>CM053775.1:43853876-43870663 GCA_028658325.1 Potorous gilbertii
ATGTCACTTGCAAAACTACACAGATATGGCCTATATTGAATTGCCTGCCTTCCCAAAGGGGATGGGTTTGGAGGGGAGGGATGGGGAGAAGTTGGAACTCAAAGTTTTAGGAACAACTGTTGAGTATTGTTCTTTCTATTCGGAAATAAGTGATACAAGTAATGGGGAATAAAAATTACCTGGCCCTACAGGACAAAGGAGAAGATGGGGACAAGAGAAGGTAGGGATCATAGAAGAGAGGGCAGATTGGTGATAGGGGAATTTAGAATGCTCAGGGTACTGGGGTAGGGGACAAATGGGGAGAAAATTTTGGAACCCCAAATCTTGTGAAAATTAATGTAAAATGTTAAATAAATAAATTTATATTAGAAAAAATAGAAATAAAAAACTTTTAGAAAAATAAAATCATTTTGGATTCTACAAAACAAAAATTATTTTGTGCATATATTTGCCTAATTGTGAGAGGAGAAATTTGGGGTCCCTCTTCAGTAAAGTTTTACTATTTCCTTCTGTGAATCACTTAACTTTTCCTTTTCTGAAGTTGGATGCTCTGCCATTTCGTGCCTATTTGGTACTATTGATTTCGTATTACTGTCTATGATACCTTTTAGCAAGATGTACTTTCTCTGCTCATCCCTTTGAATTAAGTCATTTTAGCTTTTGCTTTGTTTGGGTTTTTGAGTTCTGCCATTGCCTTTTATGCTTCAAGTAAAGCCTAGGTTTGTTTGGTGGGAGGCTGCTGGTAGAGGGGTGCGGAGCAGATTGTCTGAAGCTTTAGGCCTTTTCACACTTTTCACACAACTGTTTTCAGTTCCAATTCTGGGGGTTTGGAAGCCTTTGTGGTTGCAAAGTAATGTGATTTGGGGATAGGTTAGGTAATTTCTTTCTTGTCTGTGTTCTGGTACCCAGAAAGAACCGCTGGACCCTTGGGACTGAAATCAGTACTGCTACACACAGTCCCTGCATCTTCTTGCCAGAATATGCTTTTCTCTTTCCTAATCCAACTGTGACCCAGAAGTCTGCAAAAGTACTGGAGTGTACAAATAGCTTCGAGTATTTTATCTAGTGCTAGCACAGGGGTCTCTGTCTTGCCTTTCTAGTCAATTACTAGATCCCCTTATTAGCTCTGGTTTGAGAGCACCAAAACTGCTGCTGCTTCTGTCTGTTAAAATTAACAAAATAAATATAATAATATAATGTAATAAGAATATGATAAAAGAGAAATAAAAAAAAATATTAAAAATGACTCAGTGTAACAAAATTTCCAAGGAAATTAATAATGATTTCATCATAATAATTGACAGATTCCCTTTAAGTCAGGTAAACTAATTCCTCAGTAATTCATGAGAAAAGAGTGATTTCAGAGCTTCTTTTTATAACAGAAAAGGGGAAGGAAGAAGAGGAATAGTAATCTTACTGAACTTGTTTAGAGTATAACTCAGTTGGACGAGGCAGGTCATCTGAGTGCCTTGCTTCTCCCAGGCTTCCTTAACTCAAATTCCTACTGTTGACAGCATTTATATAGCTAAGTGAGATTATCCCAGAAGTCCTTAGTCCATAGCTGAAGCATTTTGTCACCAGAAAGCTTCTTTTCAAGGAACCTGTCATTTGAACTAACACTGGGGAAGAAGAACTTGTCGTTTGTGTTTAGCAGTCACCCTCCCCTTCCACCACTTGGAAGAAAGGGTAACCTAGCCTCATAAGATTACACTACTTGACTGTCCCTTAGGCTCTAACTGAAGAAAAATAAGGCAGCTTACTCATGAGTCTAGAGAATTTCACCTTTTGTCAGTCCCACTTTCTCCAGTTGCCAGAAAGGGGAACTTAGCCTTTAAAAAGAGGCTTCTAATACTTTAATTTTTTCCCTACTGTGATATTTGTCTTACTCGAAATTATCTGCTACTAATAAGGAAGTTTTGTCAATCTGTCTATTCATCAATTGTATAGGTAAACTAAACTTAAAAGAATAACTTTGTTAGCTTGTCTTAGCTGTTAGGGCTAGCTTTTCCTGAAGAGGCGATCTTTATCCTACAGTCCAACTAAAGTTAAATCAAAGTCATCAATACTAAGTGATTGAAATGGTGTTGCTTTTCAGGTCACCTCTTAGGCCAACCACTGGCGTTTTGTGCACATTGGCTCCATGTCAGACTCCACCTCTGTGTTACAGATCTCTTTATCCAGCCTCTCAAATTGGTTTGATCTTGAAAGAGTATTTCAACCTAACCTTTTGTTGGCTCTTCTAGAGAATTTGATGTAAGGCATTATTTTGAAGTTGTTCGGTGGGGAAGGTTGAGAGAGCTTGGCTTGCTACTGCGTCTACTCAACTTTCTAGCTAATAACTTCTTGAACTGTATTATAGATCACTTGTGCAGGAACCATCAAAGGGATTATCACCTGAATCTGAGCATTTTCACTAACTAGGCCCCATACCTGATAGGCTTTCACTTTTCATCTCCACCTCTTGGCTTCCTTGGCATCCTTCACATCCCAGATCAAATCCTACCTCCTACAGGAAGCCTTTTTTTGTCTACTCTAATTCTTGCCCCTTCCCACTGCCTATTCCTTCCACTTTATTATTCCAAGAGATTATTTGTCCATAGCTGTTTGCATGTTATCTTCCCTATTAGACTGAGACAAGACTGTCTTTTTTCTTTTCTTTCTCTCCTCATCACTTAGCAATGTGCCTGGCACATAGAAAGTGCTTAATGTATCTTCAATACCTGACTATTCTAGATCAGTTTCTCAGTAGTAGGAAGGAACTGGGTGCTAGAATGGAAATGATGAGAATACTGGGAGGAAATGACCACTCAATATTAGATTTTGTTAAAGGAGAGGCAATCTGGGCATAGTCTGAGAAGCCAATGAACCTAACCATTTAGTGTTCCAGAAATCCGAAGGCTAAAACTACTGGGGCAAAGGACTTACCTCGTGCCAAAAACTTCTGAGCAGTACGCTGAACTTTAAGTAAAGATAGACATCTCACAACATGAACTAAGACAAGCTCCAAATGAATGCATGACTTAGACGTAAAGGCAGATATTATAAACATATTCCAGAATTGAGATATTATGTTTCTCATTTATCTATAGAGAAAAAGTTCAGGAACAAAGAAGAAATAGAGAGGATCCCAGTAAGTAAAAATGGTCATTCATATTACATTCATTTAAATTAATTCAATTGTTTTCATAAAAAGAAAATTAATGCAACTAAAACCAGAAAAAAACCCGGTAAATGGCAAACATCTTTGTAGAAAGTTTCTCAGATATGTGAGTTATATGGAGAATCAATCCTCATTTAGAAATATAAGATGAATTTCCCATCTGAGAAATGGTCAAAGTCTACAAACCGGTAATTTTCCCAGGAAGAAATCTACACTATCTACAAACATAGGGAACAATGTTCAAAATTAGCAATAGTTAGGAAGAGGCAAATGAAAGCAACTCTGATGCTCTTCATACACATAGGGCATTGATAGCGAGGAATAATAGATAGATAGTCAAGAGAACAAGTAATTGCCCTTTATCAACTGATTGGTAAAGTGACAGAAAAAAGGAAAATGTCAACTGTCAGAAATACTGGGAAAATAGACCCAGTAATAAAGTGTTGGAGCTGCTATGAATTGATCAAACCATTCAGAGAATCATTTTTAAAGTATGCTCCAAAAGCACAAAATTGAACACGCCTTTTTACCCAGCTATGCTACTACTGGGCCTATTGACCAAAATGATCAAAGAAAAATGGAAAAGACCTGTGTGTGCAAAAATATTGATAACATCCTTTTATAATAATCAAAATGTGGAGACTAATGGGGTGCCCTTCAATTGGTAGAATGCCCCCAAAATATGTTGTATAAATATAATGGAATATTATCACACAATAAGAAATGCCTAAATGAAGTGTTGAATAGAAACTTGGAAAATCAAGTTTCAAGAATCAAAAGCCTGTTATATGGATAAAAGATTAGACATTTTGCTCCATAGGTCAGGACCATAAGCAGTAGTTGGAATTTATAAAGGAGCCAATTTAGGTCTGATATCGAGAAAAATGTCCTTAAAATGAGCATTTTCCAAAAGAGTGATGGGCTGATTGAACAGGTATTAGGTTCCCCCTCCTTGGTATTCAAGGAAATGTGGAATGAACATTTGTCTCTGACACTGGAAATTCCTTTCATGTATAAATTGGATGAGGTGCTGCTGTGGTCCCTTCTAACTCTCAAGTTTTATGCAACTTGTATGGACCAAGGCTGGTGGGAAAATCTGAGGACAACGTATGAATTTTTCAGTGATATCTCATTTCCCTCCAGATCTATGTAAAGATATTTTTTAACATTCATTTAAAAATATTTTGAGTTGCAAATTTTCCCCCTCCTTCCATCACCTTTCCCCTCTCTGAGAGAGTAAGAAATCTTGTGAGGGTTATATGCATCCAATAATACAAGTCATATTACCGTATTAATCATGTTGTGAAAGAATATACATAACAGGGGGAAAACCATGAAGAAATACAGAAAATGAAAAATTGTATATTTGATCTGCATTTAGAATTCATCACTTCTTTTGGTGAAGGTGGATAACGTCTTTCATCATGAGTCTTTTGGAATTCTCTTTGAGCTTTGTATTACTGAGAACAGATAAGTCATTCACAGTTGATCAACATGTAGTATTGCTGTTACTGTGTACAGTGTTCTCCTGGATCTGCTGAGTTTATTTCACATCACTTAAATTAAGAATTTCCAGGTTATTCTGAAATTTGGGTGCACATCATTTCTTGTAACGCAGTAATATTCTATTCCAGTCATAAGTCACAACATGTTTAGCCATTCCCCAGTCAAGGTACATCCTCTCAATTTCCGTTTTTGCTACCAAAAGAAGAGCTGTTACAAATATTTTTCTACAAATAGATCTTTCCCTCTATTTTTCATCTCTTTGGGATAAAGAGTGAGACATGGGTGTTGTTGTTTTTGTGTTTGTCCTTCATTCTTGAAGATGGTGATGACATCAAGATAATGACATGACTTGTAGTTGACTTTGATTTGAGGGAGGCAGGGCTGTACAAGGTCACCAGCCTCAATTTCTTCTCCTGAGTTATATGGGTCCAGTGAACACATATACATCAGGATGACTGGAGATGGCCCAGGATGCAATGTGAGTCCCTGAGCCATTCAGAATAGGATCTTATCACATTCCAAATTTGAATAAATTGCTGGATCAAAGATATGAACACATTTCTAGCCGTTTGGCCATAATTTGAAATGGTTCTCCATAATAGCTAGACTGGTTCATAGCTCCACCAACAGCACATCAATGTGCCAATTTTTCCATGTCCCCTCCTACATTTATTATTTTCCTTATCAGTCATATTAGGCAATCTCTTTGGTATGAGCTGTTACCTTAGAGTTTTTTTTATTTTCATTTCACTAATCAGTAGTGATTTTGTGCATTTTTCCCCATGACTATGGACAGCTGTTGTTTCTTTCATCTGAAAACTGCTTGGTCACATGCTTTAACAACTTATCAATTGGGGAATAACTTGTATTCTTATAAATTTACTGCAGTTATCTATATATTTGAGAAATGACGCCTTTATCAAAGACATCCACTGTTAAAATGTTTTCCAGATTTCTACTTTCTTCTAATCTTGGTTGCATTGGTTTGTTTGGGCAAACCCTTTTTCTCTTAAAACAATTAAAATTGTCCATTTGTTGTCTCGTAATGTTTTCTCTTGTTTGGCGGTAAAATCTTCCCTTCTCCATCTGATGCATAAAAACTATTCCTGGCTTTCCTCATTTGCTTATGGTATCACCACTTATGTCTAAATTGTCTATCCATTTTGATCTTACCTCGTTGTTGTTCATCCTTCTGGAAGAGGACCAGTGACATCAGCTGGGTGATGTCTTGACTTGCAAGTGATTTGGACATAAGCGAGGCAGGGTGTGCAAAGTCACCCTCTTCTCCACAGTCATCTGAGGTCAGTGACATGACATTGGTCAGCACCAATATAGATGGCCCCAGATGCAGTGGGAGACTTTTGCCTTTTCAAGATAAAGTCTTCTCAAGTCTAATTCGTTGGGGGCAACTCCCATCCAGTGATTTAAGGTGAGGTAAAAATGAGGCAAAAGATATTTTGCCTACAAGAAAAAAATACATCTGGGAGTGGAAGACACTCAGAGTTTCTTGTCAGAACAGAAATAATTGCTATGATCCTTACTCTGAGCCACCAGGGTGGCATATACTAAGTTGTATTATTCCCCACACAATGAGAGCCAGAGTGATTTGAGTTCAAGGCATAGTCGAGTTTGGTTTTACCAAAACCTGGTTTCCCGGAGCTCTATTTCAAGAAATCATAAATGAAACTAGAAGGACAGAAGAGTTCATTGCCCCAGATACTTGTTTTAGTGATAGAATAAATAAGTAGGGAAGATAACAAAACATCTAGCTGACAAACTCCAAGATATCTTGTGAGGTTTATGGAACAAAAATTTAGATTGCTTTGGGCATACCACCATCGTATACAATTTAAGGTTTTCGTCAAAATCTAATTTCTGCAATGCTGCTTTCCGTTTTTTCCCAGAAGATTTTTTTTAATTGAATGATTTTATTTGTTTTCAGTATTCGACAATCACTTCCATATATCTTAGATTTTTTTCCACTCCTTCCTCCTCATTGCTCCTCCCTGCCCACTCCCTCCCTGAGACAGCATACAATCTTTTATAAGTTCAGCACGCACATTCCTATTAAATGCATGTTGCATAGAAGTAATAAAATGAATGGGAAAAACCATGAAACAAAACAAATCATAATACAAAAGAAAATGGTCTGTTTTTATCTGCGATCCAATTTCGTACTTCTTTCTCTGCATGTGGAAGGTGTTTTGCCTCAAGAGTTCATTGGAAATTTTTTAAAGTCCATGCGTTTCAATGAATTACTAAGTCTACCAAAAAAATTCCTTGTACACTGTGACTGTTGCTGTGTACAAAGTTTTCTTGGTTCTTCTCCTTTCACTCAGCACCAATTCATCAAAGTCTTTCTAGGCTTCTCAGAAGTATTCCTGTTTAACGTTTCTAATAGCATGATAGTAATCCATTAAAATCGTATACCACAATTTATTAAGCCATTCCCCAATTGATGGCCATCTCCTTGATTTCCAGTTTTTGGCCACTGTAAAGAGTGCTGCTATAAATATTTTTGTACATGTGGGACCCTTTTCCATTTCTATGATTGCTTTGGGATAGATTCACAGAAGTGATGTTGCTGAGCCAAAGGCTATGCATATAGCCTTTGGGCATAGTTCCAAATTCCTCTGCAGAATGGTTGGATTAGCTCAGAGCTCCATTAACAATAAATTAGTGTTCCAACACTCCCCACATCTTCGCAAACATTTTCGTTTTCCTGCTTTGTCTTGTTAACCAATCTGATACGTGTGATGTGGTACCTCAGGGTTGTTTTGACTTGCATGTCTTCAATCAACAGTGATTTATAGAATTTTTTTCATATGATTATAGATAGATTCAATTTCTTCCTCTGAAAACTCCCTGTTCATATCCTTTGACCGTTTATCATTTGGAGAATGACTTATATTCTTGTACATTTGACTCAGTTCGCTATATGTATTAGAAATGAGACCTTTATCACAGACAATAGTTGCAAAATTTCTTTCCCACTTTTCCGCTTCCCTCCTAATCTTGATTACATTTGATTTGTTAGTGCAAAAACTTTTCACTTTAGTGTAAACAAAATTATCCATTTTGCATTTCATAATATTCTCTGTCTCTTGTTGGGTCATAAATATCTCCAGTCTTCACAAATCTGACAAATACACTATTCCTTTTTCCACTATTTTTTTTTGTAGTATCCATATTTATACCTAGATCGTGTATCCATTTGGACTTTTTTCTTGTGTATGGTGTCAGGCATTGGTCTATGCCCAGTTTCCACCACACTATTATCCAGTTTTCCCAGCAATTTTTGTCAATCAGTGAGAGGGATAACCAGAAGCTGGGATCCTTGGGTTTATCAAAAAGTAGATTGCTATATTCTTTAACTACTGTGTCTTGAGTACCTAACCCATTCCACTGATCTACCCTTCTGTTTTTTAGCTGTAGCAAGTAGTTTTGCTGTTTCCTGCTTTATAATACAATTTGAGATCTGGTAGAGCTAGTCCACCTTCCCCAACATTTCTTCTCCTTAGTTTTTCTCGACCTTCTGGACCTTTTGTTCTTCCAGATGAATTTTGCTATTATATTTTCTAGCTCTGGAAAATAATTATCTGGTAGTTTGATAAGTATGGCACTGAATAAGTAAATTAATTTAGGCAGAATTGCCATTTTTATTATATTGGCTCAGCCCATCCACGAGTAACTGATGTTTTTCCACTTACTTAGATCTGAGTTTATTTGTGACGAAAAATGTTTTCTAATTTTGTTCACATAGTCCGTGGGTGTGTTTTGGCAAATAGAATCCCAGATATTTTAGAGTGTTTACAACACCTTTAATCAGGATTTCTCTTTCTATCTCTTTGTTTGTTAGCAATAAAATAGAAATGCAGATGACTTATTTTTCTTTATTTTGTACAAATAGAATCCCAGATATTCTAGAGTGTCTACCACACCTTTAATCAGGATTTCTCTTTCTATCTCTTTGCTTGTTAGTAATAAATAGAAATGAAGATTATTTATTTTTCTTTATTTTATTACCTGCAACTTTGCCAAAGTTGTTTATTATTACAGGGAATTTTTTTACTAGAATCTCTGGGAATCTCTAAGTATATCATATCATTTGCAAAGAATGATAACTTATTATCCTCTTTGCCTATTCTAATTGCTTCAGTTTCTTTTTCTTCTCTTATTGGTATAGCTAGCATTTCTAATACTTCCTGTTTTAAGTATCAGAACAATATTTGCATCATAAAATGAATTTGGTAGGACTCCTTCTCCAATTTTCTCCAATAGTGTGTATATTATTGAAATTAACTGTTCTTTAAATGCTTGATAAAAGTGACTTGTAAATCCATCTGGCCCTGGAAATGTTTTCCTAGGGAGTTCATTGATGGCTTGTTCAATTTCTTTTTTTGAGATGGGGTTATTTAAGGATTCAACTTCCTCTTCTGTTAATCTGAGCAATTTATATCTTAAAATATAATCATCCATCTCATTTAGATTGTTCAATTTGTGGGCATACAGTTGGGCAAAGAAATTTCTAATTATTGATTTATTTTCTTCCTCATTGGAGGTTAATTCACCCTTTTCGTTTATGATATTGGTAGTTTTGTTTTCTTTCTTTTTTTAAACCAAATTGAACAAAGGTATAACAATTTTATGTTTTTTTTATAAAACTAACTCTTTGTTTTATTCCTTAGTTCAATAGTTTTCTTAATTTAAATTTTATTATTCTCTCCTTTGGTTTTCAGCATTTCTAATTTGTTATTTATTTGGAGATTTTCACTTTGTTCTTTTTCGAGATTTTTCAGGTACATGTCGAATTCATTGACCTTCTCTTTCTCTACTTTATTCATATAGGCATTCAAAGATATAAAACTTTCCCTAAGAACTGCTTTTGCAGTATCCCATAAGATTTGGTAGGTTGTCTCACTATTGTCATTCTCTTGAAAGAAGTTGTTGATTGTTTCTATAATTTTTTTTTAACTCACCCATTCTTTATGGTTAGATTCTTCACTTTCCAATTAATTTTTGATTTTTATTTCCATAACTTTTGATTACATATAATTTTTATTGCTTTATGATCTGAGAGGGATGATTGAAAGGCAAGCTCTGCCTTTCTGCTCTGGATTGTGGGGATTTTATGGCCTAGTACACGGTCAATTTGTGTATATGTGCCATGCACCACTGAGAAAAAGGAATATTCCTTTCTCTCCCAATTCATTTTTTTCCAGAGATCTATCATATCTACTTTTTCCAGAGTTTTATTCACCTCCTTAACTTCTTTCTTATTTACTTGGGGATTAGATTTAATAAGTTCAGAGAGTGGGCGATTGAGTTCCCCCACAAGTATAGTTTGCTAATTCTTCCTGTAACTCCTTTAACTTCTCCTCTATGTATTTGGAAGCTTTACCACTTTGAGCATATATACTTAGTAATTAAAATGCTTCGTTGTCGATGGTGCCTTTTAACAGGATATCGTTTCCTTCCTTATCTCTTTGGATTAGATCTATTTCTGCTTTTGCTTTGTTTGAGTTTAGGATTACTACCCCTGCTTTTTTTACATCACCTGAAGCACAAAATATTCTGCTCCAACCTGTTACTTTACCCTGTGTGTGTGCCCCTGGTTCAAATGTGTTTCTTGTAAGCAACATATCATTGGCGTATGGTTACTTATCCATTCTGCATTCCATCTCCATTTTATAGGAGAGTTCATTCAATTCATATTCACAGGTATGTGATATTAGTTCTTCTTTCTCCCTTCCCCTCCACAATAGAGTTTTAATTTTTGTCCACTGCCTCCTTCAGTCTTCCCTCTCTTTTTTCAGCCCCGCTCTCTTTTAATGCCCTTTTTCCTTACTCCTTCTTCCCTCCCTTTTATTCTCCAATGCCTTTTGTTTCCCTCTTCCCTTCCTATGTAACTAGGTATAGCTCACTTTAGTGAGTTTGATGTATCCTCCTTGAATTCAATCAGATGACAAATAATGGTCTTTTCCCTCCTCTTTTTCCCTCTACTGTAATATTTTTTCCTCTTCCTGTGACATAATTTATTTTTTCTGCCCTTCACATCCTAATATCACCTTTGTTATTATGAAATCATTTAATTTATACACACTCCCTCTATCTATTTGTATCGCTTTTGTATTTCATAATAAATATACATTATCAAAGATGAACAATTATCATCTTCCCTTATACGGATGTAAACAATTTGCCCATATTTAATAACAACTTTTTCTCCTCTATTTAACTTTCCATGCCTCTCGTGAGATTTGCATTTGAAGACAGAATTTTCTATTAACTTCTGGCATTTTCTTCAGCAAGGTCTGAAAATTCATTGTTTCATTGAATGTCCATCTCCTTGCCTGAAATATTATGCTCAAAGTTCCTGGGAAATTAATTCTTTGTTATAGTCTCATCTCCTTTGCCTTACAAAATGTCATATTACAATTCCTCCAATCTTTTAATGCAGAAGCTGTAAAGTCCTGTGTGATCTTGACTGTAGCTCTTTGATATTTGGATTATTTTTTTTTGACTGCCTGTAGTATTTTCTCCTTCACTTGATATTTCTGGAATTTGGCAACAATATTCCTTGGTGTCTTTAGCTTGGCTCCCTTTCAGGAGGTGAATGGTGGATTCTTTCCCTAACTATTTTGCCCTCTGAATCTAGGACTTCCGGGCAATTTTCCTTGATGATTTCTTGGATGATATTTTCCAGGGTCTTTTTTTCATCACGACTTTCTCTTAGACCAATAGACCTTAGATTTTCCCTCCCGGATATATTTTTCAGGTTAGTTGTTTTCAAATCATGTATTTTATATTTTCTTCTATCTTTTCATTCTTTAGTTTCTGTTTGACTGATTCTTGATGTCCTATAGATTTATTAGTTTCTACTTGTCCAATTCTAATTTTTATCAAATTATTTTCTTCAGTGAACTTTTGCATCTTCTTTTCCATCTGTCCAATTGTTCATTTTAAGGAATTATTTTCCCCAGTTAGGTTTTGTATTTCCTTTTCTATTCGTCCAGTTGCCCTTCTGAGTTCTTCTGTGATGTCTTTTTCATATTTTAAAGTTTTTGGGAGAGGCGGAGCCAAGACGGCAGAGTGAGAGCAATGACTCACCTAAGCTCTTGGACAAACTCCTTCAGATACCTGTGAAAGGAGAATCTGACCAAATTTTGCAGGTGCGGAATCCAGTGGGAGACAGACTGTGACGAATTCAGAGCCCACATTTGACTGGAAGGTCCACGGGAAGGATCTGCTCCGCAGGGGTGAGCGCACAGCCCATCACAGCCAGTGAAGAGGAGCAGAAGGGTCCCGAGAAACCTAAGAGTGGTGAACAGAACTGGTGGAGTGGCACCAAGGGCGGGAGACAAGCCAAACCAAGACAGTGAGAGCCTCCGAGCGCCAGATATCAGTGCATCAGCTCCTGAGACCTTCAGCCCGAACATTAAACTTCAGTAAGTCACCTACTTGAACTTCCAGGAGCCAGGACGGCAGAGTGATCAGTAAATGCTCTCTCCTCCTCCCTTGATGACTGTAAAAGAACCATAAAATATTTCCCCAGAAAAACCCTGGATCAGCAAGAACAGCAGAAGGAGGACAATAGTCTCATAACACCTGAGGCTAGGAAAATAGCAAAGGGGAAGTCCTCCTATGGTGCCAAAGGCAAACTGGAAGGATAGAGGACCCAAGGCAGAGAAAACTAGCAATAGGACCCAGTCAAGGCTCAACGCCAGGAGAGGAGCCCCAGGAGGGGTGAGAACACGCATTAGCGTGTAGGCGTGCCTCAGCTCTCTGGGGGAATCAGAAAGACAATAGGGCTGCTGGGATCACCATTCGCTGAGCTTACCTTGCCTAAATTCAGCTGAGGAGATCTCCTGTGACCAGACCACTCCTCCCCCACACTCAACAAGGTAAATCCAGCAACACAAGTTCTGCAGTTTCTGACGGAAAGAATAAAAAACCACAACCAACACTCAAACAACATCATGAATAAGAAAAAGGAGATGAAGGGTGAAAAAAACACAGAATCTTTCTAAAGGGATAAAGACCGAAACACAAACACCAAAGAGGTCAGAGTTGAGAATGTATTTTCATCTGAAACTTCAGAAGGGACTATGAACTGCTCACAAGCAGAAGCAGCTCTCCTGGAACAGCTAAAGAAGGAAATACAAGATAAACTGGCCAATGATTTTAAAATTTTGAAAAAAGAATTCACTGATGAGAACATCTCTTTGAAAAGGAAAATTGAGCAAATGGAAAAGGAAGTTCAAAAATTAATTGGAAAAAATAACTCCCTAAAAGGTCAAATGGAAAAGGAAACCCAAAAACCTAACTGGGAAAATTGGTCGAACGGAAAAGGAAGTAGAAAATTAACTGGAGAAAATAGCTCCTTAAAAGGAAAAATTGGACAGATGGAAAAGGAGATGCAAAAGTTAACGGAAGAAAACAATTTGATAAAGATTAGAATTGGGGAAGAAGAAACTAATGACTCAATGAGACTCTAGAGAATGAAAAGATAGAAGGAAATGTAAAATATCTAATTACAAAAACTACTGGCTAGGAAAATAGATCCAAGAGAGAAAATTTAAGAATTATTGGCCTGCCAGAAACCCATGATGAAGAAAAGAGCCTGGATAATGTCTTCCAGGAAATCATCAAGGAAAATTGCCTAGAAGTGATAGATTCAGAGGGTAAAATAGTCATTCAAAGAATCCACCATTCCCCTCCTGAAAGGGATCCCCAACCTCAAAACCCTAAGGAATATCGTTGCTAAATTCCAGAGCTATCAAGTGAAGGAGGAAATACTACAAGCAGCCAGAAAGAAACAATTCAAATATCGAGGAGATACAGTCAGGCTTACACAGGATCTTGCAGCTTCTACATTAAAAGATCGAAAGAATTGGAACCCAATAAGCTGTAAGGCAAAGGAGTTGGGACTATAACCAAGGATCAACTACCCAGGAAAGTTCAGCACAACATTTCAGGCAAGGAGAAAATCATTCAGCGAAGTAAGGTATTTCCAAAGCTTTCTGACCAAAACGCCAGAACTTAATACACAATTCGATCTTCAAATGCAGGTCTCAAGAGAATTATAAAACGGTAAACGGTGGGGTGAGGAAACTTGTTACTCAATTAGGGCAAATTGTTTACCTCCCTATAAGGGAAGATGATACCTGTTAGTCTTGAGAATTGTGCGGCTATTATGAAATATAAAAGGGATATACATAGAGGGAACAGGTATAAATTAAATTATATCCTGATAAAGATATGATTTAAGTATGAGATAGGATTGTAATAGGAGGTGTGAAAAGGAGCAAGAAGAAAATGGCAAATTACATCATAAGAAGAAGTACAAAATTATAGTAGAGGGAAAGAGGAGAGAGAGATAAGCATCGTTTAAGAGGTACTCTCATCTGATTTGTTTAAAGGAGGGAACAATAAACTTAAGTAGATAATCCTAACTAGCTCTATAGGCAATAGGAGGGGAAGGGGGAAGAAAGGGGAAGGAGGTTAAAAGGAAGGGAAGAAACAATAAGAGTAAAGGTGGGTAAAAAGGAGGGGGGCTAAAAGAAGGAGGAGGTGGGAAAAGTGAATACTATTGGCGAGGGGAAAGGAGACAGGAGAGCTAAAAATACAAGTGGTGGGAAAGAGGATGGAGGGAAATACACAGATTGTAATCATAACTGTGAATGTGAATGGAATGAATTCTTCCATAAACGGAGATGGAAAGTAGAGTGGATTAAAAGCCATAATTCAACAATATGCTGCTTACAAGAAACACCTTTGAAATGGGGGGATACACATAGGGTAAAAGTGAAAGGATGGAGCAGAACATATTGTGCTTCAGGTGATGTAAGAAAGGCAGGAGTAGCAATCCTAGTCTCAGACAAAGCAAAAACAGAAATAGATCTAATTAAAAGGAATAAGGATGGAAATTACATCCTGCTAAAAGGCACCACAGACAATGAAGCAATATCATTACTAAACAAAGCCAATGCAACCAAGATTAGAATGAAAGCAGAAAGCTGGAAACTATTTTTACAATAACTGTCATGACAAAAGACCTTATTTCTCAGATGAAGCATGGCATGTACTGCTTTAGCTTTTATCCTTTACTCTGCATGTGCTTCTGCTTCAAATGTTTCTTCTAAACAACATACTGTAGGATTCTGGGTTGTAAACAACTCTACCATCTGTTTGTCTTTTGTGAGGGATTTCACATTGAGAGTGATGATAATTAACTGTGTTTTCCCTGTTTATTTACCCTGTTTATACTTTTCTTTTTCTTTCCTTTCACCCTGTCACTCCTCACTTGTACATTGACTCTGATTACCCCTTCCTTCAATCTGCCCTCACTTTTCTCAGCCCCACCTCACGTATTCTTGTACCTCTGCACTTCTGCTTCTCTACATGGTGAGATAGATCTCTATACACAACTGATGCATGTCATGTCATCTTTGAGCCAAATATATTGAGAGGAGGGTTCAGGCCATGTCCACCCCCTCCCTTCTTTACTTTCACTGAAATAGATCTTTTAAATGCATTATTATTTATTCCATTCTTCCTTTCCCTTCCTTCTTCTCCCTCTACAACCCAAGTTCTCACGCCTTATTTTTTTATATCATGCCATCAAAGCCAATTTTTACCCACACCCTCAGTCTGTGTATACTCCTTCTCATTGTGTCATTAGAGATACACTTCTTAAGAATTACAATTATTGATTGGGCATGTGGATAGCCAGGCTGGTGGAGTAAAAAGCAAGGACTCCCTTGAGTTTTCCCCCAAACCCTTCCAAATACCTGTGAAAAGGAATTTAAACAACTTCTACAGCACCACCACCTTCAAAAAGACAGAGTGAGGGGCAGAGCCAATATGGCGGAGTAGAAAGACTCACATATGCTAGCTCCAAACCCACAGCCCATAATTATCTAAAAAAGAACTCCCAACAAATTCTGGAACAGTAGAAGCCACACAGCAACGGGGTGAAGGAGATTTCCGTTACAGAGAGCCCCGAAAAACCGACCCCAAAGGTCACTCACGTACTGGACAGGAGGGGAGCCCAGCCCTTCCCTGGCTGTGAGGAAAAGAGAGCAGCACATCAGGGCAGCGTTCAGGGACGGAGTCTCCAGCAGCCTGGAAGGTCCCTCCACCCACAGAAGCACAGATCAGTGAAAGAGAAATCTGGACAGTCTGAGAAGGGAGCGGGGTGTCTCCATGACTCGGGCCCCCTCGGGAGTCAGCAGTAGAGGCAGCAGGTGGCCAGAGGCTCCTGGAGCAGACAGGGGCTCGGCAGGAGCTACATTATGGAAGGTCTCTGAAAAAACCCCTTCAAGGAACTGAGCTTGGGAGGCGAGCCTGCCCCCACTTGAGCACCAGAACTTAAGCTCCCATTCAATAGGAGCCAAGCAGACTGCCAAAAGTCCTGAGCCTGGGGAGCAGCATTTGAATCTCAGACCACAAGCACTAGCTGGACAGACCTAGGCCGGGGGTGGAGAGGACTCTCAGAAGTCAAGTAACGGGCTGGGAAAATGCCCAGAAAAGGGAAAAAAATAAGGCCATAGAAGGTTACTTTCTTGGTGACCAGATGATTCTGCCCTTCCTTCTTGACAAGGAAGAATAATGTTTACCATCAGGTAAAGACATAGGAGTCAAGGCCTTTGTATCTCAAACATTTGAAATAGATATCCAATGGGCTGAGACCATGGAAGAGCTCAAAAAGGATTTTGAAAATCAAGTTAGACAGGTGGAGGAAAAACTGGGAGGAGACATGAGAGAGATGTAAGAAAAGCATGAAAAGCAGGTCAACACCTTGATAAAGGAGACCCAAAAAAAATGCTGAAGAAAATAACCCCTCGAAAAATAGGCTAAATCAGTTGAAAAAGGAGGTTCAAAAAGCCAATGAGGAGAAGAATGCTTTCAAAAGCAGAATTAGAGAAGTGGAAAAAGATTTTCAAAAGCTCACTGAAGAAAATAGCTCTCTCAAAATTACGGCGGAACAGATGGAGGCTAATGACTTTCTGAGAAATCAAGAAATCACAAAATAAAACCAAAAGAATGACAAAATGGAAAAGAATGTGAAATATCTCATTGGAAAAACAACTGACCTGGAAAATAGACCCAGGAGAGA
>CM053775.1:43887151-43905542 GCA_028658325.1 Potorous gilbertii
CCACAGTACTGGAATTTTTTCTTTCTAGCTGCTTGCAATATTTTCTCCTTGACCTGGGAACTCTGGAATTTGGCCACAATGTTCCTAGGAGTTTCTCTTTTTGGATCTCTTTCAGGCGGTGATCGATAGACTCCTTGAATACTTATTTTGCCCTCTGGATCTAGAATATCAGGGAAATTCTCCATGACAATTTCATGAAGGATGATGTCTAGGCTCTTTTTTTGATCATGGCTTTCAGGTAGTCCCCTAATTTTTGAATTGTCTCTCCTGGATCTATTTTCCAGGTCAGTTTTTTTTCCAACGAGATATTTTACATTATCTTCCATTTTGTCATTCTTTTGGTTTTATTCTGTGATTTCTTGGTTTCTCAGAAAGTTATTAGCCTCCATCTGTTCCATTTTAATTTTGAGAGAACTATTTTCTTCAGTGAGCTTTTGACCCTCTTTTTCCACTTGGCTAATTCTGCTTTTGAGAGCACTCTTCTCCTCATTAGCTTTTTGAACCTCTTTTGCCAATTGTGTTAGCCTATTTTTCAAGGTGTTATTTTCTTCAGCATTTCTTTGGGTCTCCTTTATCAAGGTATTGATCCGTTTTTCATGCTTTTCTTGCATCTCTCTCATTTCTCTTCCCAGTTTTTCCTCCACCTGTCTAACTTGAATTTCAAAATCCTTTTTGAGCTTCTCCATGGCCTGAGCCCGTGGCATATCTATTTCAGATGTTTGGGATACAGAGGCCTTGACTGCTATGTCTTTAGCTGATGCTAAGAAGTTTTCATCTTGGTCAGAGAGGAATGTCGCAATCATCTGATCAAGAAAATTACCTTCTGTGGTCTTATTTTTTTCGCTTTTCTTGGCATTTTCTTAGGCAGTTACTTGAGTTCTGAGAGTCCTCTCCACCCCTGGCCTAGGTCCGCCCAGCTAGTGCTTTGGGTCTGAGATTCAAATGCTGCTCCCCAGCTTCAGGGCTTTTGGCGGTAGGCCTGGCTGCTATTCGATGGGAGTTTAATTTCTGTTGCTCAGGTGGGGGCAGGGCCAACCCTCAGGCTCAGTTTCCTCAGGGGGTTTATGGAGAGACATTTTGTAATGGAGCTGCTGCTGAGCTCCTGCCTGCTCTGGGACCCTCTGGCCACCTGCTGCCTCTGCTGCTGCCTCCCGAGGGGGCCTGAATCCTGGAGACACCCCGCTCCCCTCTCAGCCTGTCTCTCTCACTGACCTGTGTGTCTGTGGGTGGAGGGACCATCGCGGTCGCTGGAGATTATGTCCCTGAGGCCTCCTTGGATCAGCTCGCTCCTCTCGGTGCCACGGCCATGGCCGGGGAGTGCTCCGCTCCCATCTGGTGCTCGATGGACCTTTGGGATTGGTTTTACAGGGCTGCCTGGAACGGAAATCTCCTTCACTGTGTTTCTGCGCGGCTTCTACTGTTCCATAATTTGTTGGGAGTTCTGTTTAGAGGAAATCCATGGGCTGTGGGTTCGGAGCTAGTATGTGTGAGTCTTTCTACTCCACCATCTTGGTTCCGTCCCGGTTTTCACACTCTTAAACAGTTTTTCTGAAGGTAACATGTGTAGCTCAGAAAAGGGTACTCTCCTTTGTATTCCCATTCAGTTTCTTTTTTCCCAGAAGACTCTCACATCTAACTTTTCCAAAATTATTTTCACCTTCTTAATTTCTTTCTTGTGTGTTTAATGGTAGATTTATCTAATTTCGAGAGGAGAAAGTTGTTGCCTCCCACTTGAATGGTTTGACTCTCTATTTCCTCGTATAACTCTGTTAACATTTCCTTTAAGAATTTGGATGCTATGCCATTTGATTCATACAAATTTCGCATTAGTACTAAGTCATTATCTATGGTTCTCTTGAATGAAATGCTATTTCCCTGCTAATGTCTTTTAAAGATGACTTTTGCTTTATCTGAGATCACTATCACTTCTCCTGTTTTTTTTCGATCAGTTGAAGCATAGTAATCCCTTTTTTAAATTAATTTTCTTCTACGTGTGTCTTTGTTTCAAATATGTTTCTTGTGAACAACATATTGTCTCGTTGTTTCTAATCCCTTCTGCTATCTGCTTCCGTGTTTAGGGCTGATTCTTCCCATTTGCATTCACAGTTATGATTATTATCTGTATATTTCCCTCTATCTTATTTTCCCCTGTTTATCCTTATCGCTTTCTCTTATCCCTGTCCCTCCTCAAAAGTCTGTTTTGCTTTATACCATTACTTCCCTTAATCTGCCGTGACTTTTATTAGCCTCTCCATCTTTACTATTTCCTTTCCCTCTGTGCTTTCCTGTTAAGCTATATAAATCTCACCAACCAACTGAATGTCATTCTTTGAGTCACTTATGATGAGAGTAAATTTCAAGGCTTACTCACCATCCCTGCTCATATCGCTGTCCACTTTTAGAGAAAAAATTCTCATCTGGTTGCTTCCTCAAAATTTGTTATTTTATTTAATTAGGAAACATTAACAATATATTTTTAATATTACCACTTCATCTATTTCTAAATTTGGGGGGATATCATTTCTATTGTATAATCTGACCACAAATACAGACTGAAATTCAAAGACATCTCATATTTTCATCCTACTGTGGGAATTCAGAAATGATCTAGTATCAATCTAGTAATGCATAGATTTTGTGTTGTCTTTACACAACATCTCCTACTCACCTGCTAAGACCATAACAATTTGCTATAAATGGAGAGTAGGACCATAGTCATATCAATGACATATATAATAACAGCATGAAAACTCCCCTAGCTCTGTTTGATTTCAGTCATGAGTCATGTCTGGCAGTCAATTTATAGTCAGATAGTATCAAAAACAAGACTCAGGATTAAGCAAGTGTGGAAATTTCCTTTTCAGAAAGGAAATAGGAGAATGGAGTAGCTGAGTCAAGGGGATCCTACCTTAGACCCACTTTGTCCCCAAAGCTTTTCCCAGGCACAGACATGCAGCTTTAGCATATCTCAAACTGTAGCCCAAGTCACTTTTACTATTAGTTTCAAGGTAAATCAGATCATTCCTTTAATCAAGACTCCAAAGAACAGCAAATTATGATCTCAAAAGTTTTTACCTCAAATAGTAAAATTTCACCAAGCACACTTCAGGCCTTCAATATTAATACCTCCTCATGTTTCCATAAAAATTACATTTCACTTTTTCTTTACTTATAAGTTAAAACTAAGCATATTATGGAGTTTCAAACATACAGCATGCCTGAGAGTTAACTCAGTCAATTCAGTCACCGAGCTCAGTGTGTAAGTCAGTTGATTGGTTTTTGGCTTTAAATTTTTCAATTTTTTTTCAGAATCCAGGTGCTTTGTATCACGGAGACAGTGAAAGTTTCTTTCTCTTTGCTGCATAATTTGTCTTTTGGAGAGCTTGAGGGGATTAGAGGAAATGTTAGGTTTTCAATCTATCATGTGTATGACTATTATTCTTATGCATTTGAATCAGTTGACTATATATCATAAAAATGAAACATTTATTTTATTACAGAAACTTCAGTGCAGATTTGTTCCCAAATTCAGAGAGTCAGCATGGTTTAATAGTTCCGTATTGCTTTCCGGAATGGCTAGACAATTCTAGGCCACACTTCCATTGACAGTGCTGAAAAGTAGGACTTTCACTACACCACCTCCAGCATTTTCCTGGGGTTTGTTGTGGATTTTGTTTTTTTACCTTTATTTGCAAAGTTCAGAAACATGTTTTAAGGAATATTTTAATAGGACTATAATTAAAAGCACTCAATTTCCTGAGTATTCTTGTGCAAGTCACTTAAAGCAAATAGCCTTAGTTCCTCATGTGTAAAACGAGTTGGAGAAGGAAATAGTAAATCACTCCTCTACTTCCGCAAAGAAGATGCCAAATCGGTTCACAAATGATAAGAGACAACTGAATGAACCACAAGACAACAGCAAAACAATAGGAATTTGATTTTCCTCTTCCTTGTAAAAACAAATCAAATCAATGTTAGTAGGAACCAAATTAAATTAATTAATTTTGATATATTGTCCCATTGTTGTCATTCCCTTCAATAAAATTATTATTTCTGCAATCTGTCTTTGCCTTAGTCTTCAGGATTAGATTCTTTAGTTTCTAATTTATTTTTGCTCTGTCTTTTCACCGCCATTTAGTGAATATACCTTTTACTGCATTATGGTCTTATAAAGAAGCTTTTTAATATTTTTGCTTTTTAACATTTGTTGTGAGGATTTTTTACCCTGATACATTGTCAATTTTTGTGAAGCTCCCATATGCAACTCAGAAAATGGTGTGCTCCTTTCTATTCCCATTCAGTTATTTTTCCAGAAAAATCTCATATAAAACTTTTCTCAAATTTTATTCATCTTCCGAATTTCTTGTTTACTTTATGGCTACATTTATCTAGTTTTTAGAGGAGTAATTTGATGTCCACCAGTAGCATAGATTCAACGTCTGTTTCTTCCTATAACTCAGTTAAAAATTCCTTTAATGTTTTGGATGCTATGACATTTGATTCATACATGTTCAGTATTACTATTGATTCATTTTCTATGGTATCCCTTTAGTGGAATGTCATTTCCCTGCCATCGCTTTTCATGATGTCTCCTTTCGCTTTTGCTTTATCTGGGATCATAACTACTTTCCCTTTTTTGTTTTACCCTTAGCTGAAGCATAATAGTCATTACTTAATTATTTTTCCTCAAATTTAATTCAAATTTATTATTCACATCTCCACAGTCTACTAAGATGTCTTTGGCAGTTTTTTTTTTACCTGACCTTTTGCTGAAAGTCCATAGTGGGTGTTAGTCCTGCTTATGGTGACAGCTGCTTCAGATTTTTAGCAGTTTTTCTGGCTCTCTGCTTTGTTTTGGAGAGAGATACAGAGATATAGAAATATTTAATATTCTATTTTTTCCTAATACCATGTAAAATCAGTCTTTACATTTGTTTTTCAAAGTTGTGAGTTTTAAATTCTATCTTTCCTTTGTTTCCCTCTCATGGAGCAGGAAATAGTTTGACATAGGTTATACACATGCAAAACAAATTTCTATATTACTCACGTTATGAAAGGAAATAGACAAAAAAAAGAAAATTTAAAAGGCAGAAAGAAGTGTGCTTTGATCTGTATTCAGAGTTCATCAGTTAATTCTAAGGAGATGGATAGTATTTCTGTCATAATTTTCTTTGATCTTTGTATTGTTAAGGCTAGATAAGTCATTCAAAGTTGATCATCATGCATTATTTCTGTTACTGTGTACAAAGTTCTCATGGTCCTTCTCGTTTCACTTACTTCAGTTCGTGTAAATCTTTACAGGTTTTTTTTTTTCTGAGAGCATCCTACTTGTCATTTCTTAGAGTACAACAGTATTCCATCACCATCACAGACCTTAAATTATTCAATTAACGGGCAAGTCCTCAATTTCCAATTCTTTGCCACCGCAAAAAGAGCTGCCAGACATATTTTCTAGAATATATACAATACATATAGCTTCTTTTGCTCTTTGTTTTTATCTCTTTGGGGTGTCATCCTAACAGTGGTATGATGGGGTCTAAGGCCATGCATGGATTTATTGTCCTTTGCTCTCCAGAAAGGGTGAACTGCTCCACAATTACACCAACAGTGTATTAGTGTCTCAATATCCCCCACAATTTGTCTTTTTCTTTTCTTGTCACATCTGCCAATCTGATAGCTGTAAGGTATTACCTGAGAGTTGTTTTAATTTTTATTTCTCTACTCAGTGGCTAGTTAGAGCATTCTTTCATGAGTGTCAATACCGTTGATAACTTCATTTGAAAACTGGCATAACCATTTATCAATTGGAGAATGGCCTTATTTTTATAAATTTGACTCGGTACTCTGTACATTTGAGAAATGAGTCCTCAATCAAAGAAATATTCTTTTCATACTTCTCTCGAGTCTTGTATTAGAAAGTCCAACTTTCTATTCAGCTCTGGTCTTTTCATCAGGAAAATTCAAAATTATTCTGTTTAATTGAATGTCTAGGTTTTTCCCCTGAAAGTTTAACTCAGTTTTTTTTTGAGGGGAGACGATTGTTCGTTGCAATCCTTTGCCCTCCAAAATATCATATTTCAAGCCCTCTGATCCTTTAACATAGAAACTGATAAATCTGGTGATATCTTGTTGAGACCCAACAATTTTTGTATCATAATTTTCAGGTTATATAATATTTTTTGTTTTTCCAATGAGATATTTCATCTTTTCTTCTACTTTGGCATTTTTTATTATGTTTCATCATTTCTTGACATCTCTTGAAGTCACTAACCTCCACTTGCTATATTCTAATTTTAAGGAAATATTTTCTTCATTGTGTTTTTGTACCCTTTCCTCCATTTGGCCACTTCTACTTTTTATTTTTATTTTTTCAATAGCACTTTATTTTTTCAAAATTTCAACTTTATATATGATATTGAATTTCAATTTCTTTCTCAGTTCTCCCCTCCTTTCTCCCCAAGATGGCAAACAATCAATCTTATGTACCTCATATATGTGCAATCATATAAGACATATTTTTACATTACCCACGCTGTAAAAAAATTGAACAAAAGAAAAAAAATACCAAAAACCAACCAACCAAAGAAAGTGAAAATACTATGTTTCCATCTGCATGGAGATGGCATCAGTTCTTTCTATGGAGATGGGTAGCATCTTCCATCATTCCACATTCCATCTTTTGGAATTGTCTTGTATTATTGCAATATTACTCGCTTTCTTAAGTAAATGTTTGTACATCTTGTTTACTGTGACCAATTCTGCTTATTGAAGAGTTTTTCTTTTGAGTGGATTTTTTGCCTCTTAACATTTGACTTATTCTTTTTTTCAGTCATGATTTCTTCAGTGATTTTTGTGCCTCCTTGACCAGTCCCTTTTAACTGTCTTTCCCGAAGATTTGTTTCCATCATTGTCATTTCTTTTCCTTATTTTTTGGTCTACCTCTATGATATTTCAAATCGTTTTTCAGATCTTCCAGGAAGGCCTCAGACAAATAAGCATTTATCTAGGAAGCTTTGTCTGAAGCAGTTTCGACTTCTTTTTCTTTTTTCGAGATTGTGTTTTGGTTTTCCTTGTCACCATAATATGTCTCTATGGTCAGGGGCCTTTTTTTGTTTTTTGCTCATTTTCCAGCCTATTTCTGGACTTTTAACTTCATGCTACAGTTGGGCTCTGTTCTTAGGGTGGCAAGGGCACTCTCTTAAGCTTGAAGTCTTTTGCACAGCTGTTTCCAGGGCTAGCTCAGAAGGTTGATAAGTTTTCAGTTTTTCCAAGGTTGTGTCATGTAGGGGAGGCATGTTTGCTACTTTCCTGGGGTGTACTCTAGTCTGAGTGGTCACAAGCATGCTTTTGCACCCTTATTCTATGAACAGGATCATCTCCCCCTGTGACCACAAGCTCTGGTGTGCTAGTGTTTTCTTCACCCTGAGAGTGAGGCCCAAGACTGGGACTCCAATCCACCACTGGGAAATGCATTGTCTACATTTTCCTTTTAGAAATATTTAAAGGTAACATAATTTACAAACAACACTAAACAAGACTGAAGATAAAGATTTTTCTGAAAAATAGAATGATGAGACAAAAATATAGACAAGATACAAATAAGGAACTCCTGTCGGGGCGAGGTAGGAGGAAACCATGACTTCAAGCTACCCTCCAAACACAAAGTTCTTTTCATCTCAATAAGACTTTTCAGTGACTTGTCTTAATTTCTTTAATTTGTCCTAGTAATAAGAGCCAAATTAGCTAAAGCGAGTAATTGATACCAGTGTTACATAGCAAATGTCCCATAGCTCAGCAGTGTGCCATTTAATCATTCTTGTAACTACCAGATAGTTGAGGGGAGTGGGTTATCTCTTTTTCTGAGTTCAAAGAACTGTACCTGTTTGCTCTCTACCTCCAAACTTGAAAAATACCTAAACTTTCACTCTTTATACTCATTTGATTAATTGTTCTTAATGTACAAAAGTCTATCTCCCCCTTGTAAGTGAAAACAAAGCAAGATATTTTGCTGTTTTTGTTTTAGTAGAAGTATTAAAGAGGATCTTTCTCACCCAGTGTTGGTCCTGGGAAGGTCTGTAGGAAGGACCACACCTTTTTGTTAAAGAGACACTCCTTTTCAATGGATGGGATATCCTCTGGCTGCAAAAAGTGTATAAAGACTCTGAGGGGGGTTTTATTTGGGGGCTTAGTTTTTGAAAGGAGGTTTGTGTGCCAAATGAGTGCCTCTAGGAAGCAGCTAAGCAGCACCCTCCCCCTTTGAAAATCCACATTAGAGCCTACACCTGAGAATGCAGGGTGGGGACACTCCCCCAAGAGGACTTTTATTTTACATTTTTGTTTCAGATTGAGGAAGGAAGAGCTGGTTTCAATCTCCTCAAAGAATGATGTTGTGTAATATATATTTTTTTTGTGTTTGTATAAAGCCATTTGGCCATCCTGATGATAAATTATGTGTTATGTGTTCTGTAAATGTGAATTATGTTGTATTTACTTAAGTAGTATAATGTTTCTATTTTTTCCAGGATCCACGGCCATTTAGATTGCAAGGCCAAGGATCCTGGAATAGTGGAATGTAAGGGGAGAGCAAAGTGGAAACTTTTGCTGTTTTTGTTTTACTAAAAATACCTCTGAATAATGTGATCAAGGAAGATTTTCACCATCCATTGTTGGGCCTGAGAAGATTCATAGGAAAACCCACACATTTGTGTTAATGAGGCACTGGTTCTTCATGGATTTCATGCACTCTGGCTCTAAACAGTGTATAAAGACTGAGATGCAGATTTATTTTGAGGATTAGTTTTTGAAAGAAAGAAGGTGTGCCAGATGAGACATTCTGGGAAGCTGCTAAGCAGACGCCCACTCCTCCCATTCACTTTGAAAACCCAAATGTCGATGCTTCCTTCTCTGGTAAGACAGAGTTGGAACTGTCTGTTGATTTGTGATATATGTATGTATAATGGTCAGACAGAGGAAGTCATGTCTGCTGATGTTTGATTTCTCTGTATTTTCTTTGAAGTTCAGGGTGCTGACTCCCCTCAGCTAAGTAAATGATTTATGTACTTGATTAAAGTGGTTGCTAACCCCTCAATAGTTGCCTTTCTTCTTATGAATGCACATCTAAGAACTTGTGCTATCAGGCTCCCCAGTGTATGTTGGGGTGCTTACTGATACACATCTGTACTGATCCCAAAAGCTTGGGACTTCTGGTCTCACTTTGTTAAGAGACTGGCTTGCATTGCTTAATAAATTGATATGCTCAGTAAACGGAACCTTTCTTTTTCAGTCATTTCATCTTGTACCTGCCTCAGCGCCCAGGGATTTCAACTCTTTCCTGTCAGAATAAATAGACTTTTCAGGAACCAGCTTCCCTAGACCTCTTCCAGTATAAGATTTTCATCTTCTTTTGTGTATAAGATCATTTGTCAGTGGAAGCCCCCTTCACCTCCAAAGTAAGGCCTCCTTCCTTACCTCCTGCTTTCAGTCTTTTTGCCCTCCTACTCATCCACATCTTTTCTCTTTCTCAAACCACAGAAGTTATCTTCCCCTCATTTATAGCCATTGGTATGAATGTAACACATCTCAGTCCTTTTTATCCCTCTGTTACCCTTTCCCCCAATCATGTACCCTCCCACATTGTAATGCAGTCACACACACACACACACACACACACACACACACACACACTCAAAATTCGCCTCTAGGCAGGATGTCAAAAAGTCATTGCCATGGTATGCTGAGTCCATAAAAATCTCTTTGTTATTCTATGCCAGATTTTCTCAGGCATCCCTGCCCCCTTTTCTACTTGTAGAAAGAAATGTCTTACTCGTGTTTCTGCTCTCATTATGTTGCTGTTGCGTTCATTATTTTTTTCTCTCCTATGGCATTTCTATTCCTTGTTCCTGATCAAGAAGCAAATAATCTATTCTGCCACCATTGTCTCCCTGAAAATATTTCAGATCTTTCCTGGTAATCTCAGACTTGCGGGACAGGTCACCCTGGCTGCATCCTAAACACCACTGTTCATCAGGATACAACATTCCATTTTTTATACATTGAGAAATTCGGAGCCATTCTTTTCTGTTGTTGCCTTTGATGTGGTGCTAAAGTGGTTTTTCCTGTTGTGTTTGTTTTCTAGAAACCTGACATCCTGAGATTGTCTCCAGGCATCTTTTATTTGAGATCCTTATGGTTTGCATTATGAGCATATTTTCAGAAAATATTTTTGGTTTTTGCTTCTATTATTCCTGGTGGTATTTCATTTTCGTACATTTACCTTCCAAACTTATTTTTCTGTCTTTTATTTATTTGGTTAGGCTTGCCATTGCAGATTACATTTTTTGCATTGACTCATTATTTTTGCTCTGCAGGATATGATGTCTCCTCTCAGTATTCTTATTTTCATTCACTAAGGATCATTATGTTATGGATCCATGTTCTCCTTAAATTCCACAGGGTCCTCTGTCTCATCAAATGTTGGATCATTTTCCTTCATTTTGAGTTGTTTATTCATAGATGCCTGAATTCATTTACTAGTACTGCAGGCCATATTTCCTACGGTTGTTCCTGTTTTGTTGTTGTGGTTGACTTGTCAGTTTATGTTCAAGGTCTTTGAGATTTCTTTTTCCTGGAATCTTTGGTACTTTTAGTCTTCCTTATCCCTTCCCTCAAATAATTTTCCTTTTTGCTCCCTTCTGATTTTCTCCCTTCTGATTGTATTTGCCTTGGGGAATGGATCACAAAGCACCTTAGCCTGTTTCTACACTGAGCAAGTCACAATCCACCAACCTAGGTTGTTGCCCCAAAGTGACTTGTGGGTAGATAGAACTGGTCCCAAATGGATACCGTGCTCTTCCTTAAGGCATAACTCTCCACACATTGTCCATTCCCAGTTTCCTTTCCCTTTCCCTCTTAGCCTCAGTTATCTGTGCATGATTAGCTTTTCAGAGAACTACCACACTGCTGTTCTAAGCATTGATTTTCATAGTTGTTGGCTCTCAGGCTCTGGGAGAATTGCGCTGGATGAGGGGGATTGATTTGTGTTTTAATCATGGGGAAGAATTTTGTCCCTGAATGCTGTACACCCTGACTTCATGGCCCCACAAAACTTCCACAGTCTAGATCACTCTGTGCCGCCTATGCTGCCTATTTTTGCTGACCAGAGTCGATCTACACAGCCTGGTCATCTCACGTAACCAGCTTGGACTGGCAGAAGAGGTGCTGAGTAAGCTCAGTCTGGAAGTCAGTTGATTGGTTTTTGTTTTAAATTTTCAAATTTCTTTCGGATTCCAGGTGCTTTGCCTCATGGAGATAGTGAAAGTTTCCCTTTGTGCATAATTTCTCTTTTGGAGAGCTTGAGGGGATTGACGAATATGTGAGGTTCTTGATCTATGTGTATGACTCTTATTCTTATGTATTTGAATCAGTTGACTATAAATATCATAAAATGAGACATTAAATTTGTTAGAGAAACTTGCTGACAAGATTTGTTCCCAATTTCAGAGAGTAGGCATGGTTTAGTTGTTCCATGTCGCTTTCCAGATCGGCTAAGCCAATGCCCAGTTCCATTGCCAGTATATAATATTAGCTGTTTTACTACAACCCCTCCTGCATTTGTGTTTTTTTTATTTTTTTATGAATTTTGGTTTTCAATCATTATTTGCATAATTCAGAAATATAGTTCTAAGGATACTTTAATGGAAATATTAATCTGATAGTCAACAGAAAATTGGAAATCATAATGAAAGGGATTTTTTGAATGATAGAAAATTCTATTCTTTAATGTTAAACCTCATATTCTATATTGAATTAATCAATTCTGCTTCAGTTCCCTACAGAAAAAGCACGTTTTGGCAACCACCATACTAGCAGATAAAAGACAATTTGATTATTAGTCAGAAAAAAACGCAGAAAACTTTGTTTAGAAATACGTTTTACTTAGAGTATTACACCTTTTTCTGCAACAGTAAAACTTATGGCAATTATACAAGGCCAACATTTATCAAGTGTTAACATTTACTATGTTTCATTTAGCTGACATTTCATTTCAACTCTAAAAATAATCTCTTGTTACAAAACATAATCACAAATCTTAACGGATCTGAGAGTTGTTTTTACACTTGTAACAACAAAGTTTCAAGCTAAATAATGTTTAAATAGAAAAAATACTCATTTTAAAATAGCTTGGCAAAATTTATTTCCATGGCTTATGTACGTATACACTAGTTATTTCTCCAGGAAACCTTTCCAGAAGATCCAACTTATGTTAAGCATTTTTAAGAGCAAGATTTAACTGCCTTTTAAAATATTCTGTGTGCAAATTTGGTGTCATAGATATAATTACAAGAATTAGAAAACACTGTTTAGCAGTTAAGAATAGTCTGATTTGAAAAATCTACACTGAGCGAGTCACAATCCACCAACCTAGGTTTTTGGTATTCCTGTTGAACACCCAGGACCAAAGTATGGACTTCGGACAAATAAAATCTTCAGTGTAATTTCACTTAGTGATTAGCAGTGATTATGTTCCTTCTTCTGGAAGTAGTACCAGAGGATTATAAAGAGCTAGGTACCTAGGATGTCAAATCAGGCTAGAAATTGTAAAAAAAAAAACAAATAAGACTGATTTGTATTCAATTGCTACAATAAAACGATTCAATGAACTGTTTTACAGTTAAATAATTTGACATATCATGGTATGGAAATTACTGATGCATGATTCAATCACAGGGCAATTCTGCATAAGATGTAAGCATTATGGAAAGTACTTAAAAGATGTGAAAAGTTGTTAGTTTAAATTTTATGATGCTGTTAAATTCAGATAATGACTTTATTCTTTTAAGTTTTTGTTCCCCTCAAATTTCAAAGTGAACATCATCTGTCCATCATTCAGCATCCTAAATCATATATAATTCTGCAAATGCAAAATTAAGATAGATTGTGTTTGTATTATATCGCAAAATTTTGGCAAATTGCTACAGTACTTTGTAATATAAAGTAATCAGGTTTTTATTGGGAGCTATATCACTTTGTTTATACAACAATATCATTTAGGTACTAATTCAGAATAGCATAGTCATTCAAAGCCAGTTACTTTTGTACAAATAACAGGTTTCGATTTCGATTTCAATATACTTTCTTTCTTTCGAAAGACAGGTATTATAACATGAAGACTGTTTGAGAAATCGCACTAGAAAATGTAGCTCTGCTTCATTTTGGAGTTGGTCTGAAACCAGATAGCATGTCATGAATTAAACGTTATAAAATTAAATCTCATGGAGATTCAACATGTCAGTTTCTGGTCAAAGTATCTGCCTGAAATATCCTTCAATTTTCAGGTATTCAAAACTTAATACTGCATGGTATTTTAAGGTAAAGTTGATTCAAGTTGGTCTCATGCTGGGAAACTCTGCATCTTTTCCTCTTTTTCCACCAATAGTTGTAGTCTTTCTCCAAGCTATCTAATACCTATCTAATATATAGATATGCCTCTTAAATTCCCAATTATAAATAGATATGTTATCAGCCCGGAGAGAACCTTGTGGACATATTAATGTTTCATATAAAAAGACATTATCATTTCTGAACAAATGCTACTGTAGCCATAGGTGTCCTCATGTTTCCTCTTGCCAAAGCAGTCAACTCTTGAGTCTCATCACTTAATTTAACTACCCAGTCCATTGCTTCAAGAACTTTCTTAGCATTAGATGCTATTGCACTTTCCATCATCCCTTCTACGTAATTGCTGAGGCTTACTTCTTTCACAGCGATTGTGGCTTCTTGAGTCAAAATCATATTTCCTGGTTCTTGAGGATGTGGTTTATATATGTCTCTCATTTATTGAAACCATATTTGGAAAGGAAATATGAATGCATTTAATATCTATTGTTTTTTTTTCCTATGGGATCAACTACAGAATGTTTCTTTATTGAGTGGAGCTAAGTTGAAGGAATAACAGCACGAACTTTCTAGTGGTTTTCCCTCAAGCCCAGCCTAATACCTGTAAAAGTGACTCTAAACAAATTCTGGAGCTGCAGAATCCACAAAAATGAGGGTGAAGGAAATATCCCAACCAAGATAGCCTGGAAGGTTGCTGGGAAGTGTCTATTGCATCATGGTAGGGTCAGGGCACAGTCTAGCATGGGTCATGCTGGCACAGAGGAGACATGAGTAGGCATCAAGGGGACTGAATCTCAGGTACCTGTGAATGTTTTAAGATTTCATTGCACCCAAACTCCCGAGAAGAATTTGGAAAATCAGTAGGAAATCCTGTTTGACCAATGTTGGAGAGTGTAGTGGTCTGGTCCCAGCCTCAGGACAGCAGAGGGTGAAGAGGGTGGAGGAACCTGTGGCCACAGCAGCAGCAGGGACAGCAACAGGGACTATTTGTGGAGCTCTAGGCCCTCACATTGTGGGAGAATCAAGCAAATGACCATACACTCCCACACTCAGCCCCACTGGAAGCAGAGATCTACCTTGAAAAAGAGCTCAAAAGTCAAGTAATGCCTGGATAAATGAGCAAAAACCGGAAAAAGAATCAGAATATAGAATCGTACTTTGGTGACAAGGAAGATCAAAACATAAACAGAAGACACCACATTCAAAACTCCTCCATCCAAAGTCTCCAAAAATAATATGAATTGGTCTAAAGTCACGGAAGAGATCAAAAATGATTTTGAAAATGAAGTAAGAGAAGCAGAGCAAAAATGGGGAAGATAAATGAGAGTGATGAAAGAAAATTATGAAAAAAAGTCTACTGCTTGCTAACGGGGACTCAAAAAATACTGAAGAAAATAACACTGTGAAAAAAAGACTAACACAAATGAAAAAGCGATCCAAAAAGTCAATGAAGAGAAGAACGCACGAAAAAGCATAATCAGTCAGACGGAAAAAGATGTCCAAAAGCTCACTGAAGAAAATAATTCTTTGAAGATTAGAATGGAACAGGTGGAAGCTAATGACTTTATGAAAAATCATGAAGTTATAAAACAAACCCAAAGAAATGAAAAAAAAGCAGACAGTGTGAAATATCTCTTTGAAAAAACAACTGACTTGGAAAATACATCCAGGAGAGACAATTTAAAAAGTAAGAGATTATTTGAAAACCGTGATCATAATAAATAGTGTAGACATCATCGTTCAAGAAATTATCTAGGAAAACAGCCCTGATGTTCTAGAATGAAAGGGAAAACAAAAATTAAAAAAATCCACCAATTGTCTACTGAAAGAGACAAAGGAAAACTACTAGGAGTATTGAAGTCAAATTCCAGAGCTCCCAGGTGAAGGAGAAAACGTTGCAAGGAGCCAGAAAGAAATAATTCTAGTATGGTGGAAATACAATTGGGATAACACAATGTATAGCAGTTTCTACGTTAATGGATTGCAGGACTTGGTATTCCAGAAGTCAAAGGAATTACGATTAAAACCATGAATCATCTACCCAGAAAAATTTAGTATAATACTTCGGAGGAAAATAGTCATTCAATGAAATAGAGGACTTTCAACCATTATTGATGAAAAGGCCAGAGCTGAAAAGAATATTTGATTTTCAAATACAAGAATCAAGAGAACCATGAAAAGCTGAACAGGAAAGAAGAAATCATAAGGGGCTTGCTAAAGTTGAACTGTTTAAATTCCTACGTGGAAATATAGTATTTGTAACTCTTGAGACTTTTCTCACTATTTGGAGTAGGTGCAGGGATTATATCCATATAGACAAAGGGCAGGATATCTAAAAAGATAAAATTACGGGGCGATCAAGGAATATATTGGGAGCAGAGAAGGAGAAATAGAATGGGGCAAACTATCTCTCCATAAAAGAGGCAAGATAAAGCTTTTTCAATGGAGGGGAAAAGGGGGAAAGTGAGAAGGAAAAAGTGAAGCTTATTCTCGTCACATTTGACTTGAGGAGGAAATAACATGCACACTCAATTTCCTATGAAAATCTTACTAACACTACAGGAAAGTACAGGAGAAGGGGAGAAGTGGTGAATTGAGGGAGATGATAGAAAGGAGGACAAATGGGAGGAGGGGGAAATTGGAAGTAAACTCCTTTGAGGAGAGATAGAGTGAAAAGAGAGAATAGAACAAAAAGGGACAGAATAGGACGGAGGGAAATATGGGTAATCTATCATAACATGACTTTTATGGAACTCTTTTGCATAACTATACATGTATAATTTATATCTAATTGCTTGCCTTCTCAATGGGGATAGGTGGGGAGGGAGGAAAGGAGAGAAGGTGGATCTCAAAGTTTTAGAAAGAATGTACCTTGTTTTCATATGCAACTTGGAAATGTACAGGCAATCGGGTATCAAAATCTATCTTGCCCTACAAGAAAATAGAGGAAATGGGATAAGAGAAGGGAGGGTTGTGATAGAAGGGAAGGCAGATTGGGGGAAGGAGTAATCAGAATGCACTCTGTCTTGGTGTAGTTGGAAGGGAGATATTGAGAGAATATTTGGAACTCAAAATCATATGGAAATGATTGCTGAAATACGTAAAAAAATACAATTTTTAAAACAGAAAGTATTAAAAAAATTTTATTAAATAAATTTATTTATTTAACATTTTACATTCATTTTCACAAAATTTTGGGTTCCAAATTTTCTCCCATTTGTCCCCTCCCCCACCCCAGTATACTGAACATCTTAATTTCCCCTATCACCAATCTTCCCTCTCTTCTTTCATCCCTCCCTCCTCTTGTCCCCATCTTCTCTTTTGTCTTGTAGGGCCAGATAACTTTCTATTCCCCATTACCTGTATTTCTTATTTCCTAGTAGCAGGAACAATACTCAACCGTTGTTCCTTAGACTTTGAGTTCCAACTTCTCCCTATTACTCCCTCCCCACCCATTCCCTTGGGAAGGCAGGCGATTCAATATAGGCCATATCTGTGTGGTTTTGTAAATGACTTCCATAATAGTCATGTTGTGTAAGACTAACTATATTTCCCTCCATCTTATCCTTCCCCCCATTGCTTCTATTCTCTCTTTTGATCCTGTGCCTCCCCAAGTGTTGACTTTAAATTGCTCCCTCCTCCCATTGCCCTCCCTTCCATCATCCCCCCCATCTGGCTTATCCCCATCTTCCCCACTTTCCTGTATCGTAAGATAGATTTTCATACCAAAATGAGTATACATTTTATTACTTCTTTGGTCAATTGTGATGTGAGTAAACTTCATGTTTATCTCTCACCTCCCCTCTTTTCCCCTCCACTAAAAATTCTCCTGCCTGCCTCTTCTGTGAGAGATAATTTGCCCCATTTCATTTCTCCCTCTCTCCTCCCAGTACATTTATCTCTCACCGCTAAACTTCATTTTTTAAAGATATGATCCCATCCTATTCAATTCACTCTGTGCTCTCTGTCTCTGTGTGTGCGTGCATGTGTGTGTGTGTGTGTGTGTGTGTGTGTGTGTGTGATCCAACCAACTACCCAGATACTGAAAAGTTCCAAGAGTTGTAAATATTGTGTTTCCATGTAGGAATGTAAAGAGTTCAACTTTAGTAAGTCCCTTAAGGGGGACTTTTAGTAAACAGTAAACAGAAATAGTAAACAGTAAATACTAAACAGAAAGTAAACAGCAAACATTCTTGTGTTTAAAAATCAAATTTTCTTTTCAGCTCTGGTCTTTTCATCAAGAATGCTTGAAAGTCCTCTATTTCGTTGAAAGACCATTATTTCTCCTGAAGTATTATACTCAGTTTTACTGGGTAGGTGATTCTTGGTTTTTAGTCCTAGTTCCTTTGACTTTTGGAGTATCCTATTCCATGCCCTTCTATCCCTTAATGTAGAAGCTGCTAGATCTTGTGTTATCCTGATTGTATTTCCACAAACTGGAATTGTTTCTTTCTAGCTGCTTGCAATATTTTCTCCTTGACCTGGGAACTCTGGAATTTGGCCACAATGTTCCTAAGAGTTTCGCTTTTTGGGTCTCTTTCAGGTAGTGATCAGTGGATTCTTTCAATATTTGTTTTTCCCCCGGTTTTAAAATATCAGGGCAGTTTTCCTTGATAATTTCATGAACAATGATGTCTAGACTCTTTTTTGATCATGGCTTTCAGGTAGTCCCATAATTTTTAAATTGTGTCTCCTGGATCTATTTTCCAGGTCAGTTGTTTTTCCAATGAGATATTTCACATTGTCTTCCATTTTCTCACTCTTTTGGTTTTGTTTTGTGATTTCTTGGTTTCTCAGAAAGTCATTAGTCTCCATCTCTTCCATTCTAATTTTGAAAGAACTATTTTCTTCAGTGAGTTTTTGAACCTCCTTTTCCATTTGGCTAATTCTGCTTTTTAAAGTCTTCTTCTCCTCATTGGCTTTTTGAACCTCTTTTCCCAATTGAGTTAGCCTATTTTTCAAGGTGTTATTTTCTTCAGCATTTTTTTTGTGTCTC
>CM053775.1:43906042-43929708 GCA_028658325.1 Potorous gilbertii
ATCAGGGCTCTCATGTAACTGTATTGCCTCAACATTCTCCTTCAACTTTGGTGAGATTTTCATTTGAAGTTTTCCTTTTGAGCCTTGTTATCTTCAGGTTAAATTGAAAACAGTTCTTAAGGGAAGTTTTATATCTCTTAATGCTTACATGAATAAAACAGAAAGAGGAAATCAATGAATTGGGCATGCAACTGAAAAAGTCACACAAAAGAACAAACTGAAATTCCCCAGATAAGTACAATATTAGAAATACTGAAAATCAAAGGCCAGATTAATAAAACTTAAATTAAGAAAACTATTGAAGTAATAAATAAAATTGAGATGGTTTTATGAAAAAACCTATAAAATTGATAAACCTTTGCTCAATGTGATTTAAAAAAAGAAGAAAACCAAATTACTAGTATCAAAAATGAAACGAGTGAACTCACCTCCAATGAAGAGGAAAGTAAAACAATAATTAAAAATTACTTTGCCCAACTGTACGCTCATAAATTTGACAGTCTTACTGAAATGGACAAATATTGACAAAAATAAAAATTGCCCAATGTAACAGACGAGGAAATAAAATGCTTCAATAATTCCATTCCAAAAAGAGAAACTGAGCATCAGAGGAACATCAATTAACTAATTAGGAGAAAATACAGAGCCAGATATATTTACAAGTGAATTTTATCAAACATTTAAATAACTATTAATTCCAATACTATGTAGATTATTTGGAAAAACAGGTGACGGAGTCCTACCAAATTCTTTTTATGATACAAAAAAGGTACTGATACCTAAACTGGGAAGGGTCAAAACAGAGAAAGAAAATTATAGACGAATTTCCCTATTGAATTTAGACGAAAAAAATTTAAATAAAAGATTGGCCAAAAGATCACTGCAACCTATCATGAAGATAATACTGTAACCAGGTAAGATTTATGCTAGGAATGCAGGGCTGGTTCCACATTAGGAAAATTAGTATCAGCATAATTGACCATGTCAAGAGCAAAACTCACAGAAACCATATGCATATCTCAACAGATGCTGAAAAAGCTTTAGACAAAATACAACACCCATTCCTATTAAAAACAATTGAGGAAACAGGAATAAATGAAGTATTCCTTAAAATCATAAGTAGAATCTATTTAAAACCATGAGCAAGCATTACATGTAATGAGAACAAGCTAGCAGCATTTCCAATAAGATCAGAAGTGAAACAAGGATATCCATTATCATCACGATTATTCAATATGGTACTAGCTTTAGCAATAAGAGAAGAAAAAGAAATTGAAGGAACTAGAATAGCCAAAGAAGAAACTAAGTTGACACTTTTGGCAGATGAAATGATGATATACTTACAGAATCCTAGAGAATCAAATTAAAAAACTACTTGAAATAATAAAAAAATTTAGCAAAGTTTCGGGATGTAAAATACACCCATATAAACTTTCAGCATTTCTATATATTTAACAAAACTAGCAAGAGAAAGAGAAATCCCAATGAGAGTTAATGTGGATATCGTAAAATATATGTGAATCTACCGTCCAAAACAAACCCAAGAATTGTATAAACACAATTACAAAATACTTTTCACACAAATAAAGTCATGTAAATAGCTGGAAAAATATCAGTTGCTCATGGGAAGGATGAACTAATAAAATAAAAAATATAATTCTGCCTAAATTAATTTACTTATTCAGTGCCATACCAATCAAACTACAAAAAAAGTTATAGAGCTAAAATAAATAATATTAAAAGTTATCTGAAAGAACAAATGGTCCAGAATGTCAAAGCCATTATGAAACAAAATGCAAGAGAAGGTCACCTAGCCATACCAGATCTGAAATTGTATTATACAGCAGCAATCACCAAAATTACTTCTTACTGGCTAATAGCCAGAAGAATAGGTTAAATACATATAGGTGGAATAGGTGGATCAGTGGAATAGGTTGGATACAGAAGACACAGTAGTCAATATCTATAGTAATTTACTATTATATAAACCAAAATATCCCAGTTTCTGGGATAAGAACTCATTATTTGACAGAATCTGCTGAAAAAAACTGGAAAAAAGCATGAATAGCCATAGACCAACAGTATGCACCTTATGCCAAAGTAAAATCAAAACAGATACATGATTTTGATATAAAGGCTGACACGATAAGTAAATTGGGACAGAAAGGAATAGTTTATCTGTCATATTTATGGAGAAGGGAGAAATTTATGACTAAAGAGGAGAAAGAGAACATTATGAAATGCTATCCACATCTAGGGAAAGAACTTGGGCATCTGAATGGAGATGGAAGCTTGCTTTCCTTTTCTTTTGTTGTTTTGTTTTTTCCTTCACATGGTTTCTCCCTTTGTTTCTGTTTCTTCTTTACAACATGACTAATACTGAAATTAGGTTTAATATGAATGTATGTTTAGAGCCTCTATCAAATTGCATGTGATCTTGGGGTGGGGGGAGGGGAGAGATAGGGAGAAAATTTGGAACTAAAAATCTTATGGAAGTGAAGGTTGAAAACTAAAAATAAATAAACCAATTTGTAAATCAACACACACACTCACATGCACGCATGCACACACACACAAGAACATATTACTGACCCAGGCAGCAGCTGCAGTATCAATGGCTTCCTCCTGCAGCTTCTTTTTCTTCTACTTGTGGTGCTGACACTCCTCCTGGGACCAATAAAGTGCATGTGTAAGCCCTGGAAATCCACCCAATGTGCTGTCCTCCACCTTCTGCACTGTTCCCAGAAAACATCAAAGAGGCCTTAGAACGGGCCATGGGTAGGAGGGGCACAGCTGGAGTCACAACTTAGGACTCATCAGTGCACAGAAGAGGAGATTGAGGCCACCCCAGGTCCCGCACAGTGCCTCACCTTCTCTTTCTCTTGTTGTTCCCTCAGTAATCTTGCCTTCTCTTACTGCTCCCCAAAAACCAAGAACCCAAACTCGTCGTCACAGGCAGAAAGGGGGGGCCAGATGGCTAAACTTGACTCAAAGCCCACCTCGCATCACCATCTGCCACTATCCCCAGGGCTTAACACACCACTCTCTTTCTGCTGTTGCATCCTAGACACAGACCTAGAGGGATAGTTTGTTTTTGTCTGGGTACCCCTATACCAAATGTCTTGTATATGGTACGGACTTAGTAAATGCTCAATGAATTGAAATATATTTTCTGCTCTATCCTTTCCAAGGACATTCTCAAACATTCTTCTGCCAAAGGAAAGATGGAATATAAAGCCTATACCCTCCTGTCTCTCTCCAGCACCACATACATTTCACCAGTTATTCCAAGCTGAGACATTGATGAAGAAGCTGAGAACCAGAACTGCCTCCCACCAGAACATCTCTCCCTGTATAGTTCTAGGAATAGGCCCCATGACTTAGGCACCCAACTGATGCACCTGGAAGACTTCATAGAGATTTTTCAGAGATCAAATCAGACTGTACATCAAAAGTTGTGAAACCAAATGATTAGTATAACAAATGCATAAATATACGTGTAAGTATCTGGATATAATTTCGTATCTGGATCAGTAATTGCATCAGAGCAGGTAACTTTGTGTTGGAACTGCCTCACCCAATGTAGATGGGGCCACATGTTAAAGATGATGCATGCTAAATGAATATGTGTGAAGCAAGTCCACATAACCTGTCTTTCCTTCATCCCTCCTCTTTCCTTATAGATGCCCACCTTGACCTCTGACTTCTAATGGTCCAAAATGTTAAAAAGGATTGTAGATTCCATCACATCCCAGAATGCTACAGGGTCTCCTTAGTAAACCAAAGAATCAGTCAAGAGACTGGCTTAAAAATGAGTATAAAAATCCTCCAGAGGGAAAAAATGGATCTTTAATAGAATAGAGGACTTTCTAATATTCTTCATGAAAAGCCCAGAGTTTAGTAGCAACTTTTAAATGCAAACACAGGAGTCAAGAGAAACATAGAAGGTCAAGAAAACAAGTGGTTATTGATCAACGTGTGTGTGACAGGCCTGGAGATGCCTCTGCCATTGGGGTACAGTCAGACTCACTTGTTTCAGTGAAGGTCAAGAATAATACAAAATAAGAAAAAAAATTAAAAGAAGAAGAGATGGAACAAAAGTGGAGCTAGCTATTAACTTGGAAAAAGTGCAAAGTGGACAAGACAAGCATTTTCCTACAGAAGTCTTGCTGTAAAAGTCCATATGTGATCTCCTCACCAAGTGGAGAGATACCAGATAAAAATACAAAGTGATCAGTAAAGTCTCATACAGAACCAGGGTGGGGAGGTTAATTTGGAGCAGGGATACCTCAGAAAACAGCAGGAAAACCAGTTTATATGAGATGTGACTGGAGAATCCAAGTACATACATCATCTTGAAAGCATCTAAGGCTGGGACTAGGACATCAAATAGATGGTAAAAAATGGAAAAGATTTACCGATTCCTCTAGCAAGTTGGGCTTTTTTTATTCTTTAACTTCCTAGGCCCTGCTCTGCTGCCTGAGGAGGCAGAAAGGGCTCTCAGCCATAATAAGAGGCCACAGCTACAAGGGAGAGAATTTGGAACCACATGGACACGGTGGAAGTATCTCTACCAAAGACGGAACAAGCCAATTGGGGAAGGGCTGATCAAATTGTGGTCTATGAGTGTGACAGAATATTCTCATGCAGCAAGAAATGATCAATGACACATTCAGGAAAATCTGGGAAGCCCCTGACAACCCGGCACTGAGAAGAGAACCAGGCACGATGACAGAACAGTGTCAGCTGAAAAGTCTAAGGAATGGACAGTGGACTAAACAGTCATACTGATCCCTCTTGTTCCCACAAAGTTGGCCACATGGGGTTGGTGCAGCTTATCTTTCCTTTCAATTCAGTGGGTGGAGGAAAGGGAGGGTGACTGTCAAAGACATTAATGAAACTTATTTTTAAAATACAGAAATAAAAATAAACACTCCCTTGGACTTGAATTCTTCTGCCAACGGTTACTACCTGTTAGATAGTCAAGTCTCTTAACAAGCCTAAGCCTCAGTTTCCTTTTCCACAAGATGGGGATAATACTTGCAAATGTGTACCTTTCAAAATAGTTGTGAGACTTTAAAAAGTGAAGAAGACAGCCTAGCTGCCTACAGTGGAAAACAAAGTAGGTAAAGGATACACCCTGCCCTGATTATCCCATACAGGTAGACAGTCACCCTGATGGGTACATACACGAATGAAGGAGAAAGGCCTTGATTTAGCATCTGCTCTAGGCTGAGTATGAGTGATAAAGGCTCTTACTAGTGGTCTAAAAACCAAGGAGAGACAGCCTGTTCAAGGGAAGATGGTGAACTGGGCCCAGAATGGTGAAGGAAGAAGGCAGCAGAACAGTGTCTGTTTGAAGAATTGTGCAGATCCTCTGTGACACCAACCACTCCCTGATCTGAAAACCCATCATCTCCAAGACCCTGCCCTGCCAGCAATGCCACCATGACTTCGGGCTCCCTCCAAGATAGTGGGAAACTATGGAACAGGGTCCACCATAGCCCTGTGAACTTCAGGACAGAGTCCAATTATCACTCCGTTTTCAGGAAAAGAAACTGAGTCTTGGAGGAGGGAAAAGTTGGGCCTAAGGTCATATTGAGAGTAAATGATGCAGCCAAGACACAGGCCTAGATCTCACTATAGTTTGAAACGTCCTCATCAAGCCCCTCTGCCCAAGCAGAGTTTGGCAAAGTCCCTGGGCGTCTGCTGGGATCTCATTCATACTCAGTCTCTCTCAGGCATGTGCACACCCAATCCTGCTCACACACATTCACAATCTCACAGCTGCCCCCCCCACATACACACACAGTCATAAACTCACAATCTATCTCATGAACATAGTCTCACAAACACACCCACTTACACACACACAATGCATGTGTGCACACACACACACACCCATACACACACACACATAGGCAGGGAAGGTATGGCCAGCGGGTAGGCCCTCACCACTGTACCTGCAGTCTCTCAAGGGTCAGTTCCTGCTCCCCAATCCCTGGGACCTTGTCCCCCTACTGCAGAAGCTCTTGTTCCTCCTGCTCATTTTGCAGCTGCTCTTGGAACCTTCCCTCTTCCTTCTCCTGTAGGTGGGAAAGAGAGGAAGCTCAGTCAGGCAGGCTGAGTGAGGCAGTCCAGGATTGGGGTGAATGGGCAGAGCAAAGGGAACCCCGCACTCCTTCAAGCTCTAAGTTATACATGAGCCATCCTTGAGTCCAAATTTCCAAAGTGCCTACATTTGACTGGCGAATGAACATTCTGGGCTAAAGAAAAATTGGGCTTAGCCTCCCAGAAAGGAACAGGCCAGGGAGGGCAAGGACTCATCCCAGAAAGAAGCCCCCTCATCCTGTTTGTTACCCAAGGGGTGAAAGGTGGAGAACTGTCAGGAATCTTGTCTCTCAGTCCCCTCCCCATTTGTGGGGCTGGGCCCTTTTACTGTAAGCAAAGTGGGATTTTTGTTATTTTCTTTTTGGAGTTCAGTTTCCCAGGCTCAGGTTAAATTGTGAGCATCTTGAGGATTGATCCCCTTTGACCCCTGATGATTGACAGCTGTGCTGAGTCACCTGGATTTTATGTCTTCTGACTCTGAGCCAGGGGCTGGATCTTTGTTATGTACTCTGGGAGATTAGCATTTGACTTTGGGGGCTCGTTTATGAGAAGGACCTTTTGATTCCCTGGACAGGACTCTGGACAGTCATGTGTTAAGAGCCCCCCAACTACTCAGAGGTTGATGCTGTCCCATGTGGAGGTGTATGAGGGGGTTGTGTTACTTTTTTCAGACAGTTGGAGCCCTATCTGTTGATCTTTGTGCTAATTTCTCTACTTGTGTTTTCTATACTCACTTCTTTTGACTTATCTGTAATTAAAGTAGGATTGTTGACCCCTTTAAATTTGTCTTTCCTCTAGAAAAATAGATCAAGGGACCTGTGCTACCAGCCCACCCTGTGTTCTAGGGTGGTTTCTACTACGGCCCTGTGCCAAGGAAGAATGACAATGACTATGGCATTTCTAAGGTGTTTGGTTTGAGTCAGACCATCTGTTCTGACAAATCTGGGGGTCAAATGGGATTTTACAGGTCAGTTGAGGAAGGCAGCAGTTAAGTGATTTGCCCAGGGTCACACAACTACCAAGTGTTGAGATGGATCTGAATTTGGGTCCTCCTGACTCGAGACCCAGCATGCTGGGCCCTGCAGCTAGCTGCCCCACAAGGAAGGGGCCACAAGGAAGGTCCTTTTTCCTATGGGGAACTGAGCATGGACATCGCTCCTCCTCTGGGCCTCAATAACTGCCCACTCACTGGGGCTTCCTTCCTGGGATGTCCCAGTTCAATTCCCACCCCTCCTTACCTTCCATCTCCCAGCCTCCACCTCCTCCAGCTTTGTGGCAGCTTTCTTCCCAGTCTTCTCCTCAGATGGTCACCCAAACTTTCTCTGCCAGAAACCACCCCCCTTCAAGCCCATGGTGTAGGACCCCTATTCAGCCTAGCCCCATCCAGTCAGCACCTCCCATGGGCCCCAGGACCCAGAGCTGCCAGTGACCTTCTCCAGTTGAGTTGAGTCCTGCTCAGGGTGCTTCTTTTCTACCTCCAGCTGTGCTGCCTGCTCCCAGGCCTGCTGGACTTTCCAAAGGCACATTTCCACCTTCCTGAGGACACAAGGAGGAATGGATCCATCCCTGAGCTTGGAGACAGCACCTCCATCCTGCCCCTGCACCTCCCCAAGGCCTTCCAAGGGGTCAGGGAGGGGTTAGGCCAGGTCAGGGAGCATACACTTAACTTTTTACTTCATGCAGGCATGTGGGCTTTACCTGTGGGCACTTGTCCTCCTTCAGGCTCAAGAGTTGACACCCTCTGGGTGTGGGTGCTTGTTCTCCTTTGAGTGCGGGTGTTTGAACTCTAGTCACAGGTGCTTGACCTGTAGGCCCTTGTCCTCCTCCAGGTGTGGGTGCTTGAATTCCCAGCAGGGGTGCTTGAACTCCAGGGGTGGGTACTTGACCTGTGGGTACTTGTTCTCCTCCAGGTGTGGGTGACTGTCCTTCGGGTATGGGTGCTTGAACTCCTGCCTCGGGCACTTGAACTCCACTCATGGGCGCTTGGCCTCCTCCGTGTACTGGCACTTGTACTTCTTTGGATGTGGGTGCTTGAACTCCAGGGTCAGGTACTTCAACTCCAGGCTGGTCTTTCTCCACCTGCAGGTGCTTGTCCTCCTTCGGGTGTAGGTGCTTGAACTCCAGGCTCGGGTGCTTGACCTGTGGGCACTTGACCTCCTCCAGGCATGAGAGCTTGAACTTCTCTGGATGCAAGGGCTTGTCCTTCTCTGGGTGTGGGTGCTTGAACTCCCGCCTCGGGCCCTTGAACTTCTCTTGTGGGTGCTTGAACTCCCATCTTGGGCGCTTGAACTGCAGGGGCGGGTACTTCAACACCAGGCGCAGGCGCTGGTCTTTCTCTAGCTGCAGGTGCTTGTCCTACTTCGAGTGTGGGTGCTTGAACTCCAGACGCTGGCACTTGTCTTTCTCCAGTTGCAGGCGCTTGTCCTCCAGGTGTGGGTGCTTGAACTTCAAACTCGGGCACTTGAACTCCAGGGACGGGTATTTGAATTCCAGGCGAGGGTGCTTGACTTGTGGGTGCTTGTTTTCCTTCAGGTGTGGTCACTTGTCCCACTTGGTGTGCAGGTGATTTTCCTACTTTGGATTCCGGCGCTTGAATTCCAGGTACAGGTGCTTGACCTGTGGGCGCTTGTTCTCCTCCAAGTGTGGCTGCTTGTCTCCACAGCTCTGCCACCACCTCTACCTCCTTTGATAGATGCAACTGCAGCATTTTCTCCTGAGGACAGATGGATGGACATAAGGGCCAGCCCGACTGTGAGGGAGAAGTGGACAGGCAGGCACTAGTAGAGACCTGGGTGCCCCTGGTCTCCCGTCTACTCTCCTCCGTCACTTAGGAGGCCCCCTTTCCCCAAGGCCACTTGTCTGGCGCATGAGAGGGGCAGTAGAGTGCTTGTTAGATGGAACTAAAGGGCAAGATCTGACCTCCTTATCAAGGACCTCAGAGACTCTGGGAATTAAGGATGTGACTCTGAAAACACAGACTGTCTCACTAAACACTAGCTGACAAGGTCAATTCTACCCTTCTGAAATGTGGAGCACTTCTGGCATGGTGCAGGGGAAAATTGGGGGCAGGTCAGGTCAGGAGGTCAATTTGTTTCTTTCCTGGCAAGAGCCCAGGAAGGAGGCCTCTAGATCAAGGAAGATAAGGGAGTGATTCTTCAGGAACTCTCACTTCACAGTAAGTAGATTAAACAACTGGTCAGAAAGAGATCGAAGGAGTCTTTTTGTTAATACTGAGGCAGAACACTGTTGCCTTGCCCATACTCAGATCTGCGTTGCAGGCCTCAGAGGCAGCCCCAGGGCAAGAAGGAGCACTACAAGAGCATAGCTTGTGGCCACAATGGAGGGGTGAAACTTCCTCACAGTTTCAGGGCAGAAAAGAGTGTTTTAGGTCACTCACAATCCATAGCACAGACCGGGAGAGGAGTAAGCACCCCACCTCCTTGAAAAATACTATCTTGGCTTTCCGGGTTACAGGGGTCAAGATGGTGGAGTAATTGGTAATTGCTGTCTCCCTCTTCTTGTTCATCTTGATGAGAGCAGAGAAAACTTCTCCGGGAAAACCCTGGAGCAGTGGGAGCAGCACAAGGGGTAAACAGACTCTCAGCCCGTGAGGCTAGAAAGATTGCTAAGGAGGGTTCCACTTGCTGTGGCCCAAGATGACCAGTGCAGGATCAGAGCTGTCCCAGACAGCAACACCTCAACAAACCAGGAGAAGATCCTGAACCCCAGGGGTGCGAAGCTTGTAACTGCCAACACCAGGACCCCAGGCATGTCTCAGCACCCCAGAGAAATCGGGAACACACTAAAGCAGACAGCTGAGCTTGCCTATGCTGTAGCTCATCAGAGGAGACTCCAGTGCCCAGACCACTCCTTCCCCACACTTAACAAGCTAGCTCCAGGGTAACTTCAGGGAAAACCCTAAAAGATCTCACCTGGCCTCTGCTTTCAAACACCAGTCAGCTCAGCACCAGGTAAGTTGAAACATTTTAGTTTCTAGCTGAAAGAATCAGAGGCCACAACACACAAACCCTGAAGTTTTAGGCACAAGAACTGTGGAACAGAGCTCCCTGGGCCACAGACACAGAGATCTACTTTAAAAGTCATGAAAAGCATTATTATCATGAGTAAGAAGTAAAGCAGAAAAGAAAAGAACATAGAAACCTTCTATGGGGACAAGGAGAAAAACACAAATACCAAAAAGGTCAGCATTGAGGCTGTACTCTCATCTGAAACTACAGAAGGGAATATGAACTGGTCAGAACAACAAAGAGCCATCTTGGAAGAGCTCAAGAGGGATTTTAAAGCCCAAATTAGAAAAACAGAAGAAAAACTGGCCGATGATTTTAAAAATATGAAAAAACAATTCACAGAAGAGATAAAAGGAAAACTTGACAAATGGAAAGGGAAGTACAATACCTAACGGATGAAAATAACTCCTTAAAGGAACAATTGGACAGGTGGAAAAGGAGATGCAAAAATTAACTAAAGAAAACAATTTGATAAAAAATAGAATCAGGCAAGTAGAAGCTAATGAATCTAAGAGATATTGAGAATCTTTCAAACAGAATCTAAAGAATGAAAAGATAGAATAAAATATAAAATATCTAACTGGAAAAACAACTGAAATGGAAAATAGATCCAGGGGAGAAAATCTAAGCATTATTGGTCTACCAGAAAGTCATGATGGAAAAAGAGCCTGGACAATATCATTCAAGAAATCATCAAGGAAAATTGCCTAGAAATCCCAGAATCAGAGGGCAAAACAGTCATCGAAAGAATCCATCATTAATCTCCTGAAAGGGACCCCAAGCTAAAATCGCTAAGGAATATCGTTGCCAAATTCCAGAACTATCAAATGAAGGAGAAAATACTGCAGGCAGCCAGAAAGGAACCATTCAAGTATGGAGGAGTTACAGTCAGGATCACACAGGACCTTGAAGCTTCTACATTAAACCATCAAAGGAACTGAAATATGATATTCCATAAGGCAAAGGAGCTGGGACTACAACCAAGGATTAATTAGCCAGCAAAATTGAGCATAATATTTCAAGGCAAGGAGATGGAAATTCAATGAAATAAGGGATTTCCAGACCTTCCTGATGAAAAGGCCAGAACTCAATAGAAAATTTGATCTTTGGACACAGGTCTCAAGAGAGGTATAAAAAGGTAAATGGGGGGAAAACTTTGTTACACAATAAGGGAAAACTGTTTACATCCTATAAAGGAAGATTATACTTGTTAATCTTGAGAACTGTATATTTATTATGAAATATAAAAGGGATATACATAGAGGAAGTGGGTATAAATTAAATGATGTCATAATAAAAACTGTGATTTAAGGGTGCAGAAGGGATGTTAATGGGAGATATGAAAAGGAGGAGGCAGAAAAAAGTAAATTCCATCAAAGGAAGAGGCACAAAAATATATTACAGTAGAGGGAAATAGGGGAGGAAGATGAGCATTGTTTCAGAGGTACTCTCATCGGAATGGATTCAAGGAGGTACAAAAAACTCAGTTAAGTATAGAATACAATTAGTTCTATTGGCAGTAGGAGGGGAAGGGGGAAAGAAAAGGGAGGGAAGGCTATAAAGGAGAGAAGAAGGAGTAAGGAAAAGGGGGGTTAAATGGGAGGGGCATTGAAAGGAGGGAGGAAAGGAGGGAGGTGGTGGTCAAAATTTAGAACTCTACTGTGGAGGGGAATGGGGAAGGGAGAAATAAAAGCATAAACAAGGGGAAAGGGGATGGAGGGAAAGACAGGTAGTAATCATAACTATGAATGTGATTAGGATGAATTCTCCCATAAAATGGAGAGAGATACAAGAAGGGATGAAAAATCATAATCCAACAATATGTTATTTACAAGAAACATATGTGAAAAGGGGGCATTCACAAAGGGTAAAGGTAAAAGATTGGAGCAGAATATTTCATACTTCAGCTGACGTAAAAAAAGCTGAGGTAGAAATCCTAATCTCAGACACAGCAAAAATATAAATGGATCTAATCAAAATAGATAAGGAAAGAAACTATATCCTGATGAAAGATACCATAGACAAGGAAGCAATTTCACACCTAAACTTATATGCTCCACGTGTTATATAGCATACAAATGCTTAGAGGAGAAGTTATGGGAGTTACAGGAAGAAATAGGCACCAAAACAATACTAGTGGGGGACCTACACCTCCCCGTTTCTGAACTTGAAAAATCTAACCTCAAAATAAACAAGAAAGAAAGTAAGGAGGTGAATAGAACTCTGGATACGGTAGATATGATAGATCTCTGGAGAAAATTGAATGGGGATAGAAAGGAATATACCTTTTTCTCAGCGGTACATGGCACAAATACAAAAATTGACCATGTTCTAGGCCATAAAATCCTCACAGTCCAGTACAGAAAGGCAGAGATACTCAATGCATCCTTCTCAAATCATAGTGTAATAAAACTTATATGTAATCAAAGGCCATGGAAATATAAACCAAAACCTAATTGGAAGCTAAACAATCTAATCCTGAAGAATGAGTGAATTAAACAAAAACTTATAGAAACAATCAACAACTTCATTCAAGCAAATGACAATAATGAGACAACCTACCAAATTTGATGGGATACTGCAAAAACAATTCTTAGGGGAAGTTTTATATCTTTCAATGCCTACATGAATAAAATAGAGAAAGAGGAAATCAATGAATTAGGCAAGCAGCTGGAAAAGCCTGAAAAAGAACAATTTGAAAATCGCCAAGTAAATACCAAATTAGAAATACTGCAAACTAAAAACAGATTGATAAAATTGAAATTAAGAAAACTATTGAACTAATAAGTAAAACTAGGACTTGGTTTTATGAAAAAACCAATAAAACTGATAAAGCTTGGGTCAATTTGATTAAAAAAAAAGAAAGTAGAAAACCAAATTACCAATACCAAAAATGAAAAGGGTAAACTCACCTCCAGTCAGGAGGAAATTAAAACAATAATAAGAAATTACTTTGCCCAACTATATGCCCATAAATTTGACAATCTCAATGAGATGGATGATGAATTTAAAAGATATAAATTGCCCAGATTAACAGAAGAGGAAGGCGAATACTTAAATAACCCCATCTGAGAAAAAGAAATTGAACAAACCATCAATGAACTCCCTAGGAAAATATCTCCAAGGACAGATCGATTCACAAGTGAATTCTATCAAACATTTAAAGAACAGTTAATTCCAATACTATATAGACTATTTGGGAAAATTGGGGAAGATGGAGTCTTCCCAAATTCTTTTTTATGATACAAATATGGTTTTGATACCTAAACCAGGAAGATCCAAAACCGAGAAAGAAAATTATAAACCAAACTTCTGTAATGAATACAGATGCAAACGCTTTAAATAACATTTTAGCAAAAAGATTACACAACTTTTCACAAGAATAATATGTTATGATCAGGTGGGATTTATACCAGGAATGCAGGGTTGGTTCAATATTATGAAAACTATCAACATTATTGATCATGTCAACAACAAAACTAACAGAAACCAAATGATTATCTCAGTAGATGCAGAAAAAGCTTTTGACAAAATACCACACTCATTCCTATTGAAAACAATGGAGAACATAGGAATAAATGGAACTTTCCATAAAATAAAAAGCAGTATATACCTAAAACCTTCAGCGAGCATTATATGCAATAGGGATAAGTTAGATGCATTTCCAATAAGATCAGGGGTGAAACAAGGATGTCCATTATCACCTTATTATTCAATTTGCTACTAGAAATGTTAGCTGTAGCCGTAAGAGAAGAAAAAGAAATTGAAGGAATTAGAATAGGCAAAGAAAAAACTAAGTTATCACTCTTTGCAGATAATATGCTTAGAGAATCTCAGAGAATCAAGTAAAAAAATTCTTGAAATAATAAACAATTTTGGCAAAGTTGCAGGTTACAAAATAAACCCACACAAATCTTCTGCATTTCTATATATTACTAACAAAGCCCGACAGCAAGACATAGAGAAATCCCATTGAAAGCTAGGGTAGACACTATAAAATATTTGGAAATATACCTGCCAAAACAAACCCAGGTACTATGTGAACACAATGACAAAATACTTTTTGCACAAATAAAGTCAGATCTAAGTAAGTGGAAAAATATCAGTTGCTCATGGGTGGGCCAAGTCAATATAACAAAAATGACAATTCTACATAAATTAATTTACTTGTTCAGGCCATAATGTTATGGCAAACTGTCAGATAATTATTTTGTAGAGCCAGAAAAAAATTATATTAAAATTTTTCTGGAAGAGCAAAAGTTTCAGAATATCAAGGGAACTAATGAAAAGAAATGGTAGGGCAGGTGGCCTAGCTCTCCCAGATCTCAAGCAGCAATTTTCAAAACCACTTAGTACTGGCTAAGAAACAGAAGGGTACACCAGTGGGATAGGTTAGGTACCCAAGACACAGTAGTCTATGAATATAGCAGTCTACTCTTTGATAAACCCAAGGACCCCAGCTTCTGGGATAAGAACTCACTGTTTGGCAAAAACTGCTGGGAAAACTGGATAACAGTGTGACGGAAACTAGGCATAGACCAATGCCTGACACAGTACACAAGAGTAGAGTTCAAATGGGTAAATGATCTAGGTATAAAGACTGATAGTATAAACAAGTTAGTGGAGCAAGGAATAGTATATTTATCAGATTTATGGATAAGGGAAGAATTTTTGACTAAGCAAGACACAGAAAGCATTATGAAGTGCAAAATGGATAATATTGATTATATTAAATTGAAAAGTTTTTGCACAAACAAACCAAATGCAACCAAGATTAAGAGGGAAGCAGAAAACTGGAAAGAATTTTTGTAACTAGTGTGATAAAGGCCTCATTTCTAAAATATATAGAACTGAGTCAAACATACAACAGTACTAGTCATTCCCCAACTGATAGTCAAAAGATATGGACAGGCAGTTTTCAGAGGAAGAAATTAAAGCTACTTATAGTCATATCAAAAATGCTTTAAATTAGTATTGATTAGAGAGATGCAAGTGAAAACAACTCTGAGATATCATATCACACCTGTCAGATTGGATAACATAACAAAATAGGATGATGATAAATGTTCATCCTTCGTTATTGAAGAAGACCATGACAGAAGAGAAATGATGTCATTATTTGCACTTAGCTTTGTTTTTGCGTGAAGGAGGGCTGTGCAAAGTCACCAGCCTCACTTTCTCCTTCTGAGTTATCTGGATGCAGTTACTAGATAATCATCAGGATGCCTTGAGATGACCAAGCATGCAGTGGGAGACCTTGGTCTTCTCAGGTACTCACTTAGAAGGAGGTAGCACCCACTGAGTTGCATAGGCCTCTTTAAGAAGTAGGAATGGTCCTATTAATTAACAAAAGAGAAAAAAATAGATAAATCAGTTTGGGAGGGAAAGAGGAACTGTTACTATTGATAATCACTCTAAGCCAGTCATTAATGGAGCTTAGGCAGGGATCTATTATTGTATAACCTATGGGCTTCAGAATGCACTGTGTTTAGGGTTTCAGGAACGACAAAGAAGGAAGGAAGGAAAGAAGGAAGGAAGGAAGGAAGGAAGGAAGGAAGGAAGGAAAGAAGGAAGGAAGGACATCTAGCCAGTAAATTCCAAAGAAAGGGAAGAACATGACATCTGGTCGTTCTGGAATTTGGCTACAATATACCTAGGAGGTTTTCTTTTGGGATCTCTTTAAGGAAGTGATTGGTGCATTCTTTCAGTATCTATTTTACCCTCTTATTCTGGAATATCTGATCAGTTTTCCTTGATAATTTCTCAAAAGATGATGTCTAGGCTCTTTTTTGATCATGACTTTCAGACACTTAAATAATTTTTCAATTTTCTCTCCTGGATATATTTTCTAGGTCAATTTTTTTCCAATGAGATATTTCACATTGCCATTTTTTCATTCCTTTAGCTTTGTTTTATAATTTCTTGATTTTTCATAAAGTTTTTAGCTTTCATCTGCTCTATTCTAATCTTTAAAAAATTATTTTTTTTTGGTGAGATTTTGGACCTCCTTTTGCATCTTGCCAATTCTCTTTTAGTGCATTCTTCTCATTGTCTTTTTTTAAGGTGTTGTTTACTTCAGCCATTTTGTGGTCTATTTTATCAGGAAGTTGACTCATTTCTCATGATTTTCTTGCATCACTCTCATTTCTCTTTCCAATTTTTGCTCTAGTTCTCTTATTTTATTTTCAAAATTCATTTTGAGCTCGTCTATGGCTTAAGACCATTTCATATTTTTGATGGAGGTTTTGGATGGTGGAGGTTTGACTTTGTTGTCTTCTCTTTGTATACTTTGGTCTTCTTTGTCATCAAAGTAAGATTCTATAGCCTGATTATTTTTGGCTCACTTTGGTATCTATTTACTTGACTTTTGAGTTCTTTGTCAAGGTAGTTTTATGCTTCCAGTGGGGTTGGAGGGTGTACTGTCAGCTGCTCGATTATCCCACAATCTGTGGGCCTAGAGTTCCAGAAATAGTCACTGCTGCTGTCCCTTCCCCTGCTGCTGTTGCTGCTATTACTGAGGGTTCCTCCTCCATAGGTTTTTCCTCTATGTGCTCCTCCACCTGGTCTACTGCCCTGGGGCTGTTGTAGGAGCAATCTGTCACCTCACACAGGTCCCACAGGTTTTTCACTGACATTCCAATTTGTACTCTGCATTATGGGATCGTGAATTCTGGAAATTGCTACAGGTCCCTGAGATTTTGTCCCCCCAAGGCCTGCTCAAGTCCCATCTATCCTGGGTTGGCCCACACTGAACTAGGCTCTGCTCCCGGTATAGAGCAAAAGACACCTCCCAGCAACCTTCCAGGATGTCTCGGGCTGGGGAATTGCTTTTCTCCATTATTCTGTGGATTCCGCAGCTCCAGTATTTCTTATACGGGAAATTGGCTGAGACTGGGGGGGAGAGCATTAGAGATTTTGTGCTGTTTCTCTGCCATCTTCCCCCCCCCCAAAGTATAAAAGTCTTATAAATTTGGAAGAAATAAACCAGTAGGGGCATGGGGAGGGGGGAGAGATAAGGATAGATCCTTAGAGGGGAGGGGGTGGAAATAGGAAAAAGGGAGGTAAAGAAGGCTGTTAGATTAATAGGAATGTGATGATAGGAGGGGAGGCAAAGAATAGGAGGGAAAGGTAGTCAGTAGAAAGAAAGTAGAGGAGGCAGGAGGGATAGAAAACAAGAGATATGCACAAACATAAAAAAGGAATGATCAAGAGGGGATTATGTTTGGAAAAGTATATGTCTATATATGTATATATGTGTATGTATATATACATAGATATAGAGAAACATATCTAAACTTTATTGTAGCCTTTGGGAGGGAGTGGGAGGATGAGGAAAAGCTCCTACAGTGGAGGGAAAAGGAGGGAGGTGATGGAGAGTGAGTGAACTTTACTCTCACCAAAACTGTCTCAAAGAGGGAATACACACTCTATTGGGTATAGAAATCTATCTTACCCTATAAGAAAGTACGATGAGAAAAGGGTTGGGGGGAGTGTTGATAGAAGGGAGAGAATATTGGGGGGAGGGAAGTAGTCAAAAATAAAACATTTCTTAAAAGGAACATGATGAAAGTAGAGAGAAAATAGAATAAATGAGGTGGATAGGAGGGAGGGAAATATAGTTAGCAATACTATAGGGCAAAATAGATTTCTCTACAGTATTGCCTATATATTTCCCATTTCCGCATAAAAACAATTTTGGACATCTGTTTTAAAAACTTTTAGTCCCATATTCCCCATATTCCACCCTTCCCCATTGAGAAGGCAAGCAGATATAAGTTATACACGTGCAGTCATGCAAAACACTTCCATAACAGTCATGTTGTGAAAGACTAAATTTATTTCCCTCCATTCTATTCTGACCTCCATTTATTCTGTTCTTTTCTTTGATCTTGTCACTCCTCAAAAGTGTTGGCTTTTGATTTCCCCCTTCTCACATTTGCTCTCCATTCCATCACTCCTCGATCCCCTCTCTCCTAATTTTCTCTAGGGTAAGATAGATTTTCATACCCAACTGGGTGTATATATTATTCCCTCCTTAAGCCAAATCCGATGAGAGTAAGGTTCATTCCTTCCTCTTACCTCCTCCATCTTCCCCTCTACTGTTAAAAGGTTTATATTTTCTCTTTTATGTGAGTAAATTTAACCCATTTCATCTTTCCCTTTCACCTTTTCCCAATATATTCTTCTCTCATCCCTTAATTTTATTTTTAGATATTATCCCTTCATATTCAACTCACCCTGTGTCCTCTGCACACATACAAACACAGACACAGGCACACACACACACACACATGTACACAGACATATATATCAGGTTTCCCTGCTGTACTTAAACCTCTGAATAAAACACTGAGACAGTAGGCACATAGCATTAGATCTTGCCCTGGCTACTTCTTTAACAGGCCTATTCAATGAATGGACATTACCTTACCGTAAGTAAGTAACCGCAAAGACCTTGACCTAAAGGGCCCAAGGTCTCCCAGTGTATCCTGGGTCATCTCCAGTTATCCGGATGAATATTTGGTCACCGGATTCAGATGGCTCTGGAGGAGAAGTGAGGCTGGTGACTTTGCAGAGCCCTCCCTCATTCAAAACAAAGTCAAGTGCAAGTCTTGTCATCATCTTTGATGGCATGGTCTTCTTTGACAACAAAGGATGAACATTATATATATGTATGTATGTATGTATATATGTACATATGTATATGTGTGTGTGTGTGTGTGTGTGTGTGTGTGTGTGTATTCGACAAGGAAAGACCTTCACTTGGCTTGAGTTAACAAGTTTCGTCCACATTCAGAAGCGTCTCTACCACTCTCTGCCAAAATCACAACAGCCCCACAGCAGGCAAACCTTGTTCTAAGATCATCAAATACCTTACGTTCTTGCTTCTGAACCACTGTTAGCCAGCCTGCACTCCCCTCGGGGGCAGAGGGGATGACAGGTCCCCAGCAACTGGTCTCGCTCCCAGCACAGAGCCCAATAAAGGACAGGTTTGGAACAATCCCTCCATGGACACGACTGACTGGTAAATATTCTCAAACTCTCTTTCAGGCCCTAAACTCACCACCTTCTCCACGTAGAGCCTCCCTTCCTAGAATCTAAGGATGGGATGTAGAAAGTGAGCCTAGAGGGATTTTCTCCTTCAGGTCCAGGTTTCCCACTACCCCATCGCCCCTCCTCTTCTCACAGTGAATTCTGCAACACACCTGGACCCAGGCCACAACCCCTATCGTTCCTAGCCCTTCATCCCCCAATAAGGCCACCCTCTAACCTGGCATCAGATGGCATTCCAAGAAAGAGTGAGTGAGGGTTGTGACCAATGCCTGCCAGGAGGGTTCAGCAAAGGAAAGAAAGGAAGCAGCAATCAGAGACTCTTCACAAGAAACCAGAAGCACTTCAACTCATCCAGCGTAAGGGACTGAAGAAGAGCCCTGCTGTGTAGGTATGGCACAGGGGAGAATCAAAAATTTCGGTTTCAAATTCGCAGCCAATCCATGCCGTATGAACACGGGCCAGTCTCTGAACTTGAGATTGGAAGAAGAGTAGGTGGACCTAGAAAACCTCTGGAATCCTTGAGAATGCTAATCCCAGGGTGCCTCAGATCCGAAATCAATACAAAGAAGGACCAAAGAAAGGTACACCACGTAACCTGCGGGAGTCAGGTAGGGGATGCTCTGTCTTGGAACTTGTGCTTCCCCTCCTCCTGAGGCATTATAGATGGGGAGGGCCTAGGGCTTGGGGTCAGGAAGTCTTGGATTCAATTTCCCCTCCCTTCCTAGCTGTGTGACTTCTCTGTGCCTCAGATTTCCTCATCTCCATCACCTCCTCTGCTGTCCTGCCTCTGTCCATCCCATTTCTGCCTAGCCCCACCCCCTGGCTCCACCACTGCCTGACCCCTCCCACCCTATCCCTCCCCTTCTGCCGTGCCCGCCCGGAGGGAGGAGGAGCCTGGGGGCTCCAACATCAAAACTAGAAGCACCCTACACTCCCCCTCAGGCACTGCCCTTTGGCATCCTCCCCTGTAAAATGGACACAGCTCGACTAGGGGGGCGGCCTTGAGTCCACCCTCAGCCATCAACAGGACCCCGTCGTGTTACAAGCAGGGAAACTGAGGGTGCCCGGGCCTACCTCAGTTTCCCAGCCATTGTGGAGGAGAGGGGACCACTTAGGCAGATGCAGTTCCCCGCGGGAAAGTGGCCCCTGGCTCACCTGCACGGTGCTCCTCCTCCTCCTCCTCCTCAGAGGTTGTTACCTCACCTGCAGCCTTCGAAGCTGCAGGAGCAGCCAACACTGGGGACACGCCCTCTACCTGGGCTGGGTGGAGAAGCACGTTGGGAGACCAAGGTTGGGCTCTGAGCGCCTATTGGCGCCTGGGGGGCAGTCAACGCTGATTGGAGGACATGAGGGAAGTGGGAAAACTATGAGTTCTGGTGTGCCTTGTGGTGGTGCCTCCACCCCCTTCCCCTCCCTTAAGCAGATCTCTTAGTCATGATGGAGCATGCTCAGCAGGTCCTGCATCTCTTTTTGGATGCTGAAACCTCCACGAGATACTTCAGAGTCTGCAGGCCTGGTATCTTCGCCTTACAGCTTTACAAAGCCCTCAGGTTCTCCCAGACTGCCCAGAAGGGTTCCTGGCCAAGCCTCCCTAGTGCTTATCTTTGACCCACGATGGCTCAGGGTGGATGCAAACAGCAAAAGCCTGGGCCCCCACGGCACCCTGGGCCATCTGCAGTGGCTGAGGACAGACCCTGGGATGCCCTGAAACTCTCCCAGACCCCGCCTCTTTCATCCCCCGAGACCACAATCCTTTCATTATCTCTTGGCTCAATTCTGTATGACCTGTCACCTAGCCTAGCCCCCCCACTGCTGGATTTCTCTGGGTCACCGGCAGATACTGCCCACCCTTGATCCTGAGACCCCCATTCCTTTGGCTCTGACCTCCAGCCACCCCAGACTGCTGGTCACTCCCATCAAGATCCTCCCTAAACCTCTCTTCCCACCACCCCAGACTACTACGAGAAGCCTAGATCCCTCCCACAGTGTTTATATAAGATCCATCTCGGTCTCTAAGAAGGTGCTCAGATTCAGTCTGGCCCTTTGCGTCAGTGTTACACATATTCATGTTCCTTACGAGGGTGGCCAATGTGGCAGATCTTCAATAAACCTTGTTTTTCTTTGGCTGAAAGGACTGAACAGAATTAATTTGGGAAAGACCTTGGTCTATTTTTGGGCCCCAGCACCTCTAACCATCAACAATGACATCACCTTCCTGATATCATTTTCCTCGTGAGAAACATGCTCATACAAAGAACAATATCACTGTGAAGCCAGCAAAGTTCTCATTACGTTTATTTTACCTTCATTATGAATGAATGGGTAGCACGCTTGTTCAGACAAGTGCAAGATTTTTTATGCTGTTCCCAATTAGAGTTCTCCTACTTGATCTCCATTGGCTAGATGCAACCTCCCTCACCACTCAATTCACGTTCTCTAACTTGACATGTTCTCTTTCAAGCAGCTTGTTAAGCCACAAGCTTCTGGCCTTTCACCTGATCAGAAGCCTGGTTCTGCCAGATCATGCCTCTGACTAGAGCCTCTGACTTAACATTCTGTTATCACTCAAAGCTGGCAGGAGTTTGAATCCTGTGGAAACAGAATTCCTTCTTCTGTTTCTCACAGTCTTCTTCAAGAAAAAAAGGACAAACAACAGTTTGCAGGATATTAGTCTCTACCTAGTTTTTGCCAAACTATTTTTCAGTTTTCCCAGCAATTTTTTTCAAATAGTGCATTGTTCTCCCCAAAATCTGAGGCTTTACATTTATGGAACATCAGATTATTATGGTCATTTACTACTACTTTGGATTGTGCACCTCATCTCTTCTACTGATCTACCACTTTGTTTCTTAGCTAGTATTCAATTGTTTTGATAATTATTGCTTTATTTTGTTTTACCAGTTTGAGATCTGGTAAGGCCAGGCCACCTTCCTCAGGTGTTTTTGTTTTTCATTGATTCCCGTGATATTCTTGACCTTTTGTTTCTTCAGATGAATTTTATTATTACTTTTTTCTAGCTCTACAAAATAACTTTTTGGTAGTTCATTGGTATGGCACTCAATAAGTACATTAATTTATGTAGAATGGCCATTTTATTATATTGACTTGGTCTACCCATGAGCAATTAATATTTTCTAATTATTTAGATCTGACTTTATTTGTGTGAAATGTATTTGGTGTCTCTTCTTTGTGTCTTGGCCTGGAGCAGGACATGTTTCCTTACTGATAATAAATCTTGTCAGTTTCATTCCAAAGAATCCCCTTTCTGGCTGACCCAACTCTTTATCAATCTCTCTCTCTCCAAGAAAATATTTTATTTTTCCACCCTGAATTGCCACAGAAGGTTATTGATTGGCTATGTGCTCTAAAAGGGCTTGAGAGATTACCCCCAGGAGGTGGAATGTGCTCTTAGCCAGAGCAGATTCCTATACTTGACCTTTGGTCAGGGCACCCTTGAAACTCCCAAGTGGTATCAATCCCTGGTGAGTTAATAATGGTACACTGTGGGTAGGACCTGGCTTCCTTATCTTGTACCTTCCCCTTTATTGGTATCCTTTTCTGGTCTAGGTACCCCGGATTTAGTGATCTGTGCACATCAGAGGTTTCTGAAACTTATTTGGCCTACTGTCTCTTTAAAAAAAAATTACTCAGTGGCCCCCCCCCCACGAAAATATATTTTCTTTAACCGCTTAACAATTTCCTTTGAAATTTGCTTCATTTTAACACACTCACACATATGTATACTAAAATAACACCTCTTAAATTTAATAATTTGTGATTTCTTTCTTGCACTGAAATTCTGATGATGCAATATTGAATCATGTAACCATATAGCATCATATTGTAAACAAGTTGTTCCTGATGACGCATGCTGGACTTTCGACAATGTGTGATACACTCTGCTGACAACACTTGTTTGTTAAGTCTTGTCAGTGGACTTGACCACTGATGGCTTGCAATGTGTGTTTTATGTGATTATTTGGAAAATAATGTGATCACTATGACATTAACATAGTTACACAACAGTTGAAACATGTACAAATGTTTTTTTTTTTTTTTTTCCCAAATGTTCTACTCTTCTTTCTTTATGCTTCTACCACTCCCTTGTGTAAGGGAATTGCCACCTCCCAGCCTCTTGGATGGCATTCACTGGTCACGACTCAGGTAAACTGAGGGGAAACTGGTAAGGCATGAACAAGATGGCGCTGGGAGGAAGGGTTCTGCTCCTGTTTTGCTCAAAGCTGTTTTTCCAGGGCTTTTCAGAGAACAAAGAAGCCCAAAAATGTTGTTCTTTCTAGGGGCTACGTGTCTGCCCTGGGCAGTCCTGGTCAAAGGTATATTACTTCCTTATAAGGGCAAACTAATTGCTGATAGGTTCACTTAGGGCACTGGTGTCAGAAAAGAGATAAAAGCACTGCTCACTGCTTGAATAAATGGAGCTCTTACTATCTTGTCTCCTGCCTCAGTCATTTC
>CM053775.1:43945734-43962546 GCA_028658325.1 Potorous gilbertii
ATGCACGCACACAGAGACAGCACAGAGTGAATTGAGTAGGAAGGGATCATATCTTAAAAGAAATCAAGGTAAACGGTGAGAGAGAAATGTATTGGGAGGAGAGAGGGACAAATGGAGTGGGGCAAATTATCTCTCATAGAATAGGCAAGCAGGAGACTTTTTAGTGGAGGGGAAAAGAGGGGAGCTGAGAGAAAAACATGAAGTTTACTCTCATCACATTTGACCAAGGAAGGAATAAAATGCACACTCATTTTGGTATGAAAACTTATCTTACAATACAGGAAAGTGTGGGAAAGGGAGATAAGCAGGGTGAGGGGAAATGATGGAAGGGAGAGCAATGGGAGGAGGGAGAAATTTAAAGTCAGTACTCTTGGGGAGGGACAGAATCCAAAGAGAGAATAGAAGCAACGGGCAGGATAGGATGGAGGGAAACATAACCAGTCTTACACAACACGACTATTATGGAAGTCATTTGCAAAAGTACACAGGTATGCCCTGTATTGAATTGCCTGCCTTCCCAAGGGAATGGGTGGGGAGGGAAGAATGGGGAGAAATTGGAACTCAAAGTTTAAGGAACAGTCACTGAGTATTGTTTTTGCTACTAGGAAGTAAGAAATACAGGTAATGGGGAATAGAAATTATCTGGCCCTACAGGACAAAAGAGAAGATGGGGTAAGGGAAGGGAGGGATGATAGAAGAGAGGGAAGATTGGTGATATGGGTAATTAGAATATTCAGTGTATTGGGGAGGGGGGAGGAGATAAATGAGGAGAAAACTTGGAACCCAAAATTTTTTGAAAATGAATGTAAAAAGTTAAATAAATAAATTTATTTAATAATAAAAAAAAAGAACAAAGAAGTCATAATGCCAGAATGGCCCAGGGTTACATGCAAGTTTTCCTATGGGACATTTTGACCTTCTTTTGCTGTTTCCTTTTCTCAAGGTTGTTCACAGTTTTCTATGGAGAGGTTAATGTTCCAATTCTGGCCTACCCTGTACAAGCATTTAGCCAGAGGTCACAAAAACAGTCTTGATGTGAGGCGAAGTGATGAGGACCACACAACGCTGAAAGTGTTAGAGGAGGGAATATCTCTCATATATGAGAGATGTGAAGACAGGAGTAATTGACAAAGTTTGCTACAGATTCGATATGGGTAGGGGCATGAGAGAATAGAGTGTGCAGGTTTCTGGTGCTCAAAAAAGTAATAGAAGAGTGAATAGAAGGGAGCCTTTAGAGGTAAAACTACTTAAGTCAGGTTGGAATATGTAGAGTTTGAGATATCTATGTGACATCCAGTTTGAAATACCTAATAATAAGTTGATGATTGAGTCTGGACATCAGAGGAGAGGTTAGGGTGGGCAAATACATCTGAAAGTCATCTGCCTCAAAATGATTATTGAATGCAGGGAAGCTGATGAGATTACCAATGGAAATGATGGAGAGGGAGAAAAGGGATCAGAATAGATCCTTAGGGAATCCCTATAGAGTTAAGGCGGCCTTGATCAAGATCCAGCCTGACAAGGAACAGACAGGAATACAGAGAAAGAAGAGAAAGCAGTGTCACAGCAGTGACACAAAAATCAAGGGAGAGGAGAGTATCAAGGAGAAGAGAGGACAGTATCACCCTAAATGATGATGTGACAGAAGAGAGTTGAAGAAGAATGAGGACTGCTAGAAGGTCATTGGATTTGGCATCTGGGTCCATGTGAGGATGGAGGAGACAAGGGCGTGTTTGTAAACAGAGAGAAATAAGCCAAGGAAGACAGGAGAAATTCAAGTTAAATAAGAGAATAGTGATCACAGAAGGTGAAATATACTTCAGAACATGGGATACCATGGGATCATTTCTGCATGTGCAAATACATTCCTTGGCAAGGTGAAGGACCACCTCTTCTTGTGAGACAGAGGAGACAGTGAGGGAAGATTCTAACTTATGTGACACGTGCACGATGTGAGAAGAGACCTTAATGAATGAGCCCAGGCTTTTCCAGCGAAGTGCAGGTTGAGGGGTGAGTTTTGAGGGAGCTCTGCAAGTTTTGAGGAGAGAAGAAAAAATTAGTGAAAACAATATGGTGTGGGTGGGGTACTGTACCATTTGGGGAGATATGAAAGGATTACCTTGCTTCAAACAGACCCCAATATATAATGGAAGTTTGTAGATGACCCGGGCAGCATGGTTTTAGGAACTCCTCCGGCTTCATACAACATGAAGTACAAAGGTGTGAAGACAGTGGATGGTGGGTCTTATCCAAAGCTAATTCTTGGTAGGGGAGGATCTTCAATAGGAAAAAGGTCAAGAGAGTTATTATTTTTTCTAACTCTCTTGAGTAATTCTTTGATAATTTGATTGGTATTGCACTGAGTAAATAGGTCAATTTAGTTAGAAAAATTCTTTTCATTTTATTGTCTTGGCTTACGCATTAGGAATTAACATTTTTCCAATCATTTAGATCAGTCCTTCTGTGAAGTGTTAAGTAATTGTGCCCATACACTTCCATTGCATATTTTGACAATTCTCTTTCTATCTCTTCCAGCTGACTTTTTTTGCCATATACCAAAATGTTGATCATTTATGTGGGTTTATTTTAGCTCCTTCAACTTTTTTGAAGTTAGTTGTTTATTGCTTTTATTAGTTTATTCCTTGACTCCTTAGGGTTCTCTAAGTGTAAACCAACATATTATGGGCAAAGAGATCTTTTCTTCTGGAAAATAGGTTTCATTCTCAGGACACCTCTGAAGAGGAATCTGCATTTCTGATTCTAAATGTAGGATTCTTAGATAATTCTGCTAGTAACAAGACTTAACACAATTTATTAAATCACTCTTTTTCTTTTTTTTTTTTTGCTTTCCAATCTTGAAACTTCAGATAATTTCAGTTTACATACCATTTACATATCATTGCTTGTCTATATTCTGTACCTGATATAAGAATCTTTTAAAACTTCATGAAAATTCAACCCACAAATGAACTCTTCTGCCTCTTACAATTATGAGACAGATCCTATAAAATGGTAAAAAAATGGGGGACACAACTAAGATGTAGAAGCTTGGGTCGGCAAGAACTCCCCCCTCAAAGCCCTTAAAATACTTGTGAAAATGACTCTAAACAAATATTAGAGCAGCAGAAACCACAAAATGGCAGAGTGAAGCAGATTTCCAGCCCAAGACGACCTGAAAGGCTTATAGGAAGGGTCTATTGCGTCCAGCTTGGCTGAGTGTTGGTGGTGGCTGTAGAGATGATTGAGTAAAAGCTGGGACTTACTTGAGTTGTCCCCAAAACCCTGCAAAATACATGTAAAAATGACTCCAAACAAATTCTGGAGCTGAAGAACCCACAGAATGATAGAGTAAAACAAATAACCAGCACAAGACAGACTGGAAGGTCGACAAGAAGTTGACCATGCTGGGCTGGGAACAGAGCACAGTCCAGTACGGGCCGCACCAGCACAGATGGGGCCTGAATAGGCCTTGGGAGACTGAATCACTGGCAACTGTGACAGTTTCCACACTTCTCAAACCCAAAATGCCAAGGACAACTTGGAAGGTCAGTACAAAAAGCCTGTTGGGGTGGAGTGAAATGGTGGAGTAGAAGAAGAGACTTGCTAGAGCTGTCTCCCCAAGCCCCGGAAAATATCTGTAAAAATTTACTCTAAACAAATTTTGTAGCTGCAGAACCCATAGAATGAAAAAGTGAAGCAAATCTCCAGTCCAAGACAGCCTTGAAGGTCGACAGAAAATATCTATCACACCATGCTGCAAGAAAAGTACAGTCTAGTGATAGCCACACCAGCACAGACAGGGACTGAGCAGGCATCAGGGATACTAAACCTCTGACACCTGTGATGGTTTCCAGACTTCACAAGCCCAAAACCCTGAGGACAAATTGGAAGATCAGTGGAAAAAAACCTGTCAGATCTGTATAAAAGAGTAGAGTGGTCCGAGGGGGAGGGGTAGGAGGAGTCCGTGGCAGTCACAGCAGGAGCAGAAGAAGCAGATGGTTCTGGAGCTCTAGACCCATAAATTGTGAGGGTATCTAGCAGCTGATAGTACATCCCCATAAATTCCACTGAAAGCAGAGAACTACCTTGACAAAGGGCTTAAAAGTCAAGTAAATGCTTGGAGAAATGAGCAAAATCTGGGGAAAGAATCAGACTATAGAATCTTTCTTCGGTGACAAGGAAGAACAAAATACACAAACACAAGAAGACAACAAAGTCAAAGTTCCTACATCCAAAGTCTCCAACAAAAATATGAATTGGTCTCAGGCCATGGAAGAGCTCAAAAAGGATTTTGAAAGTCTAGTAAGAGAGTAGAACAAAAATTAGGAAGAGAAATGAGAGTGATGCAACACAGTTATGAAAAACAAGTCAACTCCTTGCTAAAGGAGACCCCAAAATACTGAAGAAAATAACACATTTAAAAATAGACTAACCAAAAAGGTAAAAGAGATCCAAAAATCAATGAGGAGAAGAATGCCTTAGAAAGAAGAACTGGCCAGATAGAAAAGGAGGCCCAAAAGTTCACTGAAGAAAATAATCCCTTAAGATTATAATGCAACAGATGGAAGCTAATGACTTTATGAAAAATCAAGAAATTATTAAGCAAAACCAAAGGAATGAAAAAAATAGCAGATAATGTAAAATACCTCATTGGAAAAGGAACTGACCTGGAAAATAGATCCAGGAGAGATAATTTAAAAATTATTTAACTACCTGAAAGCCACAATCAAAAAAAAGAGCTCAGACATCATGTTTCAATAAATTATTAAGGAAAACTGTCCTGATATTTTAGAACCACAGATTAAAAAAAATACTGAAAGAATCCACTCATCATCTCCTGAAAGAGATCCTTTTGGATATAAATCCTATATATGAAACTTATCTTTGGAAATGTATTAGCTGGGTAATCTTCAGCAAGTTATCTTATCTCTGTTAGCCAAACGGAAAAGGAGGTCCAAAAGCTTCCTGAAGAAAATAATTCCTTAACAATTAGGATGGAGCAGATGGAAGCTAATAACTTTATGAAAAATAAATAAATTATAAAATTAAACTGAAAGAATGAAAAAAGGAGAAAATGTTCAGTATTTCACTGAAAAGACAACTGAACTTGGAGATAAATCCACAAGAGACGATTTAAAAATTGTTGGACTACCTGAAAGCCAGCATCAAAAAAAGAGTCCAGTCATCATCTTTCTTTTTATTAAATTATTTCATTTGTTTTCAGTGTTCTATGATCATTTCCATATATTTTAGATCTCTTTCCCCTCTCTCCATCTCCTTCCCTCCTCCCTCCCAACTCCCTCCCTGAGACCATGTACAATTTTATATAGGTTCTACACATACATTCCTATTAAATACATTTTCACCTTAGTCATGTTGCATAAAAGAAGTAAAATGAATGGGAGAAACCATAAAACAAAACAAAATATAATACAAAAGAAAATTATCTGCTACATTCTGAAACTGAATTCCATAGCTCTTTCTCTGGATTTGGAAGGTGTTTTGTCTCTAGTCCATTTGGAATTTTTTAAGTCCTTGCACTGCAATGAAGTACGAAGTCTACCAGAAAATTTCCTCACAAACTGTGATTGTTGCTATGTAAAAAGTTCTCCTGGTTCAGCTCATTTCACTGAGCATCAGTTCATATAAGTACTTCGAAGCTCCCTGCAGTCTTCCTGTCTATCATTTCTTATAGCACAATAGTATTCCATTACATTTATATAACAAAACTTTTCAGCCATTCCCCAATGGCTGAAAGTCTGGCATCACCTTTATTTACTGGTTTTGGCCACGACAAAGAGAGCTGCTATAAATATTTTTATACATGTGGAATCTTTTCATATTTCTGTGATCTCCTTGGGATATATTCCCAGAAGCGACATAGTTGGATCAAAGGGCATGCACATTTTTGGTAACCCTTTGGGCACAGTTTCAAATTGCTCTCCAGAATGCTTGGATCAGTTTACAGCTCCACCAACAATCAATTAATTTTCCAGCTCTCCCACATCTTCTCCAGCATTTATCATCTTCCTGTTTTGTCATGTTAGCCAATCTCATAGGTGTGATGTGGTATCTCTGAGTTGTTTTGATGTGCATCTCTCTAATCGGTAGTGATTTAGAGTATTTTTTAATGTGACTATCGATAGCTTTAATCTCTTCCTCTGAAAATTGCCTGTTCATATCCTTTGACTACGTATCAATTGTGGAATGACCCGTATTCTTGTAAATTTGACTCAGTTATCTATATAATATATAAATGAGGCCTTTATCACTGACAATAATTGCAAAAATTCTTCCCCAGTTTTTTGCTTCCGTCCTAATCTTGGTTGCATTGGGTTTGTTTGTGCAAAAACTTTTCAATCCAATGTAATCAAAATTATCTATTTTGCACTTCATAATGTTCTCTATCTCTTGTTTGGTCAAAAATTTTTCCATTCTCCATAAATCTCACAAATACAGTATTCCTTGCTCCCCTAATTTGTGTATGGTATCTATCTTTGTACCTAGATCATGTATCCATTTGGATCTTATTCTTGTGTATAGTATTAGGCATTGGTATTTGTCCAGTTTCCACCACACTGTTATTCAGTTTTCCCAGTAAGTCTTGTCGAACAGTGAATTCTTATCCCAGAAAGCTGGAATCTTTGGGTCAACCATAGATTGCTATATGCATTGACCAATCACCATCTTTCACGAAATGATTAAAGTGCTCTGATATTCTAGAACCATAAGGTTAAGTAGATATTGAAAGAATCCACCATTTTCCTCCTGAAAGAGACCCCCAAAGGAAAACTCCAAATTACAGAGTTTCCAGGTCAAGAATAAAATATTGCAAGCATCCAAAAAGAAACAATTTGAGTATTGTGGGAACACAATCCGGATACTACAAGATCTAGTAGCTTCTACGTTAAGGGATCGAAGGGTTTGGGATATGGCATTCCAGAAGTCAAAAGAACTAGGATTAAAACCAAGAATCATCTACCCAACAAAACTGAATATAATACTTCAATGAAACTGAAGATTCAATGTGTCAATGAAATAGAAGAGTTTCAAGTATTCTTGATAAAAAGACCAGAGCTGAGCAGAAAATGTGACTTTCAAACACAAACGTCAAGAGTAACATGGAAAGGTAAACACCAGGGAGTGAGAGCACAGATTCTTCTAAGCTCTACTACAGATTCCTTCAGATATCTCTCAAAAGAAAATCTGAACAAATTTTAGAGTGGCAGAATCCACTAGGAAACAGTGTGGCAGATTTCCAGCCCAGGACAGCCCGGAAGGTCAATGCTTCAGAAGGATCTCTTACACGGGGCTGGGGAAGCGCAGACTGTATGAGAAGAGACCCCAACATAGCAAAGTTGAGCAGAAACATCAAAGTAGGCTGAATCAGAAGCAGCAACACAGATTGTCAAACATATCAGCCCAGGACAGGAGTCCAGCGGAACTGAGTGAGAGAGAAGTGCAGAACCCAAAGTAACATCAGCAGTTACTCCTGAGACTATCAACCTGCAGATTAAATGTCTGTAAATCACTTACTTGAACATCCATAGTGATCTGTAAATTCTCATACCCTCCCCTTGTTGACTTTTTGAAACCCAGAGAATATTACTGGAATCAGTCCAAGGGATAAACAGACTTAAAGCGTGAGGGGCTAGGAAAATCTTCAAGGACAGACATTCTTACTGTGACTGAATGTCAACAGTGCAGAACTGGAGCTGTCCCAGACAGCCCCACATCAGTGAACTGGGAAGGGATCTTGAGCCCCTGGGGGTAGAGCCCATAAATGCCCACACCAGGATCCCAGGCATGACTTATCACAGCCAGGGGAAGCAGGAAGACACTAGCATAGTAGGGATCCACTAACTGCTGAGTTTGTTTGTGTTCTAGCTCAGGAGAAGAGACTTCCTGCACCAGATCACCCCTCCCCCAGACCTTATGCCATGAACTCCAAGGCAACTCCTGGGAACCTCAGAAAGACTTCACTTGCCCTCTGTCTGGGTACACGAGCCAGCTCAGCACCAGGTAAGCTGCAGCATTCTTACTTCTAGCTGAGAGAATCAGAAGTTACAACACACAAAGCCTCAAATTCTCAGCACAAAAACTGTGGGAGAGAGTCCCCTGTGCCCTGAAGCAGAGATACACTGAAGAAGCCAGGAAAAAGGCAATCATCATGAGCAAGAAGCAAACCATAAAAGAAAAGACCATAGAATCCTACTATGGGGACAAAAGACCAAATATGAATAACGAAAAGGTCAGAAATGAGACTATACTTCCATCTGAAACCTCAGAAGTGAGTGTGAACTCCCCTAAAACCCAAAGAGTATTCTTGGAAGAGCTCAATAAGGATTTTACTTTATTATTTTGTTTGTTTCCAGTTTTCTACAATTACGTCCACTTATCTTACCTTTTTTCTCCTCCTTACCCTTTTCCCCTTTTCTTCCCCAAGGCGGCATGCAATTTTATATCGGTTCTATACACACATTCCTATTAAATACATTTTCACTTTAGTCACATTGCATAGAAGAATTAATATGAATGGGAGAAACCATAAAACAAACAAAATATAATATAACACAAGTGAAAATGGTCTGTTTCATTCTGTGACCCAATTCCATAATTCTTTCTCTGAAAGTGGAAGGCGTTTTTCCTCAAGAGTTCATTGGGAAGTTTCTAGGTCCTTGCATTTCTGTGAAGAATTAGGGCTACCAGAAAAATTCCTCGCACACTGTGCTTGTTGCTGTGTACAAAATTGTCCTGGTTTTGCTACTGTCACTGAGCATAACTTCATATAAGTCCTTCCAGGCCTCTCTGAAGTGTTCCTACTCATCATTTCTTATAGCACAACAGTATTCCATTCCATTACGTTTATGTGACAAAATTTTTCAGTCATTCCCCAATGGATGGGCATACTCTTGATTTCCAGTTCTTGGTCCCCACAAAGAAAGCTTTTATAAATATTTTTGTACATGTGGGACCCTTCCCACGTGTTCCCTTTTATGATCTCTTTGGGATACAGTCCCAGAAGCAATATAACTGAGTCAAAGGGCATGCACATTTTTGTAGCCCTTTGGGCATAGTTCCAAATTACTGTCCAGAATGGTTTGATCAGCTCACAGTTAAACCAACAATGAATTAGTGTTCCCAATTCTCCCACATCTTCAACATTTGTCATCTTACAATTTTGTCATGTTAGCCAATCTGACAGGTGTGATGTGGTACCTCAGAGTTGTTTTGATTAGCATCTATCTAATCAATAGTGATTTAGAACATTTTTTACATATAACTATAGAGAGTTTTTATTTCTTCCTCTGAAAACTTCCTATTCATGTCATCTGACCATTTATCAGGTGGAGAATGATCACAAAGGATTTTAAAAGTCAAATCAGAGAGGTAGAATACAAATTGGTCAATGATTTTTAAAATATGAAAAAATAATTCACAAAATTTAAAAGGAAATTTGGGCAAACGGATAAGGAGATATAAAACCTAACTGGAGAAAATAACTCCTTCAAAGGAAAAACTGGACATGTGAAAAATGAGATGCAGAAACTGAGGAAAATAATCTGTTAAAAATTAGAAGTGGAAAATTCAAGAGCAGCCAAGGTCACAAAACGACAAAGTGAAAGAGATTTCCAGCACAAGGCAGCCTGTAAGGCTTTCAGGACTGAGTTTGGAATGGGGTGCATCCAAAGGAACACAGTCCAACCTTGGCCACACAGCACAACATGGACAGGATTGGAGCAGGCTGCAGGTTGAGGAATCATGGGTAGAAGACAAGGGACTCAAGTATCAAGTTACTGACATGGAAAATGTCCAAAAGGGAAAAATATAAGACTATAGATGGATAATTTCTTGGTGAACAGGTATTTTCTTCCTTTCAGATGAGCAACAACAATGCATACCATCAGAAGAAGACATAAAATAAAGGCTTCTGCATTTAAAACCTCCAAAATAAATATGCAATGGTCTCATGACTTGGAAGAGCTCCAAAAGGATTTTGAAAATCAAGTAAGAGAGGAGGAATAATTGGGAAGAGAAATGAGAGCAATGCAAGAGAATCGTGAAAAGTGAGCCAACAGCTTGCTAAAGCAGACACAAAAAGTGCTGAAGAAATTAACACCTTTAAAAGCAGACTAACCCAAATGGCAAGGAGGTCCAAGAAGTCAATGAGGAGAAGAATGCTTTAAAAAGCAGAATGAGTCAAATGGAAAAGGAAGTTCAAAAGCTCACTGAAGAAAATAGTTCTTTAAAAATTAGAATGGAGCAGATGGAAATTAACGACTTCATGAGAAACCAAGAAATTACAAAACAAAATCAAAAGAATGAAAAAGTAGAAGACCATATGAAATAACTCATTAGAGCAACAACTGACCTGGAAAATAGAACCATGAGAGACAATTTAAAGATTATGGGACTACCTGAAAAGCACGATCAAAAAAAGAGCCTATACATCATCTTTCATGAAATTATCAAGGAAAACTGCCCTGATATTCCAGAATCAGAAGGTAAAATAAATATTGAAAGAATCCACCAATCACCTCCTGAAAAGGACTCAAAAAGAAAAAAAAACTCCTAGGAATATTGTAGCCAAATTCCAGAGTTCCCAGGGCAAGGAAAAAATATTGCAAGCAGTCAGAAAGAAACAATTCGACTATTGTGGAAATACAATCAGGATAACAAGAGATCTAGCAGCTTCTAAATTAAGGGACTGAAGGGCTTGGGATGTGATATTGCAGAAGTCAAAGGAACTAGGATTAAAACCAAGAATCACCTACCCAGCAAAACTGAGCATAGTATTTTTTTTGGGAGTGGGGAATGAATGAATGAAATAGAGGACTTTCAAGCATTCTTGGCTTTCAAACACAAGAATCAAGAGAAGCATGAAAAAGTAAACAGGAAAAAAAATCATAAGGGACTTACTAAAGCCTAGCTGTTTATATTCCTATATGGAAACATAGTATTTGTAGCTCTTGAATTTACGCATTTTAGGGTTAGAATCGAGTGCACATTTAGGGTTAGGGTTAGGGTTCAGGTTAGCATCGAGGCATTTAGGGTTAGCCTCAAGAGTTAGAATCAAGTGTTAGGGTTAGAATTGCATTTAGAGTCAGGGTTAGGGTTAGGGTTAGAATCGAGGGTTAGCCTTAGGGTTAGAATTGAGTTAGAATCGATGCGTTTAGAATGGAGGTTAGAATCAATAGAATCTAGCGTATTTTTGGTTAGAATTATATTTTGGTTTAAGATTAGAATCGAGGGTTAGGGTTAGAATCGAAGATTAGGATTAGAATTGAATATATTTAAGGTTAGAATTGAGACTGATAGAATCGTGGGTTGGAATCGTGAGCATTTTGGGTTAGAATCGAGCGCATTTAGGGTTAAGGTTAAAATCGATAGTTAGAATCGAGGCATTTAGCATCAGTCGAGAGCATTTAGGATTATATTTAGGGTTAGAATCCATTTTTAGAATTGAACCTATTTTTTAGGGTTAGGGTTATGTTTAGAATCGAGTGTTAGAATGGAGGGTTAGGGTAAGAATCGAGCGCATTTATCATATTTGAGGGTTTGGGTTAGGGTTAGGCATAGAATCCAGCGCATTTTGGGTTAGAATCGAGGGTTAGAATCTAGGGTTAGGGTTAGAATCGAGCGCATATAGGTTTAGATTCGAGCGCATTTAGGGTTAGGGTTAGACAAGGGTTAGGGTTAGAATCGAGGCTGGTAGAGCTTTCGCTGATGGGAGGGAATGTTCAGTTTATCAATAGAACAGAGCTGGGAATTTTCAGCTGTGCAGAAGGACCTGCTTCAGCTGTGTAAGGGGACTCTGGGAATCAGGGTGGGAAAGGAAGCTCAAATTACACCTATACTAGAGATCATGTGCTGTTTCCTTTCCAACCGTGGGCATGTCATTGGCGTTCTACCCCCCAGGAAATGAGGGCTTCTCCTTCATCCTTCAGAGTTGAGCCACAGACATGTCATTATTTCATTGCTGCAGTCAACCTACAGAGGACAGAAGGAGGAACCAAATCCAATTGTTTGTCAAAATGATTCAAGAAATATAGGAGAATGTCTTTGCCAGGTATGCTAAAACATTTCATCTATAGCCCCAATACTGTAGTCAAAATAGCAAATACTGTAGTTAATAGAAAAATAGTTAATAGGAAACACAACACAGAAAGATGTGGTCTCCATTAAAACACACTCTAGTCTGACCTATTCTAAAGTGTTAGCAGGGATTGCACAGGGCGTAGGACATAAACTCTCACATACACACAGAAACACATGGAAACAGGCAAGCTTGCTCACTGACACACACACACACATTGGTGAATCAATGAAGAAACAGTTCATGGAATGTAAGTTAGTATATATGCACACAGACACACACAGACACAGGCTCTCATACTTCAACATGCACCACAACATACACTCAATTCAGTAATTTGATTAAGAATTTTAACATATATCAGTTAGCAGTTACTATGAGGATGAAAAACAGGGTCTTAAAAGTGCCTTCATAAATATCTGATTGACTTAGGACATGAAGAGGTGGGACAGCCAAAGACAAAGTGGGTTAAAAACCTTACCTCCTGAGGAAACTCTTATGGAAACCTATGATGGAAATTTTAGACATATGCCCTCCTAGATGAGGATGCTTATCTTCCATTTATTTTTTGACATGTACAAGTAGTGTCCTCTTCTCTTTATAGATCTATACATATGAGCATTACTGTGCTCTCTTTATGGATTGAAAGTATGAATACCCCCCCCTATACTCCTTTCATACTGAAGTGCTCAGATATCTTCCCTATAAATGAATCAATATATATAAGTTCCCCTGTATACTCTCTTCAGTCACATATACATGAGCAATCATGTATTCAGTATAGTGCCTCTTTGACTCATATTTAGGATTATTTGTGTATTTTCTCTTTATGTTCACATGGATGAACCCTCATATATTATTTCTATATTTTTAAATCATGTACTTAAATCATGAATATGCCTTGCTCTTCTTCTATGTACAAGTACTCTTATTCTCTAAGAATCCTGATATACATTGTGTGCTCACAGACAGGAATCTTCATATGTTCTGTCAAAAGGAAAGAAGGATGCAATACCTTTAGGGATATAGAGAGGACATAGGAGAATTCTTATAGGTGAATATGCAGAGAGGATTTACACATATGTATTCTTGAATCCAGAGAATATGACTGGCCATACAAATGAAAAAGAGTGAATATGTGAGTACATATATAAGGAGGAATGGAGAAAATGGTTATTAATGTTTAAGAGGCAACATAATTAATAAATTATATAAATAAATTTATACACAGCATAAATAAACACTGAAACCTAGGAATGAAGAGAAAGAAGGTGAATCTTATATTTACAAATACATACTCTGTCTTCATATATATGAGTTTTCATGTTCTCTGTATATTCTTTGACATAAATCGTTTTCATCATTCGTTGCCGAAGAAGACCATGCCATCAGAGAAAGGATGACATGACTTGCACTTGACTTTGTTTTGAGTGAGGGAGGGCTGTGCAGGTCACCAGCTTCACTTTTCAGAATCATCAGAATCCAGTGACTTGATGTTCCTCAGGATGACTGGAGATGACCCAGGATGCACTGGGAGACCTTGGGCCCTTTAGGCCCAAGTCTTTGCAAGTACTCACTTAGGGTGTGGCAGTGCCCATTCACTGAATAGACCTGTTTAAGAAGTAGCCAGGGCCCCTTTAATGAGGCAAAGAAAAAGCAAGACATGAGGCTGGATGGGAAACAGCAACAGTTACTATTGATAGTCACTCTAAAGCTAGGAGGGTCCAGAGGAACCCTTAGGCAGGGGACCATTGGAGTCCCAGGTTCAGAGTACAGTACAATATGAATTTATTGGAGATTGTAATGATATATGAAAATACGTGTGAATGAATATAGAAGGAAAATATTGGTTCTTTCATACATATGCATACACACATATACACATTCTATTATGAAGGGAGTCATATTGTACTCATAAAGTGTAATAGAGAGAGAGAATCGAAAGTTACTGCCTTATAGGAACATATAGCGGGAAATTTTGAGCTCTCATGGACAAGGATATAAGAAGTCCAGTGGTTTGAAGAGGGTAAAAGAGAGATCTTTGGAGGGGCAACAGAGGGTTCTAGGGCACCAATCCTGGTCCCAGGGTCCTCTCTCTAGCTCCCTAAATGGCCACATTCGACAAACCTGCTCGAGACACCTGTAGCGGTAGGGGAGAGGGTAAATTGAACCTGAGAGGGTGGAGGGTGGAGGGACGCTCCTCTAGGTAGAGGAGTGAGTGGGGTGCCTGTTGGTGGCCAGATGAGCGACAGGAGGCAGCGGTGGGAAAAGAACTTCTGAGTCCCCAGGGTGGTCTCTGATGTCACTGACCTTTGGAGCTCAGTGAGAGCTCCCAGCTCCAGCGGGCCTTGGTTGGTGTTTCCCTGAGGACCCCGAGGACTGGAAGTCAACATCTGTGAAGAAAAAGATGCCAAGTGATGAGCCTAAAAGCCCATGAGGGCTCGGGGTCCTGAGCATGGGAGACAAATGGCCACGAAACATAAGCCCCAGAGCCCAGGACTCCTCCCCATGCTAGTAAATCAGTCCAGAATTGGTCCCTATTGGATATTACCCTTCCACTCCTCTCCTCTCCCCACCCCCAGTTCTGAGGTCTGACAATCCTTGTGGAATGGGGTGGGATCACCTCTGCTTCAAGGAGGCAGGTCCAGGATGAACCATGTGTTTTATTCTAATCTTTGGAGTTAGATTAAACTTCCTGACTGATGGTTCCCAAAAGGGAAGGGATGAGACTAATAGTTTTCTCAGTGGTGGCAGATAATAGATATTGGAATGAGGTATTTAGGAGAATAAGGTCATGTTGTGAGAGTGTGAATGGGCTTCTGGTTTTGAATAGAATGGAAGGTTAAAAGAGACCCCAGAGGTCATCTGGTCCAACCTCCTCATCTCAGAAAAGGTTAACTTTTCAAGAGGAGGGAAAAGACATGGTCAAGACCACAGAGCCAGTAAGTGGCAGATCTAGATCTTAAGCCTGAGTCTCTTTTGCCTACCAGGATAACCAGCTTCTACAATTTCCTGTGCTGACATCTAAGCTTCATGAGTCAATTATTCCTGGGAAGGCACTTGCTAGGAGCCAGGGGACAGGTTGCTCACAGAGGTAGGGGTTCTGGGAGTATTCAGTTATGACTGTGTGGTTAAATGAAGGGCAAACCAACCCCTCCTTCACCTACCAACTTTCGGCAAGCATGATGTGTATTAAGCAGTGTGAGACTGAGCAAATTTCATGCTTTCCCTGAATGGGTTTCTTCCATATATGAAATATGGAAGATGTCTCCTAGCAGCTTCACTCAAAGTCTTAACTGAATATTTTCCAGTGGCCGAGTGGTGTTAGTCTACATAAAGTGACTGTTTCCTTCCTGCAGAGACCTCCTGGTTAATGGTGGAAAAGGTGCCTTGGACATGCTGGATATCGTAGCACACCCAGAAATACTGAATATTTACATACTCTCCCATATGTACACATACTGTCAGACACATGTGTGTGTGCACCTCTGGTGCAATAATTTCACACAAAAATATTTGATCTCTATAAATTGGTAATCATGGTGAGGAGACAAACAGGAGTCTAAAAAGAGCCTTCAGAAACATCTGATTGTCTTGGAAGGGCAAAATTTGGTCAGAGAAAGGCAAAACAAGGACATTTTCTAAGGGAAATCTCATGGAAAAGGATGGAATATTTGGACATATCTCATCTTAGATAAACATTCCTATTTTACATGTCTATCTGTACGAGTAATCACCTCTTCTCTCACTATATCCGTTCATTTGAGTCCTGGTTATGTTCTCTTTATGTATTCCTCCATAGTCCTTTGATGTTCATATAGTAATACTCATATATCTTCTCTACAGATATACATGGATTCTTCCATACACTCTTGATTGGTCTATAGATCTATCTATCTCTAAGTGAACAATCACGCATTCAGTGCATATAAATGTAGTGTCTGTTCTTTTTTGATTCCTTTATATGATTATTCATCTATTTTTCTATATATTTGCATTATATGAGCATTATATAGTCTTTCTATATTCTTAAACGAGTGCTTTGTAAGTACCAATTCGATTTATTGAATATACCTTATTCTCTGTCTACATTCTTATATAGGATTACTGATATACTCCGTGTGTAAATAGACAAGAATTTTTCCTATGTTCTCTTGAAGGGACAGAAACAGAGGAACACTTTTGAGAATATAGAAAGAATACAGGGTAAAGGAGAATTAAAATTCTCTTAATAAAACTAAATAAAATTTTGAAATAAATAAAATTCAAAATATAAAATTAAAATAGAGACTGAATGTATACACTCATATGTGTGTATACATATATATGTATGTACGTATATATCTATATATATATACATATATATATATATGTATATATATATATATATATAGAGAGAGAGAGAGAGAGAGAGAGAGAGAATAAGGATATTCATAAATGTGAATAGAGAGTGAATATGTGAGTGCTCATACACTTTGGAGAAAAAAGCCTGATTACTAATTTTCTTGAGATTAAATGTGTTAATATAAATGAATTTATAGAAAATATAAGCTATTTTATGTACATAGTAATGAAGAGAAAGAACTTCAGTACCTAATAGCATGAATATATTCTTTTTACTCATACGTATGAGTTCTAATATATTATCTACATATTCATTTACATAAGTATGGAATTATATTTCATAATATTTCAGTAGGCATATATAAGTATGT
>CM053775.1:43963046-43976134 GCA_028658325.1 Potorous gilbertii
TCATACACACACACACACACACACACACGCACGCACGCACGCACACTCCCATATATACCATTATAAAGAGAATCAACCAGCACTGATAAAGAGGGATAGAGAGATAGAATGGAAGTTTACTACTCCCTTACATGGATATACAGAGGAAAGATTTAAGCATTCATGAATAAGAACATCAAGGCCCAGTGGTTTTGAAGAAAGGGAGGTAGACAACCTTCTGGACAGCCACAAAGGATTGTTGGGCGTCAGTCCTGTCTCTGTGGGTTCCTCTCCTTCCATGCCCTGCTCCCCGAATGACAAGTCAAGTAAACTCACCGGCGGCTCGAGCCAAGTGGGCAGCAATGAGGGAGTGGAGGGAAATCGGGAGAAGGTCTTATGGGATGGGGTAAATGAGCCCTAGGGGGTGGGGTAGAAAGGGATGCTGACTACAGTTCCTGTGAGTGGGATGCCTGAAGAGAGCAAAGGAAGGGAAGGGAGGTCTTGGAAGAAGGGGATTCCTGCCTAACAAAGGTCAGAGCTGATGTCATCATCCTTGGAGCTCAGCAGAAGGGTCCACCTTGCCCAGGCTCAGCTCTGCTTGGCTGGTCACTCGTTGAGGACTGTGAGGGCTGGGAGTGGATATCAAAGGGACGAGAGATGCCCACAGACCAGCTCAGAGATCATCTGAGACTCAGCCTCCTGAACATGGGAGTCATGGGGTTAGGAATCATAAGCCTCAGAGCACAGGACTGCTGTCCATGGTAGGTAAACGGTCCACAAGGAGTCCTTAAGGGACCCTGGCTTTCCACTCCCTTGGATATTGAGGTTTGACAATCCCTGTGACATGGGGAAAGGGTACCTATGGTTCAAGAGGTTGTACCAGGAAGAACCATTGGTTTTATTCCAATCTTTAGGGTTAGAATAAGGGCAGAACTTGCTGATTTGGGGCTACCCAAAGAAAAGGTGTTAGATTAACAGGGTTTTGTCAGCAGGAATAGGGGACGAGAGGGGATATCGTAGTACTGAGGAGCAGGGGAGTATGATAATGATGGGAGAGTCTGAATGGACTTGTAAGTTTGAATAGGATGGAGGCCTAAAAGAGACCTCAGAGATCTTCTGGTCTCACCTCCCATTTTGAGGAAAAGGGTAACAGAGGTCCAGAGGAGAGCAGGGACATGGTCAAGGGCACAAAACCAGGAGAGAACAGACCTAGACCTTGAGCCTGGATCTCTCTTTTCTTCCAGGATAGCTGGCTTCCATCCTGGCCTCTCCCTTTTCTGATTGCCAAGGTTCATGGGTGGAAGATCAGTATAGGAGAAAGGAAGGAAAAGGAAAGGAAGGAAAGGAGCCAGTAAAACCCAAGTCAACTGGACTTCTTTTGGCCATCCAAATTTACAGTTCTTTGGAGAGGAAACTTAAGTTTTATTGGCTACTTTAGTTTCCTTTCTTTTCCTTTCCCTTCCCTTCCCTTCTTTTCCCTTTCTCCTTTTTTGTTCTATCCTGTCCTCTCCCCAAACCTTAAACCTACTGAACTCTCTGAGACTGGGACACCAATGGGCCCCTGCCTAAGGCTCTTCTTGACCCTCCTAGCTTTAGACCGATTATCAATAGTAACTGTTGCTGTTTCCTACCCAGCCTGATGTCTTTGTTTTTCTTGGGCTCATTAAAGGGGCCGTGCCCTGGCTACTTCTTAAACAGACTTCTTCAATGAATGGGTGTTGCCTCATAGCAAATCCTGTTCCTTCACTGAATGGGTTAATTCTATTTGTGAAATCAGCGTGATCACCCTAACCTGCTTCAATGACAGTCCTACTTGAACATTTTCATGAGGCTTGAAGCATAGGCAAGGCCCGTTTTTCCTACCCTCAGAGAACTCCCAGACCTTGAAAGGCTATCTAGGGAAAATAAGTGACTTGGGCATGCTATAAATGCTAGCAATAGCAAAGCCTTAGCTAAAGTAAGCAAGTCTTGGAGAGGTAGGGATCAAGAATTCTTGGTGGAGGTGGGCAGGGTGGCAGTTGACCTTTCATTGAGGGGAAGGAAGGTTCAGGCTATAAACAGAATAGAGGTAGAAATTTCCAGCCAGGCAGTGCCTTCTTTGGCTTCAGTAGGATCCTGTTGGCTACGGGTTAGCACCAAGCAGGAATAGAACTGACAAAAGAGACATATTTGCCATTCTTTTAAAGATGTTTTTATTTGTATGAGGACTCTTTATATCTGAAGTAAAAAACTCACCATTTCTAAACGTATTTTCAAACAGAAACATGCAGAAAATATAACAAGACATAACATTAAATCAGGCATGAACTTCTAAGATTTTTCCCTAGGAGATTTTGAAGTCACAATCTTACCTATGTTGTCTATTAAGTATAGAAGTTATGATCATTTTGTAACTGGAGTCTTGCAGTTAACCAAAGATAATTCTTCTGTTTCTTAATTATCATAAAGCTTTTAGAATTTTTAATAAAACTTTTAATTTAGTAATCATACAAATTATTTTAGTCTAATTTGCCAATTGGGTCCACCCATTTTAGCCGGGGGGGTGGACAGAAACCATCACTTATGACTGCCCTCAAAACCAAAAGTCCATCTGATCACAGTAAGTCACTTTTCAGTTGACTACTATTCATTAATTTAACTTGCAATAATGGTAAGATTTAAATAAAATAAAGAAAATTATCAGTTGAATCACCTACAGTTTTATGCTAAACGTCCCATAGCTCAGTTGTGTGCTGTTTAGTCATTCCTGTAAACTAATGGATATTTCAAGGAAGTGAGATATCTCTTTTTCTGAACTGAGGGAATTGTGCTTGTTTGCTTTTCAGATTCTAAGAACATATAGAAAGACTTAATACAAACTCAATATAAAAGAGAATTATGTGAGAAACATCAGACTGACATAATTCATCTGAAATATCAGAGAATTTCCATTGTTATATCGTAAGGGTTTAAATTGGTAAATGAGTCTAGACTTCACTGGAAAGTGAAACCAGTTCTGCAACCATAGTCACCCCTTGGGAATGTCCTCTGTGTCTGTGGCCACCTCACCCTGGAACGTTAATCCACAAAGACTTTTCACCTTGCAACATCTTGCCAAGGCAACCCCTTCACCCATTCGTGAGTTCCACAAAGGGCCTCTATTTTATCCAGGGGCACTTTCTGTCCCTTAACCTATACCTTTTACCCTCCCTACTTTAGCAGCCTGCTTTAGGTGCAGTCTCACTCTGGAACTTCCTTCAGCACTAGGGCATCGTCACCCTGCAATGTCAATGTTGTTCACTAGACTTGTCTACCTGGACCATTGCTTTACCATGCCAATCCACTTCTTCCTTTGCTGCTGAGTGTATCACCAAGGCAATATTCATAGCACTGGTGGCCTGGACCCCTAAGTGGTTGGCCATTTGATGGACCCATTTTGCTAGTACTAGATCATCAGTTGGTGACAGAGTAGGGACAATATGTTGAGTAGTAATCTTTGTTAGTCGATCAGCATGTGCATTGTACTCACATTCTGGTATGGTGAGGGCCACATGAGCATCTACATGAAAAACTGACAGATTAGTAACCAAAGACATGTCTCATATATCTTCCTATAATTCTTTGCCCCTTTGCCCCCGAATTGTTTGCCATGAATTTCCCAATTTTGACTTTTCTACATGAGCATCCATGTAGCTAATCCATTTACCACCCATGAATCAGTGGATACATGGCACTGTCATCTTTGTTCTGTTTTGACAGCTTGGTGTACTTCCAATTGTCCAGCATATTGATTACTTCGACCTATCCCAGTACTTTTCAAAGTCTACCTAGTATATGGCTACCACTTTCCAATGTCTTTTGGGCCCACACATTTTGCTGTCCCATCAGTAAATCATACATGTCTCTTTTGTCCTTCAGTTTATCCATCATATCCCTCATTCCATTTTACCAAGGACTATAACAACTGCTACTTTGGGTCAGAGGGTGGATCATTTCCATTGGTATCTATGTTTGCTACAGATTCATGTAAAGCAGAAACTCCACTTTTCCCTGTTCTTGATCTATTCTGAATATACCATTTCCATTTACTTATGTGCATATGTAAAATTCCTGGGCATGTCCAATTCTATGAGAAGCTGGCATACTCATTACCCAGGTCACAATTAGAATTCCAGGCTTTAGTATTACCTCATGGCCTAAAGTAGGTTGTTCAGTCTGTACCAAAGCCCAATATGAAGATAACAACTGCTTTTCAAAAGAGGTATATTGAGCTCCAGATGAAAGAGGTTTCCTAAATCAAAATCCTAAGGGTACATTTCAGCTTTGTTGTATTTACCATAAACTCCAGTTTGCATATTCATCCTGTACAATCACTTATAATACCACTGGGACATTTTGCATAAATCTAGGGCCAATGGTATAGTAGCCTTGAATTCATCAAAAGTTTTGTTCTGTTCAAGTCCCCAATCAAATTAATATTTTTTCCTAATAATTTTATATAAAGTTTTCAAAATTTGTCCTAGATATAGTATGTGATGTTGCTAATATCCAAATAATTTTATAAACTTTGGGGCCTCTTTCTTATTGGTGGGGATAGGAAAATCCTGAATCTTTTGTCGGAATTACAGGAGAATCTCTCACAGCCCCTGATTTGGTATTGTATACCCTAAATCTTTATGGTTTATGGTGACCCTTGAATCTTTGCGGAGTTAATCCCCCACCCTTTACTTTTCATATGTTCAATTAAAAGTGTCAAACTCTTCTCCACTTCTTATCCACTTTTACTCTGCATCATAATATCATCTATGTAATGGGTAAGCTGTACACCAGGTAGCTCTAATTCATCCAAATATTCAGCCACAATCCCATGAGAAATAGTGGGGCTACGCAGATATCTTTTTGGTCAGTGTGTAAAAGTATATTGTAGGCCCTGCCAAGTGAAATCAAATAGGTTCCATTGTTTTGAATCTATTGAAACAGCAAAGAAAACATTGGCTATATCAATACCTGTGTACCAAGTACCATCATACTTCTGGATCTTTTCTATTAAGGTGATGGTGTCTGGAACAGCAGCATACAAGAGAAGAGTTACTTTATTCAATTGTCTATAATCCACTGTCATCCTCCATGACCCATTTGACTTTCGTACTAGCCAGGGAAGAACTATTCCACTGAGTTGTTGTAGGGACTAACACTCCTGCCTCAACATATTCCTTTATAATATTGGTAATTTAATCTTGCCCACCTGACACATGATACCGATTTAAAGTAAGCACTTCAGAAGGTTCAGGCAAAGTGATTGGGTCCATTTCTATTTTACCCAGTAAAACTGTCTTAATTCCTATCTTCCTTACTGCAAATTGGTATCTCCCCTCAGGTAAATTTAAAGTCACATATCTATTCCAATGACGTATTCAAGTATGGGTATAATTATCATAGTACATTCTTTCTTATGTAATTGTCCAATTTTCATCTTTAGATTGACTTGTCTGGCTGATATTTCAGCTCCTTCCTATCTTCTGATAATGATAGGAGTTCCATGTTTAAACTTATCATGGTTTCCATGTATAAAGGACATCTTCTCCCCGGTATCTATTAATGCCCTAGTTCCATTATTTGATCTATTTTCCAATATATGGTCAAATTCACATGGAGTCTGTAATTTTGTCTGTATATTTGTTTAGTCTGAGCTGGGGCTTGGCCAACTTCCTATTCTCCCTGAAGGTGCATCAAACTTGGATACAAGAGTTCGGCAGGATCTGTAGGGGCAACTCTTCTCTATTTCGTCTAATGTCAAGTTCCTTTTCTCGATGCATTCTGTTTAGTTCATTAGTTGGAATACCATCTAGGCTTCCAAAATCTACCCCTGCTCTCAATAGAGCAGTAAACAATTCTCTCCTTGTCAATTTATTCTGATTTTGAATCTGCTGGCTATATACTCTTCTCTCTCTAGGAATTTTGTCTTTTCCCCAGTCCCCTAAGTCACTTAACTATGAAATCTCCAGCACCTCTGAAAGTGGGTGCCTTATTTCCCCAATTATTGGAGTCAAAATTAAATGATTGTAAGTAAGAGGAGCTGTATTGACTATTAAATCCTTGTGGTAAACTGCAAAGGGAGTATCATAGTATGCATCTGCATTTCCTATCATTATAACAGTCTTCATTACTTCCTCCTTTAGCTTTCTTATACAGTCCCTAAGTGAATACTAGGGTCTGTCTCCACTAGGCCATGTGGAGTCAGTAGAACACTGCCTACTGCAGCCTTCTACAGTCAAAGCTAACAGATTAGTTATATTGTTACCTCCTTGTATATTGTAATCTCTAAAGGCTTACTGTACAAAAGGATTCTGAGTAATACTTATACATTTCAAACAGTCCACTCCATCTGTAGATATATCTCTACTTCTTCATCACTGATTCTCACCATCCAAGATATTAATGATTCTCTCATCCTTTGGGTGAACCGACTCAAAATTTCAGTGACCTCCTGCTGAGAAAATCCTCAGTTATTTCCCCAAACACTGTGTTACCTCCTTGGTTCTCCTGTTTCCACCTTACTACTAAGCATGCTTCTGCCTGAGAAACTTCATTTCCTTGCTCTGATTTCCTTATACTTTCCTCCCATGCCCTCTCTTGGCAGTTGTCACTGTGGAAACTAGATTGGGTCTGTACAAAGGCTGTATGCTCATTTCTTTGATCACCCTTCAGTTTCTTCTGAGCCTTTTCTTCCGCCTGAGACATCCCCTACCCCCCGATTCTGCTCCTTCAAAGGAGAGCCCAAAGACTGAGAATTCCTAAACTAGGTAATTCTTTTGCCATCTGAATTTTTTCCTTTAGTGGCTTGTCTCTGCTTTTGCACATAATACGGTAACCTGTTAATAAAACCCAGCCTCTCCTACTTACCCCTACCAACTCCTTCCCTTATCTGATTGGTATTCTTTGCAAACATCTTTCCAAGTCTCCAGGCTCCCTTCCCTGTAACCTTGTTTCCCAGCTTTCACAAGATCCAGTGTTCTTAAGCCATTTTCTGGCAAGCGATGAAAAAGTTAAATCATTCCAACCTGGGATATTAGTTTCTTCCTCTAAATCCTTTCTCCCTTCAGATAGAGATTTTATATCCTGTGATCCTGTTCATGATGCCAAATTTATCACCAAGCAATATTCACAGCACTGGTGATGATGATAAATAAACCAGCATAGTTCTCAATTGCAAAGTATAACAGATGCTCCATACAGAAGGCAGAAGAAAAACATTTATTCAGACACCAGAGAGCTAAATCTCAGAATCAGAAAGTTAAATTTATTATGTTAGCCAAAAAACCAATAAACATGGTCGCTGTGGTGAAAAAAGACATTCCCAAGTCTCCCTTCCTCTGCCAGGGCCTCCTCACAAGCAAGTTCACGGACTTACTCTGTGTTGGCCTGACTCTCTCCTCTATCCTGATAGTGATCACTCACTTCCTTCCAATTCTGCTCCCCGCTTCCTGTTTTACCCATTCAGCAGGATCCTCCCACCATATGTGACCTAGGCTTCCAGGTGATTCAAGCAGCTTATATGGACCCATTAATGAATGAGAAAGATCTTCCATACAAGTAATATTACACAGAATTTCACTAGGGATCTGGATTTTGGCTAGGGCCACAAGACAACCAACCTTCATTCACCACCAAGCTATGCTTCTGAATATCCAGATTTCAACCCAATGCCTCAGTCATAGTGTCATCCCATAACTTTCCTCAGCATCTGAGGTAGAGACTAACCAACTCTCATTCCCCTTCCAGTTCAGTTTCTGAATTTCCAAACATAAACAACATGGCTCAGTTGCAGTCTCACTGAGGTTTGCTCTCACTGCCTGGGACCCCTTCACTCTGAAACATCCATGCTTATCTGATGCATTGCATCTTGAACGGTCACTCCAATGTACCTGCATGCTTCTTTAACTGGTGAGATCATTCCAGAATTTCCATTTTGGACAGTGGCCCGATTCAGCCAACATTCTTTGCCTTGGGTTCTGCACATATAACTTTTAGGATCATTTCCTCTTGTCTCCTCACTTGGAATTCACCATTGTCTTGAAAATCTCATCTTCTTGCAGGTTCATTTCTACTCTGCAACTGACATTTCCCTCTGATTGGAGACAGTGGAAGATGGATATCCTTCCTCATCTTGCATTTGAGAAGGGGGTCCCTTAGAGACACCTCATCATTTACCACGTGATCTCTCATCTGGTTTTAACCATTGCCTCTAGAGGTTCATCTTCCTGCAAGAGCAAATCAGTTCTGCAACTCTCAATTCTTCAGTATGCCTTGCCTCTTGGGGCCCTCCCTCCCACTGATTGGAGTGATCTAGAGTGGACATTGATGAGCTTGTCCCACATCCTCTCTTTGAGGAGGGTGGCTGAGACACCTACGCATTGTTTCCTCACTGGATGCAGGAATTCATCATACTACTACACTGTGTACCCACTCCCCTTCTGTTTTATTCTTTCTCTCCCTTCCCACCCCTCCCTGCATTTCAACTGCTTTATATGAGTTGTTTTCCCCAGTTAGATTTAGGAGCTCATTGAGGCCTAGGACTGTCTTTTGCCTTTTCTCTATATCTCCCGTGTTTAGCCCAATTCCTGGCACATAGTAATTGCTTTAAAACGCTCATCGATAGATTGATTGACTGCAAGTCACTACCTTATCTCAGCTACAGTGTAATTCTGGAATTTCCCTCAGTGCCTGGGGCCTCTTCCTCTTGATATATCCTTGAATACTTGCATGTGCCTAGACCTGAATATCCCTTAATCCACCATCCCCGAGCTCACAATCAAAACCACCTTTTCCCACTGTCAGTTTCCTTTTGTATTCCACTTTTGTGAAGAACGCAGATCACTCATGATGCTTTCTAGGAACTACTTCTGACTTTGCATGCTGAAAAATGCATTAGAGGATGGATACTCCTTAGCATGGAACATCCATGCTCTCCTGTTAACGTCTTATTGTGGAACATCCATGCAACATCATGGTTCCCTCCTTGCACTGATGAATTCCCTCGGGGGCCTCCCTTTCGTTCAGAGGCCCTGATTGGCCAATCTTCAGCTGCCTGCGGACAATGCTTGGGACATACCATATTTTTCTATCATGCTTGTCTTGTTCTGGAAATTCCTTCTCCTTCTGGTGTATTCTCCCCCCTGCATTATCTGTCTTCCCCTGAGGACTCCTCATGGAATATACCATTAAATACTTGAATATTACCTCATTGGCAAAATCCTCTTGGGGCTTCCATTTTGACTTGGCTTCCATTTTGAGTTGGCCAGGCTGCCTAAATTCCAGTTCTCTTCCATCTGTGCTTCCACATTGCTTCACTTTCACACCATACCTTTGCTGCAGCCTCACTCTGGTTCTTCCTCCACTTCTCTTGGCCATGTCATTCTGAAAAATCCATGGTTCCCTACTGCTTTATACTTTGTAAGGCCACTTCAATACTCCTGCATGCTCCTCTGACTGGTGAAAATGTCCCCAGACCTTCATTTTGAGTAGAAGTTCAGTGCACTGAAACCTCTTTGCTAAGAGTTTTCTATATCTAAGTTTATGAGCGTCAATGCCATTAGGTAGTCTTATTCTGGGACTTCTTCCAAGTTCCTGGGGGCTACTTATCTTGCAATATACTTTCAGTCTTGCAGTTGCCTACACCTCAATGTCCCCCCTCCCCACATATTCAAAACTCTCTTCTCCCATTTTGAGTTTGCTTCTTTTATTCGATTTTGATGAAGCTAGTCTGGTCAGCTGTTATTTTCCACCAAGCACTTCTGACTTTTCTTCTTCAACACTTTTGCACACCTGCAATATCACTCTCTATATTCCCTATAAACTTGGAGAGAATTAACCCCGAAACATTTATGTAGCTCTGCTACTTTTTAACCTGGAATCTCACTCTACTATACACAACCCTTTCTCCGACTGATGAGATTTTCTTGGGACTATAATTTTAAGTCAGGGCCAAATCTATGCAATGGTCTTTCAAGTCTGTGAATCTCATTTCCTGAATGTCATTATCTTCTGCACCTCCTATCTCATTCTTGATCTTCCTCCAGCGCCTGGGACCTCTGCATATTGATAGATCCATAAAACCGTGTGGTTTCAATTTGAAATAGCTTTCTTCCATCATGTCTGCCTTCTCCCATTGGTGAGCTTCCTTATGATACACCTATTACTTCGAGAAGCCTAGGCTGTCTGTGCTGCATTCTACCTCAAGAACTACTTCCAACTTGGTGAGCATCAAGAACATGGTTCACATGCATTCCTAGCCTCAAACTTGCCTCAGATTCTGGGTCTTCGTCATGTAACCTAACATCCCTGAAATGTGTGATTTCCCTTCTCCTGTTGGTGAGTTCTCTCCCGGGCTTCCCTTTTGATGACAGACTCAAACTGGCCTGACTTTCCTGACTTAAACATTGCCCCACATCTCTAGTCTCACCCTGGCACCTCCCTTGGCATCTGGGCTCTCCTCATCCTCAATTATCCATGAGCTCTCGAGGCTTCTTCATCAAGAATATCACTCTGCATTCCTGGGTCTCATTTTCATTGATCTAGGAACTCCTCTAGGAGCTGTTTCACTTCTTCTGTTTTCACTTAATGGACAGGTCGGCCAAACTCCAGATGCTTTCCAGTTGTTCTTCTGAATTTCCAGACTTCTACACGATGCCCTAGCTGCAATCTCAGCATACAGCTACTCTCAACCCAGGAGTCTTCTTCATATTGGATAATATGTGTACTCTTGAGGATTTCACCTCCTGAAACACCCTCCCTCAAATCAACTCCCTTACCCACTGGGGAGTTGTGCTAATTTTGGTGATAGGCAAAGATAGGTGATGCAGTGTATAGAGTTCATGGCCTGGAATCATAAAGGCTAATCTTCCTGAGCTCAAATCTGGCCTCAGACACTTACTAGCTGTGTGGCCTTGGATAGATAAGTCACTTGACTGTCTCAGTTCCTCGTCAAATGAGCTGCAGAACATAATGGAAAACCACTCCACACCTTTGCCCAGAAAACCCAAAATGGGTTCATAAAAAGTTGAACATGACTGAAATGACTTAACAACAATAGTTATATGTTCACGTATAAGATTAGGTTCTTAAAGTATTTCATTCTTTCTGGATGAATGAGAATGGAACAGTGAGCACAAAAATGTGAACTAACAAGGATGTTAAAGTTCTGGATTTTAATGGAGTAGTAAACTCCACTCTAAAAAAGGCAATGTAATTGGATTATTTTTCTCTAAGTACTATGACCTAGAATTATTAAAAAAAAAAAACAAGCATAGGTTTATCTCCATAAGCTTTGAACTGGCTTTCACATGAACAAATTATTGGAAAACCAAATGTTAGAGGACTACCTCTACAGAACTGCTTTGAGAATGAGGCCCGTTACAGAATTTGTAAGGAAAACGTGTTTTCATGTGTCGGATGACTGCATGGGAAAGCTAAGACTCATGATAAAATAATCTTATTAAAGGTAATATAATCTATTACCTGACTTAGTTAAGGTACAGAGTATGTTTTAGTAGATTTGCTTCCATAGGGCATATTTGAATTTATGACTCTGCTTGACTAAGTTGGTTCAACTTTTATGACACTGAAGGAAACATGGAATTGAGAATCTTTTTTAAAAAATTTATTATAGGCTTTTTAATAAAGAACTACCAAAAAGATTTACTGAGAACAAATGAGAACCCAGTATCAAATAATAACAAATATTTAGATAGTGTAAAGTCCTAATGTCTTATCCTAGTTCTGTTTGCACAAGTATAATTTACAATTACTTTCAGTGTATAGAAAAGACTTAGGCACCTATTTGCGCTCTTCATTGAAAGCAGAACAAGCTCTGAAATGGAAGCTGAAGTCTATCGCACAAAAAGGACTGCCCCTCTTAGCTGTTGTAAAGGAGTTCCATCTTGTAATCATTGAAAAGATATGATATTACTTGGATTTGGAGTCAAAATATTCTACTACTCATGAGGTCTTTGGCAAGTCATAACACTGCTGTGCCTCACTTGCAAATGAGTGAATCTTTTGCAATTCGTCAATCTTATTGTAGGAATGCGAAGTCTACTCTTTAGGATGGAAGGCACAGGGTTTTTTTCTCTTTGCTCATATAAAAATCTTCCACTAACTGGTTTGGTGACTTTAGTTACTTTGAAGTCCAATGCACTTGTTTATTCATTAGATATTTGGGAAACAGACCTCCAACGTCCTTTCTAACATTTCTATCTTCCTTTGACTTGAAAGAACTGCATGATTTTGATGAAAATATTAGCCAAGGCTTAAACTGTCAATTTTTTCACATAAACTTTTTATGGAAGTTGTTAAATTTTCTTGTTATTCATTGAGAAAATGGAAATCTGTGTCCAAGATAAAATAAAACTTCTATAAAAAACAGTTTTCAGGGAGAGTCCCAGATCCCTCAACCCACAAGAGACAAAGATCAGTGAGAGAGGGCTTTCTGAGCTGGGTGAGAAGGGAGTGGGGTCCCCCCTGCACTGGCCTCAGGTGGTGGCAGAGGCAGCAGCAGTAGTAGCAGCAGGCAGTAGGCTGCTACTTTGGTCGAGAAAGTAGTCTGGGTCTATTGTCCAGGCAGCTCAGCTTAAAGCCTCTGGGGGAATTGAGCTGCTACGAACCTCAGGCCTCTGTGGTGGCCCAGCCCACACCCAAAGCCCCTTGGGGAATTGAGCAGTTGATTTAAATCTCAGCCCTGAGTACACTATTGGGGGAAGAAGGAGCACTAAGACCCTCCTCTTCGCAAAGGTTCAGAAATCAAGTAAATGGCTGGGAAAATGTCCAAAAAAGGGGAAAAAAGACGACAGAAAGCTACTTTCTTGGTGAACAGGTATCTCCTTCCATGCTTTTGGATGAGAAAGAATAAGACATATTGTCAGAGGAAGTCAAGTTTTCTGCCTACAGTACCTTCAAAGTGAATATGAAATGGGTTCATGCCATAGAAGAACTTGAAAAGCGAGTTATCAGCTTGGTAAAGGACTCCAAAAAATGCTGAGGAAAATAACACCTTTAAAAATCGGCTAACTCAATTGAAAAAGAGGTCCAAAAAGCCAATGAGGAGGAGGTTTTAAAAAGTTGAATTAGCCAAA
>CM053775.1:43976234-43988392 GCA_028658325.1 Potorous gilbertii
AACTTCTCACTGGAAAAACAACTAACCTGGAAAATAGATCCAGGAGAGACAATTTAAAAATTATGGGACTACCTGAAAGCCATGATAAAAAGAAAGAGCCCAGACATTATCTTTCATGAAATTATCAAGGAAACCTGCCCTGATATTCTAGAACCAAAGGCAAAACAAATATTGAAAGAATCCACCAATCACCTCCTGAAAGAGATCAAAAAAGAGAAACTCCTAGGAATATTGTGGCCATATTTCAGAGTTCCCAGGTCAAGGAGAAAATATTGTACACAGCTAGAAAGAAACAATTAGAGTATTGTGGAATTACAATCAGGATAACACAGGATCTGTCAGCTTCTGCATTAAAGGATCAAAGGATTTGGAATATGATATTACAGAAGTCAAAGGAACTGGGATTAAAACCAAGAATCACCTACCCAGCAAAACTTAGTATAAAACTTCAAGGGAAAAAGTGATCATTCAATAAAATAGAGACCTTTCAAGCATTCATGATGAAAAGACTGAATAGAAAATTTGACTTTCAAACACAAGAATCAAGAGAAGCATGAAAAGGTAAACAGGAAAGAGAAATCATAAGGGACTTACTAAAGTTGAACTGTTACATTCCTACAGGGAAAGAAAATATTTGTAACGCTTGAAATTTTTTTCAGTATCTGGGTAATTGGTGGGATTACACGCACATGCACACACACACACACGCACACACAAGGAGAGAGAGAGAGAGAGAGAGAGAGAGAGAGAGAGAGAGAGAGAGAGAACACAGGGTGAGTTGAATAGGAAGGGATCATATCTAAAAAAATAAAATTAAGGGGTGAGAGAGGAACATATTGGGAAGAGAATGGGAGAAATGGAATGGTGTAAATTATCTCTCAGAGAAGAGGCAAGAAAAAAATTTTCTAATGGTGTGGGAAAGGAGGAGAGGTGAGAGGGAAAAAGTGAAGCTTTCTCTCATCACATTTGGCTCAAGGAAGGAATAACATGCACACTCCATTTGATATGAAAATCTATCTTACACTACAAGAAAGTAAGGGAGAAGGGGATAAATGGGATGGAGGAATGAGAAAATGGTGTGCAAATGAGAGGAGAGAGAAATTAGAAGTAACACTCTTGGGGAGAGACAAGGTCAAAAGAAAGAATAGAAGAAATTGGGGGAAGGATAAGATGGAGGGAAATGTAGTTGGTTTTAAACATCATGACAATTATGGAAGTGATTTGCAAAACTACACATATATAGCCTATATTGATTTGCTTGCCTTCTCAGAGGGGATGGGAGGGGAGGGAGGAAGGAAGAGAAGTTGAAACTCAAAGTTTTAGGAACAAATGTTGAGAATTGTTTTTGCATGCAACTGGAAAATAAGAAATACAGATAATGGGGTAGAGAAATTTATCTTGCCCTACAGGAAAAGAAAGAAGATGAGGATAAGGGAAGGGAGAGATGTTAGAAGGGAGGGCACATTGGTGGAAGGGGCAATCAGAATGCATGACATATTCTGGGGGGAGGGGAGAGGTGGGGAGAAAATTTAGAACTCAAAATTTTGTGGAAATAGATGCTAAAAACTTAAAATAAATTATTTTTTTTAAAAAAGACTCCTTTGGGAATTTTTTAGGTCTTTGCATTGCTGTGAAGGGCTAAGTCTTCCCAAAAGTTCCTTGCACACTGGTTACTGCTGTGTACAAAGTTCTCTGGGTTCTACTCCTTTCATTCAGCACCACTTCATAGAAGTCCTTCCAGGCCTGTCTGAAGTCTTCCTGTTAATCGTTTCTTATGGCACAATAGTATTCCATTATGTTCGTGTAACATAACTTGTTCAGCCATTCTCCAATTGACGGGCATCCCCTTGATTTCCAGTTCTTGTGCATCACAAAGAGAGCTGTTATAAATATTTTTTGTACATGTGGGACCCTTTCCCATTTTTATCACCTCTTTGGAATACAGTCCTAGATGCTGTATTGCTGGTCAAAGAATATGCACATTTTTGTAGCCTTTTGGGAATAGTTCCAAATTGCTCTCCAGAGGGGTTGGATCAGCTTACAGATCCACCAAACAATGAATTAGTGTTCCAACTCTCTCACATCTTCTCCAACATTTATCTTCTTCCTGTTTTGTCATGTTAGCCAATCTGATAGGTGTGATGTGGTACCTCAGAGTTGTTTTGATTCGCATCTCTCTAATCAATAGGGATTTCGAGCATTTTTTCATATGACTATAGAAAGCTTTAACTTCTTCCTCTGAAAACTTCCTGTTCATATTCTTTGACCATTTATAGATTGGGAAATGAAATGCATACTTATAAATTTGACTGAGTTCTCTATATTTTTATATGCTACTCATGGCTACATGTGTTCTTTCAATGCCTAGGAAAACTCCTATATCATGCAGTGCATCCATTTCCAGATACAAGTCTAAGCCCCCTTATGCTGCCTCAGTTTCATTCCTCTGACTATAAGTTCCATCAATCTGGTCCCTGTGGCTCCCTAAAATATTTGTGTTAAACTCTTCATAAGATGAGCAGTGAAGGAGTTTCCTCTCCTGACTTGGGTTATTTTAAAGCTTTACCAAACTCTCAGATTCTGTGATTGTGCTTCTGAGCATACGTAGGAATGCTGGGCTTTAAAGTCCTAATGGAGGGAATTGTTGGATAACTTTGTTGCACTGCTTGAACCTAGCCTTACATGGCTGAGAGAACAGAACTTTCACTTACAGAGTAGATTTATTTAATGCTTGATACCTAGGTTGTGCTGGCGTTCACCTTTCAGATCTGAAGACTGATGCATAGAGTTTTCTCTCCCTATGTATCTCTGGCATCCAAGATGTCTTATCTGAAAACTGACTCTGTGCTGGTCCATCAACTGCTCTTATCTTGTTCCTTTGTTTGAATCCTTTGTTACTTGCAGACTCTCCCCTCTGCTGTATGATGTCATACACTTCTTTATAATCTTTTTTTTCAGTTCTGGATTTTGTTCTCTGTGACATCACACATCTGTTGTACCCTTGAAACCAAAATAAAACAAATGTGTAACAATTATGATGTACATCCCACAGCATGTACAATAGACATGACAATATCTAGAGTAACATCTGAGAGGGTATATGACACAGTACATGCACATTTCAAAATTACATGTTTATCCAGAGTATATATCATTCCATTATAACCAACAAACATAGCGAGATAACAACTATCTACAAAAACAACTCAGAATACGAATAAAAACACAATTCAACTCTAACCATTAGAATATAATCAACTGCATTAAAAACACTTCCATATCAACATAGTGGCACAGATACAGTAACAGACTTACGGCATTGCATGCAAGATCTATTTCCCATGGGTAATACTTCTATCTTTAGGTTTACTTGTGACATCATCATTTAGCTTAGTGACTTCTCTGATGAGTCTAACGTTCTTGTCATGGACTGATTTCTCTAACCCAGTACTTAAATTAGTAGCTGTCATGGTTGGACCACCAGGATCTTTATAAATTTGTTTTCTACACCTAGGCTGGTAGCAGTAGCAGGTTAGTTACTAGTATGCCATAGAGGGCCAGTACTGATGGAGTCCAGAATGTGAGGTACTATACAGGTTTTACTTGACACTTGTATTCTTGATATGTAAGGGTGAGAACATCTTGACCCTGTCTGTGTATCTCAAGGTTGTCTCTCCAGAGGAACTAGTTTAGGAAATACAAGAAGTAAACTAAAAATGTTCTCATGGGAATAACCCTGCTTGCTTGCCTGTAAAAACACTATATAAACCCTTACCCTCAGATTAGTGAGAATAGTTCTTTACCCTCGCCACCTGACTCGTGTCTTTCTTCATCACTGCTCCACTGAATCACTTGGGGATGCTGGCCATCCCCTGCAGTATGCTCATAGTCTCTGGGATTATTCTGTACCCTGCCACTTTCCAGAGCTATTGTAGTCAGGAGAAGAATTGTATGAGAATTCAGTATTCCTGCCAAAGAATAATCCAAACAGTCTTCTTCACTGGATTTATCGTACCTGGTGGCCAAATCTTATCAGAAAATCTTTCTAAAATTGGTAGAGTCTCTTTTTGTTCACTTTTTGCAGAGTGATGTGTGCATCAATTCTCTCCAGCTGCTTGTTAGCAGCTTCACCTCTCTGTCCTATGCAGAGTAGGTAATTTTAGCAATTAATAGTAAATATAAACGCCCTCCATTCTCTGGGGCTATTTTGTAAACAGGAGATGTGACTAGTCTCTCAACAACCGTGTAGAGGTTAGTTTTCCATGGGTCACCTAACTTTGAAGTCCTTTGAATGCCAAGGTTTCTCAATAAAACTGTGTCTTCCAGTTTAAAACCTTGACACTCAACTCAAGCATCATAATCTGACTTTTGCTTTTGTCACAGCTCTTCTGAGATGAAGCCTTGGCCAGTTGTTATGTACCTCTCACATGTATCACCTAAGAAATACAATAACTATCTGTACTAACTTCATCTCCTTGATCTAAGCTACAAGAAAAGTCAATTGGCAAGTGTGCTTCTCCTGCAAACATGAACAATTGTGGTGTAAAGCCTGTAGATTTATTCATACTGGGACTATATGCATTTTCAAGAAGTGACCCATGTTGACTTGACTGGGCTTTTTGTTCATGTCTCAAACTTTCCAACACTTTTAATGTTGTTTGAATTAGCGACTAAAGCCAAGTGGAAAACAACCCAATGTATAATTGCTCACAAGGATAAGAGAGCATCGGTGTCCTCCCCAAACAAAGCCCAGGGTTCCCAAGAGATTTCCTTAAGGAAAGAGTGAAACTCGTTTTGATACACACACAAACACATTGACTTGCTTGGGTGAAAACACGCCAGGTATCTGGGCAGATTGAAAAGTAAAACAAAAGGAATTCACAGCTAGCAAATTAAGGGGGAGAGAGAAAAAAGTGAAGGTGCCTGGGAGGGGCCAGACACGCTGGGACACAGTAGCCCTATGGGCAGGACACCACTACTTCTGGAAGAGCAACAGCCTTGGAAAGGAGTAATCATGTTTCCAGCAGGGAAAACCTAGGTGCCCTGTAGAGAGGGAATGTTGTCTTCTAACTTCTTCTTTTAGATTAGGATTCTCCTTATTGCTGAGGCAGCCAGCCTCAAGTCATGACATAGGAGACACCATGAGGAGGCTTTCTCCATGGATCAAGTGAGAGTGTGAAGATCCATTCACTGTGTGAATGAAGAGAAAGAGATGGATGGGATAGGTATTTAACAGGGAGACCCCTGTGTCTCTCAGCAAAGATAATGGAGTGGTTTGCCATTTGCTTCTTCTGCTCATCTTGCAGCTGAGAAAACTGAGGCAAGTAAGGTTAAATTACTTGGCAAGGGTCACACAGATATTAAGTATCTAAGGCCAGATTTGAAGCAGGAATAGGAGTCTTCCTGACTCTAGACTCGGTACTCTATCCATTGCTCCACCCAGCTTCCCCTCCACCTGAGATTGCCTTCTATTTAAACTATACATATCATCTGTATATGTGCATAGTTATTGCATACTGGCTCTTCCATTGAAATATAATGTCCTTGAAGAGTTTATGATTGAACAACAGATAAAGAGGATCAGAGGAAATTAAATTATAATATTAATTACATGAAATGAAAAAGTTTATACAAACATATCTAAAACAGTCTAAATTAGAAGGAATGCAGGAAACTGGTAGAAGCGTTTCACAGCGAGTTCCTAAGATAAAGGCTTCATTTCTCAAATATATAGGAAACTGAGCTAAATTTATGAAAGCATGAGGCATCTCCCAATTAATAAATGGTCAGGGTAGATGAACAGAGAGTTTTCAAAATAGTTAGAGCTATGCAAATATATTCTATACATGACTACTGATTAGAGAAACACAAATTAAAACAACTCTGAGCTATCACTCCACACCCATCAGATTGACCAATATGACAGAAAATGTAAATGACATGTTGGAAGGGATGTGGGAAAACTGAGACGCTAATGCATTGTTCATGGAGTTGTGAACTGATCCAATCATTCTGAAGAGCAATCTAGAACTATGCCCAAAGGGCTATAAAAACCATGCATACCCTTTAACCCAGGAATGCCAAAGAGATAAAAAAGACAGAAAGGAAAAGAACAGATATGTGCATAAAGAGTCAGAGAACTCTCTTAGTAGTGGCAAAGAATTGGAAGTTGAGGGGATGTCCATCAGTTGGGGAATAGCTGAACAAGATGTGGTGTGTGATTGTGATGAAATGCTATTATACTATAAGAGATGATGAGCAGGATGCTTTCAGAAAAGCCTGAAAAGATTTACATAAACTGATGTAAAGTGAAATGAGCAGATTCAGGATAATACAGTAACAATAATGTATGATGTTCAGCTATGAATGACAGGTATTCTCAGCAATCATAACAGTCCAGGACAATTCCAAACAGCTTATAAAGAAAAGTGATATTTTATCTCCAAAGAAAGAATTCATGGCATCTGAATGTAGATAGAAGAATATTTTCAAAACTTTCTTCTCTCTCTCTCTCTCTCTCTCTCGCTCTCTCTCCTCTTTCACCACATGACCAATATGGATATATGTTTTGCATAACTGGACATGTACAACCTATGTCAATTTGTCCACTCTCCCAGGAGTCTTATATTGTCACATATGTCCTATTTTCAATTATATATGAAGAAAAATTAGTACCTATGAAATTGTCATCTGCTGGCATTAATGATGCCTTGGTAAGAAATCATATCCCTTTAGAGATGAAGGAGACATAAAGATGCTTCACTGAGTCCTGAAACACAAAGGGAGGGGCAGAATGGAAGGGAGGGAAGAACGAAGTCATTCCCATCTGGATCTCCAGCATACAAGATGCCCCTGTTCATGTACAAATTTCCAAAAACCAAGACGCCAACATTTTTTATGCACAAGCTCTGACATCAAATCAAACTGAACTCTGAAATTCCTTCCTGATCCCATCGTACCACCATTCTTACAGGAGGACACAAAGGTTGGCACCAAGGTCTCTACCCTCTCCCCTGTCCTCACTCCATTTAAGAAGACCCCTCTAGACTAGAGTGGGTCCCGGTCCCCTGACAAGTCTCTCCCGGGGATCAAAGGTCTTATGCCTCTTGAAATCTCTAGTGACCACATGGAAGGACTTCTTATGATCTCAGATTTTTGCACCCTGGAACTCAAATCACCTAATTCTCCAGGATTATATCCATGAGGGTGCAGCATCATTCATTCAGCAGGCAAAGGAACATTACAAAAGCCTTAGTCAATCAATCTGTTCAATAAACTCCAGTGACTCCCTTATACCTCTAGGTTCAAATACAGATACCTCTGTTTACATTTAAAACCCTTTCATCGCTGGCTGCATCATATTTTTATAGGCTTATTATACAATATTCAGTGATAATAACATTACTCAATAAGCATTTATTAAGTGCCTACAATGTGCTCAGCACTGGGGATATGATAAGAAGCCAAAGACAGCTCCTGCCCTCAAGGACTTCCAACTCTAAGTGGGGAGACAACAAACCAATACATACAAATAAGCTATTTAAAGGACATATAGGAACTAATCTACCAAAGGAATGCACTAGTATTAAGAGGGGTTAGGAAAGACTTCTTATAGAAGATGGGATTTAAGTTGGGACTTAATTAAAGCTAGGGAAGCTAGTAAGGAGAGACAAGAAAGATGAGCATTCCAAGTATGGGGGAAAGCCAGAGAGAATGCCAGGAGCAGAGATATGGAGTGCCCTGTTTGTGAAATAGGCAGGAGAATAGTGACACTTGTTCCAAGAATAAGGTGCAAGAAGACTAGAAAGGTCAGAGTGGGTTATACATTGAATTGAATAGAAAATAGGTGTATAATGCTTGTTGACCAATTAATTGCCATTGATGGAGATAGTACAGTCTTTCATTGACATCTCTTCTTCAAACAGGATACTGCAGTTTACTTAAAAGTTTAAGAAAACGGAAAATACTTCAAATGTCATCATTTAATTACATCAAATAATATCATCCCTTCATGGTTACTTTAAGGGTTCTATCTTGTGTCCAACTTCTAATATTCCAATCAGATGAATTACAGCATTTGCTTTTGTTGAATTTGAACCTGTGGGACAATTTACTCCTAGTTAAGGGAAAAAGAAAGGAGCCAAATGAAGTCTTGAATTTATAAAAGGAAGCAAGTAAATAAAAAAGTATGAGTGATCTTAGTTTCGAAGAAAATTTATTGAAAAAATATCACAGGTTTCACTGAGATTTGACTTGACTTTTTGTGAAATCAAGCATTCAAGTAAATTTAAAAACAAAACAAAACAATAACCCTGGGAGTATACAAATCAGAGGGAAAGTGGGGAAACAGCTGTAGTCACTGTTCTTAGTGGCAGGGCTGGGATTCTTCTACTTCCAGATGCTAAATGATATTCACCAATCGATCTCCCATAGAGATTCCACCAATGGATCTTATGGTCCATCTGATCAAAGCCAACGCCACCACCACCACCACCACCACCACCACCCTCTCTCTCTCTCTTCTTCCTTCTCCTTTTTCTCTTTCTTCTTCTTCTTCTTTTCTTCTTCTTCTTCTTCTTCTTCTTCTTCTTCTTCTTCTTCTTCTTCTTCTTCTTCTTCTTCTTCTTCTTCTTTTTTAAGTAACTGCCAAACTTTTATGGTGTATACCTCTTGCCTCCATTCCCTCTCTGTCCAGTCATTCCTTTAACACCTTCAATGAGTCCATGGGACCCTTGACCCACAGCAGGAAGAGACCTCGGAAGCCATCTACTTCCATGTCCCTCACTTTACAGAGGGGATAACTGAAACCACAGAGGTCAAGACACCACACAGCTAGTAAGTGACTGAGGCAGATTTTGAATGTGGGTTTTCATGACAACATTCAGTGCAGTATTCACTATACCCCGCTGTCTTCTATTCTCTCATCTCACTAAGCTATGCTAATCTCTCTAGAAGTTCGAAGACTAAAGGTGTAAGGAAAGATCTGGGATTTTTTATGTTAATCAAAATAAATGGAAAGGTTCCTCTATTAAGCACTCAGTAGACCCTTATCGAACTGAAATGAATTATTTGGCATCCTGTCTACACAACACTCTGTCCTGACAGTGTCACTTCCTTTACCCCAGCTTTGCCTCTTGCTGATCTGAGAAGTTTGAAGGGATTTAGACAGCAGCTTAGATTATGAGATAGTAACAGGCACAAATGAAAGTAAATATAAAAATCATCATTTTAGCACCAAAGATGATATATAAGTCTCCTGGAGGTATCCTATCATGGAGACAACTGAATCCAATTATACTTACTTGTTCATCAGAGGGAGGCTAAAGAGACATGGTAGCCCTACCATCCTGTAGTTTGTAGGAAAACATTCTGTCTACCAGAGTCTGACCAGAATGAGTTATCTTCTTATCACTAAGCTCTACTCATCTGAGGATTTCCATAATCATCAGTGCATCAACTATTATCATCAAAGAGAAAAAGACAGACTTTCCACAAAATATGCGTCCAGGGTGATCTCTTTCCAGAAAATCTTCTAAAGCTACTGTGGTAAGGAAACAATAACGGAATAAAGAGTTGATAAATTCTACGATGTTGCTCTGAACCACTAGAGACCACCAAAGACAGTGATAAATTATTGCTTTTTTATTTTTATCTTTTAACTACTTTATTTATTTTTTTTTAGCGTTCTACAATCACTACAAGAAAACTTAGATTTTTACCCCCCCCCCCCCACTTAGCCCACCACCCCACTCCCTCCCCAAGACGGCATACAATTCTATATAGGATCTACATACACTTTCCTATTGAATACATTTTCACTATAGTCATGCTGTGTAGACGAACTAAAATGAAAGGAAGAAATCATATAACATATCAAAACATAGCGCGTGCGCACACACACACACACACACACACACACACACACACACGATCTTATACATTCTGCGAATGAATTCCATAGTTCTCTCTCTGAGTGTGGAAGGCATTTTGCCTTAGAAAACCATTGGGAATTTTTTTTTTTAGTTCTTGCGTTATTACAAAGTTCCAAGTCTACCAGAAAAAAACTGTCGCACACTGTGGTTATTGCTGTGCACTAAGTTCTCCTGGTTCTGCTCCTTTAACTCAGCATCAGATCATATAAGTCCTTCCAGGCCTCTCTGAAGTCTTCTTGTTTATTATTTCTTATGGCACAATAGTACTCCATTACATCCATATACCATAATTTATTCAGCCATTCCCCAAATGAAGGGCATCCTCTGGATTTCCAGTTTTTGGCAATTACAAAGAGTGCTTCTATAAATATTTTTGTAAATGTGGGACCCTTTCCCATTTTTATGATCTCTTGTGGATACAGTATTAGTAGCAACGTTGCTGGGTCAAAGGATATGCACATTATTGTAGTCCTTTGGGCATAGTTTAAAACAACTCTCCAGAATGGTTGGATGAGCTCACAACTCCATCAACAGTGAATTAGTGTTCCAACTCTCCCACATCTTCTCCAACATTTTTCATTTTCCTGTTCTGTCATGTGTGCCAATTTTATAGTGATGTGGTACCTCAGAGTTGTCTTGCTTTGCATCTCTCTAATTAAAAGTGACTTAGAGTATTTTTTTCATATGATTATAGATACCTTTAATTTTTTCCTCTGAAAATTGCCTGTTCATGTCTTTTGACCATTTATCAATTGAAGAATGACTTGTATACTTGTACATTTGACTCAGTTCTCTATCTATTGTAGAAATGAGGCCTTTATGGCTGAGATTAGCTGTAAAAACTCTTTCCCAATTTACCACAACCCTCCGAATTTTGCTTGCATTGGACTTGGTTGTGGAAGACCTTTTCAGTTTAATGTAATCAAAATAATCCATCTTCCATTTCATAATGCTTTCTATCTTTTCTTTAGTAAAAAAATTCTTCCCTTCTCCATCAATCTGATAAATACCCTATTCCTTGCTCCTCCAGTTTGTCCATGGTATCAATGTTTATATCTAAATCATGTACCCAGTTGGACTTTATTCTTGTGTATGGTGTCAGGCATGGGTCTATGCCTAGTTTGTGCCACACTGTTATCCAGTTTTCCCAGCAATTTTTGTCAAACAGTGAGTTCTTATCCCAGAAGTTGGGGTCCTTGGGTTTATCCAACAGGAGGCTGATGTATTCCTTGAGTGCCAAGTATATTCCACTTGTCTAGCCTTCTGATTCTTAGCCAATAAGAAGTGGTTTTGATAATTGCTGCTTTATAGCACTATTTGAGATCTAGTAGGGCTAGGCAATCTTCCCCAGCATTTTTTTCATTAATCCCTTTGATGTCCTGGACCTTTTCTTCTTCCAGATGAATTTTGATACTACATTATCCAAATCTAGAGAATAATTATCTGATAGTTTAATTGGTATGGCACCAAGTAAGTAAATTAATTTAGGTAGAATTGTCATTTTTATTACATTAGTTCGGCCTACCCATGAGCAACTGATGTTTTTCCACTTACTTAAATCTGACATTATTTGTGTAAAAAGTGTCTTGTAATTGTGTTCATACACTGCCTGGGTTTGTTTTGGCAGGTAAATTCCCAAGTATTTTATAGAGTCCAACCTAGCTTTCAATGGGATTTCTCTTTCTATGTTTTGCTGTTGGACTTGTTTGCTAATATATAGGAATGCAGAAGATTTGTGTGACTTTATTTTGTAACCTGCATCTTTGCCAAAGTTGTTAATTATTTCAAGTAGTTTTTTTCCTTGAGTCTCTGGGATTCTCTAAGTATATCATCATATCATCTGCAAAGAGTGCTAACTTAGTTTCTTCTTTGCCTATTCTTATTACTTCAGTTACTTTGTCTTGTCTAATTGCTACAATTAACATTTCTGGTACCATGTTGAATAATAGTTTTGATAATGGACATCCTTTTTTCACCCCTGATCTTACTGGAAATGCATGTAGCTTATCACCCATGCATATAATGCTTGCTGAAGGTTTTAGTTAGATACTGCTTATTATTTTATGGAAAGTTCCCTTTATTCCTATGTTCACCAGCGTTTTTAATAGGAATGGGTGTTGTATTTTGTTGAAAGCTATTTATGCATCTATTGAGATAGTCATGTGGTTTTTGTTAGTTTTGATATTGATATGCTCGAAAATGCTAGTAGTTTTCCTAATATTGAAC
>CM053775.1:43988892-44022435 GCA_028658325.1 Potorous gilbertii
AACTACACAGATATGGCCTATATTGAATTGCCTGCCTTCTCAGAGGGAATGGGTAGGGAGGGAGGGATGGGGAGAATTTGAAACTCAAAGTTTTCGGAACAACTGTTGAGGAATCTTGCTACTAGGAAATGAGTAATACAGGTAATGGGGAATAGAAAGGTATCTGGCCCTACAGGACAAAAGAGAAGATGGGGACAAGAGAAGGGAGGGATGAAAGAAGAGAGGGCATATTGGTGATAGGGGAAATTAGAATGCTCAGTGTCCTGGGGTGGGGGGAGGGGACAAATGGGGAGAAAATTTGGGAACCCAAAATTTTGTGAAAATCAATGTAAAAAGTTAAATAAATAAATTCATATTAAAAAAAAAGAAAGAAAGTGTGAACTAAATGGTCTCTGAGGTCCCTCCCATCTCTGTTTCTAGGATCCTATGGTTCTATGAACTCCCTGAAGACCTAAAAGGAATGACTGGGTAGTTAGAACACTAAGGTCACAGATATACACTGTACATTTGAGATCATTGGCAGAGCCTGAAGGGAGAAAGATGGCTTTGTTCTGTGTGGATTGTTTCTATCTGAGAGGGATGGTGAACAGGGTTCATGGGCAATGAGATGAATAAAAAGACAGAGACAGAGTTTCTGGGTAATTAATAATCAGTTTATCAATTAGAAGAACTTATAATAAAGTGGTCTTCAGTGGTCTCTCTCCCTAACCAAAGACAAAACCATGGAAATCACTGAATGCTTAAATGCCTTTGGGAAAAGAGTTGCCCCAGACAGGAGAATATCCGTCATGACTCGTTCACAGTGAGTGAGAGGATAGACGCATTAATATGAGGAAGGGAGCTAAAAGTCTTCACCTCCTCCTGCCAAGAATATGGTTTGACTGTGAGACTCAGCCACGGTAACTGGACAAAATAATCCATTCCTACACGGACCACTCTGGGTGTTTCTCTCATTCACGAGCTATTTAAGCTAAACCTAAATGGGGGACTGCATGGCCATAGACTTAAAGGTTTAGAACTTGAATTAAGCTAGAACACTTATTGTTCACACTCTGAACAGGAATAAGGTCTTCTAGTTGGTTGAAGTCTTGCCCAAGTTCAAGGAGCATGTTCCCTCAAGATTTCAATATCTCATTTGACAGCAAGGTCACGACAAAAAGGGAAGGTGATAAATGTTGGAGAAGATGTGGGAGAGTTGGAACACTAATTCATTGTTGGTGGAGCTATGAGATCATCCAACCATTCTGGAGAACAGTTTGGAATTATACCCAAAGGGCTACAAAAATGTGCATGCCCTTTGACCCAGCACTATGTCTTCCAACACTGTAATCCAAAGAGATCATAAAAATGGGAAAGGGTCCCGCATGTACAAAAATATTTATATCAGCTTTCTTTGTGGTGGCCAAGAACTGGAAATCGAGGGGATACCTCTCAATTGAGAAATAGCTGAACAAGTTGTGGCACACGAATGTAATAGATTACTATTGTCCCATAAGAAATGATGAATCAGAAGACTTCAGAGAGTGCTGCAAAGACTTATACGAACTGATGTTGAGTGAAAGGAGCAAAAACAGGAGATCATTGTACACAGTAAAAACCGCAGCATGCGAGAAATTTTTCTGATAGACTTAGTCCATTACAGCACATCAAGGACCTGGAACATTCCCAAAGGACCCTTGAAGCAAAATGTCTTCCATATCCAGAGAAAGGACTATGGAACTGGAAAGCAGAATGTAGCAGAATATTTTGCCTTGTTTTGTTTTGTTTGGGTTTTTCTCATGGTTTCTTCCATTAATTTTAATTCTTCTATGCAACATGACTAATGTGCAAATGTGTTTAATGGGAATGTATGTTTAGAATTCATATAAGATCACATGCCATCTTGGGGAAGGAGGTGAAAGAGAGAGGGAGAAAATCTAAGACTTATGGAAGTGATAGTAGAAAACTGAATACAAATAAATTAGTAATAATAAAGAAAAATAAGTTGGCTATAGAAGGAAAATAAGGACATTATACGGTAGAGGAACCATGTTTCCCTAAATTCATGTCAGCTCCAGGCTGGAGTCATATAGATAGCCAATTGTAGTGAGTCAGGTTTAAAGAATAGGGTATTTTCCATTTAAGAGGAAATGTCATACTGAACAAATTGAGTCAGGAGAATCTACCATAGTCCACACCAAGAGTCATTCATCCAGTCATGAGACCTTCATCTATAGTTCATTGATGTCAACCTTATGGTGTTACTGGCATCATGGATCATTGGTCTATTAGGATTCCTTGATGACGTCTAGAATCAGACCTAAAATTACACTCAGAATAATATCAATTAAAATCCCATGAGGTCTAACAGCAGGTTCCAACAATCATAACTTCATAGGTTTAGGTGGATTCAGTTATTAAGGATGACATATCTTTGATATAGATGAAAAAACGTTCGAGGTCAATCATTTTATATTTCTAAAACAATGCCATATTCTTAGGTCAGTTCTGAAGGGGCTTCTTCCTTCTCAAGCTGCTTCCTTGAGTCTAAGAGAAATGTAGGAAGTCTTAATATAAAGGAGCTTAATATAAGCCTGTAGGAAGGATCCTCATATTACAAATAAATACACAGTTCACCTGAAATTTCGGAGAATTTTAAATGTTGCATTATGAAGATCTGAATTGAAAAATGAGTCTTTGTTTCTTACTATTATTAGATAGATGTTTCAAACACTTTTTACAAGTATAACTTTAATACAATTATGTGCAAAAGGTGTTATATAGTGATTGTCTATAACCCCATAAATTGTAAGGCTTCATAGCAATATTATTTGTGATTCAAATGACAGTTCAAAATGATCCCTCACTGTAGTAGCATATATCACTTATTCAAAAGTCACCAATAGGTTTCATTTCCTCTATACTTGCCTGTTTCAATGGAATTTGCCTTGTTATATAAGCATTAGCCCTGTTTGATTTCAGGTATGAGTCATAGGTAGTCAACTTTATGACAAGATGCCATAATTGTGAATATGAATGAGATGAACTCCCCTCTAAAACAGAAGCAGATAACAGAATGGATTAGCCAGAATGCAAGAATATGTGGTTGGTTTGTAATTTTTTTTTTACAAGAAATGTACTTGAAACAGAGAGACACATACAGATTTAAAATAAGGTTCTGCAGCAGCATCTATTATGCTTCACCAGAAATAAAAAAGACAAGGGTAACAATCATGATGTCAGACAAACCAAAAGCAAAAATCGACTTAGTTAAAAGGAATAAGTAGGAAAACTACATCTTGCTAAAAGATAGTATGTAAGAGTAGTGATGTTAATATTAAATATATATTCAGCAAATGGCACAGCATCCAAATTATTAAAGGAAAAGTTAAATTAGAGGAGGAAATAGTAAAAATATACTAATGGGGGCCCTCAACTTTCTCCTCTCAGAGCGAGATAAACCTAACCATAAAATAAATAAGAAATAAGTCAAGGAGATGAATAGAATCTTAGAAAAGTTAGCTATGACAGATCTGTGGAAAGTATTGAATGGGAATATAAAGGAATACAAATAGTTCTCCCTTCAGGCAAATTGGCATTATACAAGTTCAATTCTACATAAGGAACTGTAAAAGAAAACCTCATTCCACAAAAACACCTATGTTAACTTTATTATACAGTATTGTACTCTTTCCATATTGTACCACTGTTCCTTGGCCGGGTGCTCCCTGACTTCCAATCTCGCCCAACCCCCATTCCCCCAAAACTTCTAAAACTAAAACATCTTCAAAGTGAAAACTGAAGAAGAAATCTACAGAGAGACCTCTGCCAGCATTGCTTGATCAGGACTTGGTGTGAAACCTCCAGTACTGAGAGAGGAGACCTTTCTCCCCTACTAGACTATGGGTTCCTTGAGACCAAGGACTGTGTTTTACTTTTCTTTCTATCCTCAGCACTCAATCATAGTAGATATTTAATAAAAACCTACTAAATGAGTGATTGATTGAGGACCTCATCATCTTACCCTACCCCCAACACTAACCTTTTGGCGTCTCTGCCTGCCTCCCATCTCTCTCCACTCCACTCCATCCTCCTTCCAGCTACTAAAGCACTTTTCCTAAAGCTCAGGTCCAATTTGGAGATAACCTCTTCCCTCCCTCCAACCCCAATCCAATGGCTTCCTATTTTATCCTGCACCAAAGGCCAAATCTCCCTTGATATTCACAGCCCTTCCCCACCTCCCCCTCCTGCCCTTTCCAGGCTTTGATGCTCACCTCCATCCAACAGTGCCTGCCTGGGAGGAGACAGGTCACCTCTCTGCTGCACCTTTCCCCCTTGCCTCTCCATCTGTGCCTCCTGGCTTTCCTGGCTCCCCTCAAGTCTCTGCTGAAATCTCACTTTCTTCCAGGAAGCCTTTCCCACTCTCTCTTCATCCTGGTGCCTTCTCTCTATTCTCTGTCATTTCTGCTGCCTACAGCTGATTTTCCTTCCACTGGACCATATCCCCTCCAGGGTAGGGTCTGCCTTTGGTCTTTCTTTCTATTTCCCCCACCACTTAGCACTTGCCTGGTAGAAAGCAGGTAGGTGCTTAATAAAGGCTTAGCGCCACCCTTCTTCGCTTACCCGATTTGTTCTTAGGTGAGGGGACCAGAGTTGGAAGGGACATGGTCAAGGACCCCCGGGCAGTGGGGAGATTCAAGGCCAGGTCGCCATAAACCCCACCCACTGCATGACACGATCAGTTCTAGAGATCACCGCAGGCCCTCTCCTTCCCTGCCTAGACTTCTAGATCCACATGTGCAGGGACGGAGTATGGACTCAACCCCAGGGTTTGGCACACAATCCACAGGAGCCTTCCTCTTGGCAGATGCACATGTACAATTTCATCTCTCATGCTCACTTTTCTGTAAACCTGTCAGGTGTTTTGACAGTGCAATGTGTAGTGACCCAGACCCAAATTCTGCCCATGCTGGGTCCCCATCTGCCAGATCAGTGGGGGTATGTGAACAGTGTGGGCTGGGGCACATGCAAAGAACAAGGTCCTCTGCTCCTCAAGCCAGGGCACTTGATCTTGCCTGGCAACCCTAAAGATCCCTTGTTCAGAAAGCCTCAGATGGAAGAAGACCCATGGTCATTCTCAGTCATCCTCCTCCCTCTTGCCTCCTGGGACAGAGCTCTCTCTGCCCTTATCACCTTGCTCTCACAGCATTGCCCCTGTCCCCACTCAGAGCTAGCTCTCCCTTCAGGTTGCCAGAGATTGTGGAAAGGCTCTTAACCAGGCTGGCAAATCAGCCTCCAGCCAGTGGCCAGGGACCCTGGCAGCCATCTGGTCCAAGGTCCTCTTCTTACAGAGGAGGGGCCTGCAGCACACAGTGAGCAGCGGAGCAGGCTCTGAACCCAGGACCTCTGACTCCAGAGCCAGCATCCTTTCTATTCCCTTACTCCCCTCTCCATCCTATCCTGCTAGTGGTCCCGTGTCTCCAAGACATGTGATGAGAAAGACAGCCCTTCTTTCTTTACAGCATTCCTGGCAAGCAGGCCAGTCAAGTCTTTCTTCCAGATGAGGATACAGAGGCTCGGGGAACTTGCTGACTGTTTCATGGCCATTCAGGGACTGCAGGGTCTTCAGGGTCCTTAGGAAGGAAGGGCCTTGCAACCTCCTGGTGCCCTGCGTCCAGGACTGGCTGCTCCACCAGTCAGGAAGGATGGGCCATGTCCCTGATGAATTTCTCACTGGGACATCCATTGGCACTGCAGCGGGGCTCATGTCACCTACAGAGCCCAGAAGCAAGGAGGCCCCTTCAATTCCTTACACCCTGACAAGTACAGACATGTCCTCTGACCCATATACACTCTAGTGGTAATGGGCTGGGTAATATATTCCTGGCCACAGGGGCAGCAAGCCTCTCCATGAGCCGTTCAAGGAGATATTGGTGGACTCTGGGGCCAGGAGGCCCCCAAAATGCGTATCTGAGGACCATAGTGACATTCTCTGCATATGCCAGCATCCTCACAAAACCTGAGACACAGTGAAAGGTAGTCACCCCAGAAGCACAGGGAAAGGCATGAAATCAGTTATATTACTCCCTTATCCCCCGCCAGGTCACCTGGGTACCATACAGAACTCAGTACACCCAGTACACACACACACACACACACACACACACACACACACACACACACACAGGCAGAATCACCTTACCAGGGCATTCCTTGGTTGTGTCTCAGGAAGCTCATTCAATGCCCTGTCACTAGCATTTATTCATGCCAGGATATTGAAACCCAAGGTTTTTTATCCATTCTTGGCCAGTCAAAGGAAAATCCACTTTCTCAGGACACTGCCTTCTAGAAAATGGTAAAGCAGCACTATCAGGAATTCATCAAGGGGCTTGACAAGTTCACCCCATCCCAGGTTAGCCCCAGCATACCCACATGGCATTAGAGTAAGGAATTATGGTCTTCTACAGAGAAGCCTATCCCTGAGCAGGGAATCTGCCCCTTGCTGATTCCCTTGAAGAGAGGGTGGGGTAGGCCATTGGACAGGGCTCACTGAGGCCTGGCCCTGGCAGCCTGATTCTGGAGGGTTCCCAGGAACACAGGCTAGCAGAGGCATAGACCAGCCCCAGCAAATCTGTCAGCAGAAACCTCCTTTTCCAAAAAAAGAAACCTGATGCCTATAAGGGCAGAAAAGCCAACTTTTCCAGAAAATATCAGGCAGGGCTGCATATGGACATGGCCTTCTGAGTCCTACCCCCACTGCTTATTGAAGTCTGGCACCCTGGCTCCCTGCTAGGATGCAGAGAGCCCACACAGGCCTTCACCAGCTGACAGTCCCTCTTCGGAAGAGCTGTTTGTGGCATAAAGCCTTAGACATTCCTGGGTTCCAGGAGATGGGGGGGGGGGTAGGTTCTGGGGCAGTTTCTCCTCAGAGGAAGCTTGGTGCTCATCTGCTCTGGCTGGGCTTTCCTCCCCACCTTTCTTCCCCCTGGTCTCCAGGTCCAAGCATCTGATGTGCAGCTATGTGGGATACATCCTGGCTGAGGAGTTGGCTGGGACCTTTCAAATCTAGCAATGAAGGCTCTTGTTTTGCAGTGAATGTTTCCCCCAGAGTTGTTTCCCCTAAGGCTCCCTTTCTCAGGGTTGGGTTGGTAGGTAGGGAGGGAGGTGGTTGTGTCTCTGCCCAGGAATCCCAAGGCAGGGCTATGAGAGGGCCTAGGCTCCCAATTCAGGCCTTTGGTGACCCCTCCATGCCCACAGTTGATGATTCCCTCTACCCCGCTTCCCAGCTCCCTCTTGGTGAGCTCTTGGTGAGGCCTAGAGGGGTCCATTTACCACAGTCCCTTTCACATAATATTTTGGCTGAATGAGAGAGGGGAAGAGAGAGGACGAAGTTGTTGGGGAGGATGATGGCTAGATCCCATTTCCTTTCCTCCCTGCTCCTAGCCTGGACAGGCCTCAGCCTCGAGTCCCTGGGGTTGGATAACCCATGCTCTTGGTGACCAGAGGTTGGGCTGAATTCCTGCAGGGGGACAGACTCTCTTGGGCTTCCCCCTCCCCTTTCTGCTGAGGTAGGCCTGAGGGATGGAGCAGCACAGACAGGAGCATCTATACTTACTGACTTCTTGGTTGCTCCCACTAAGTGGTTTTTCCCCAACCACCCTGTGAATCAGGGCTGTGTAATCCCCCTCCTTTGACAGAATAAGGAAAGGAAGCTCAAACCAACAAGCCAGCAAGGAATTCCCATCCAGGCCAAAGCACCTAAGGCAGCACCTGAGGTTTGCACAGCCCTGAAATGTTTGGGGCAGGCCCCTGGGTGCAGAGGGAGAGATTTGCCATGGAAGCCTCCCTTGGGAATAGAAGTAGATCCTGAAGGTCAGAGGGTGGGAGCAGCTGATTCTGGGTTCCACACTCAGTTACTGGCAGAGCTGGGATTCGAATTCTAGGCTGTGGACTCCCAGTGCAGTGGGGGCTCTTCACCCCATCCCAAAGTTCCAGGACTGTCTGCCCCTTCCAAATATCCTGGTAACATTTCGTATCCTTTTTTGACTTTAATAATGACCAGAGCTTGAATCAATCAATCAGAAAGAGTGCCTGGACCTAACAGTCTCTCGGTTCTCTGAAATAAATTCGGAGAATCTCTCTTATAATTGCCTCAAGGACAGATGGGGCTGACTTAGCATGTTTTCGGAGACACTGAACCCTAGACTCCATCTTGAATCCTGGGACGTTTTCCATATCTTCATATTTTGGGGACATAAACTATGTCATGGCATGTTAATGGTCAAGAAAACACAGATATCCTGGGTCATCATTTCAATTGAAACTGTCAGCTCTTTTACCTTATGGTATTTACAACCTATTCAACTGAGAAATTCCTTTCTCATGGAATAGTATAACACATATGGAGACCATCTAGCTGAGGAATACACACACTCTTTGATTGTCCTCAAACAGTTTTCAGCCTGGTCCTTCCTTCAGGTCCTGTTCCTTTTAATCAGAAGTTTTATCTGGCTCCCTATCATGGAGCCACCAGCTTTATAGGAATCAACAGGATGCATACAGTGAGTTTTCCTATTTGAACCAAACTTTCAGGTGGACACCCCCAAGTCACTACCTTTGGGCTGGATATGAGAAAGGGACAGGGGCTGATGGGCTGATTTTCCCCTAGTGAGAGAACTGCCTTCTGCCCACGCTCAGAAGAACCAGAGGGAGTCTCTCCTAGTCCTCCAGCTAGACCAAACCCTTCTCCTCCAAGGGAACCAGAGCATCCCCAGTCCCCAGCATGTGGCCCCAGGAAAAGGTCAGAAGGCTGAGCAGAGCTTTGAGTGGGCCAGAGAAGCTTGTCTGGTTAGTGGGAAGCTCCTGGGTGTGGAGGCTGGTGGGAGGACCACCTTGGACAACGAATTTTGGGAGCATCTGGCTCTGTTCTTGGAACAGGAGATGGCTATCCATAGAGAAGAACCCTGTTGGGTGAGGGAGATAAAATGGCAGGGTCAACACCTCGGGTGGGATAAGAACCCTCCCGTACCTGAAGGAAAATTCCTCTGCCTAAAGAGAGTGTTAGGCTGGTCCAAGGACGTACCAGGCTGGAACTGGGTCTGCTCCCTGTCCTCACCCTGGGCAAGGATCTGGAAATAACTCAGGGACACTGGGCTGAGCATTCCCCTCCTTTGCCTCAATGCCCCCAGAAGATCTGAATTTTAGCCTGCTTGGAAGCCAGGTCAAACCTCAGCCAATGAACTCCCCACCCCTGTTAGCACATTGAGCTCAGTCCCCAGACATGGGTCCCCAGGCTGGCCCTTGGAAGTGCCAGGAGCAGAGCCCTTTGGGTCCAAGCCAATCAGTCTCTGGGAAGGCACACTATAGGCCCACTTGCTTCCAAGTCACACAGCCCCATGACCCTGTACTGACCACCCTTTCTGCTTTTTGTGAAAGACCCTGGCATATCCCTCCAGAGCCCATGAGCTCTGTTCTCCCATCTTCTGTGGGCACCCATCAGAAATGCCCACCCACTCCATCCCCAGGCCCCAGACTTACGATTCCCTTTCCTCCCCATAGGAACAACTGGGCACACCACCTGCCTTGGCTTTGGGCCTGTCCTCTTCTGCCTTTTCTGTCTCTCCAGAATTCCTGACAGTTTCCTCAGTACCCCTTTGCCACTTCCTCCTAGGACTCTGTTACCCAACATGTCCCAATCAGGTCCTCATATACTGAAGGACTATATTCACAGCTTTTCAGAACCACAAATGCTTCTACTGGAAACCTCTGTACAGATAGACTAGCCTGTATTTTCTTTCCAATAAAGTATGAATGAGATGTTTTTACCAGAAATACTAGGTCAAGGAATGGCATCATTTTAGAAAACTCTGCTAAAAATCCCCTGTGGTGCCACATCTCAGTGCAGAGGGTGGCCCTGGGTCCCCCAAAATGATGTCAGGTGCTCCCCATTGCTGGCAGTTCTTTCCATGCCTGGAAACTCCCATTCAGCCCTGGAGTTTGTGTGTCTGCCTATCTCTGTCTGAAGATGGGCTGAGTTCCACCCAGAGGGGCTCACAGCCAGGTATCTTGAGTATGTAGTGTCTCCAACACACTTTGGGTACCCTGGGTCATCAGAGTGCTTACTGAAGATTGAAGGTCTTGAGAGTAGCTCAAGGTAGGACACTTCTCCATGCCAGTCCTGGAGAAAAGGACTTTCCTGGCCGTGTATTACCTTTGCTTATCTGGAATCTTCTTCCAGAAGCCTGGAGGGGGGTGTCAGTGGTTAGCAAACAGACCCTTTACCCCTAGGAGCAGCTACAAGGCAGGGGAACAGAATGTTCATCATTCTCGAGCAGACATGGCTAGCTGTACCCAGGGCATCCAATATGGCATGTGATACAGATCCAAGGACACTTCCATGAAAATGGTTTTACTCTGAGGAGAGTTGCTCAAGTCTGAGCAGCCTGGCCACCTCACCTCAGGTCATGGTAGGCACCAGAGAGGAAGACAATGGCAACCCATTCCCCATTCCCAGCCCCAATGCCTCCCTGCTCCCCTTGCATGGATGGCTCACGCCCAAGGATGAGGCTGCTGCTGATTTATTCCCGGAAGGGTATGGGGTGGGAGACCTCAAGGCAGAGCCTCCTGGGTGCAGGGCTGTTTTTCAGACCTGCACCCTGCTGGCATGGGGGCCCCACTGGCATTCAGAGGCTCTGCCTTCCAGTCTTCCTGGGCCTCTGAACCCTTGGGTAATTGACCTTTACTTCTTTGGCCCTTGTTTTCACCTGTGGAAGTTGAGGTTGTTGGTGTCTCTGGCCTGCAGAGACCATCCCACCTCTCAGCCTCTGAGAGTGTCCCCTGAGGCTTTTGGCCAAACTGGAGGCAGGGAAGATAGTTACCTGCCCTGCCCTGAGAAGTTTCTCTAATAAACCAGTCCCTTGCTGCTGGGCTACCCTGATCTAAACTTGTGGGAATCTCCCTCCCCAACACACTCAGCTAAGACCAACTCTGTGCCTGACTCTGGGTTTGCACTTGAACCCGGGTCAGATGGTGGCCACCTCAGAGACCGCTTGTGGCACTGGGCAGGCAGACACTCTCCCCCCTGCTCCCTGCCCCCTACCCATTTGGGCCGTGGTGGGAGCCACAAAGAAAGGAGGGCTCCGTGAAGGAGGAATCTGCAGGCAGGGCGTCTAGACCAGGGCCCCAGAGCAGTCAAAATCCCAAGCTGTGTAGCCCAGGAGACTTCTTTCCCTGCAGCCTAGTGGGGGTGGCTCTCATGGGCCCAGGGAGCAGGGGGGAGACTATTTGGGAATGTTCATGAAGAAGGAGTCCAACAAATTTCCTTTGATGATATAAATATGATTCTTATACCTAAACCAGGAAGAGCCCAAACAGAGAAAGAAAATTATAGATGAATTTCCCTAATGAATGTAGAGGCAAAAATTTTAAATGATAGTAGCAAAAAGATTACAGCAACTAATCACAAGAATAATACATTATAATCAGGTAGGATTGATACCAGCAATGCATGGCTGGTACATATTAGGAAAATTATCAGAATTATTGATCATATCAACAATAATACTAACAGAAAGAATATGACATCTTAATAGATGGAGAAAAAACTTTTGACAAATTATGATACCCATTCCTATTGAAAACACTGGAGAATAGAGGAATAAAAAAACAAGTAGTATGGGGCAGAGCCAAGATAGTGGAATAACAGCACCGATTTTCCAGAGTGCTGCCCCAAGCTCAGCCAAATGTCTGCAAAAAATGGCTCTAAGGAAATTCTGAAGTTGCAGGACCCACAGAATAACGAAGTGAAGTAAATCTGCAGACAACCTGGCAGGTTGCCAGGACGTGTTTATGATGCCAGAGTGGGGGCAGGGAGCAAGTTCATGCTGCCACAGAGGGGACTTGAGGAGGATTCAGGGGGAATGAATATTGGGCACCTGTGGCAGTTTCCAGACTTTATGGCCCCAAAACACTGAGGACAAATTGGAAGGTCATTGCAAGAAGCCTGTGGGACCAGTGTGGGAGAGTGAAGTGGTCCAGCCCCAGCTGCAGGGCAGTGGAGAGGGACCCAAGAGAGCCACATCAGCAGCAGTCACAGCAGAAGCAGCAATTATTTCTGGAGCTCTAGGCCCACAGATTGTGGGGAATCAAGTGGCTGACAGTACATCCCTGCATCCCCTTTGGAAGCAGAGAACTATCTTAACAAAGAGCTCAAAATTCAAGTAAATCCCTATGGAAATAAGCAAAAACCAGAAAAAGAATCAGACTACAGACTCTTACTTTGGTGAAAAGGAAGACCAAAACATGCAAATAGAAGAAAACAAAGTCAAAGCTCTTCCATTCAAAACTTACAAGAAAAATATGAATTCGTCCCAGGCCATGAAAGAGCTCAAAAAGGATTTTGAAAATCAAGTAAGGCAGAGCCAAGATGGCAGAGGAGAAAGATTCACTCACTCAAGCTCTCCAACTATAGCCCATAAAACACCTGTAAAAGATACCTAAACAAATTCGAGAACAGTAGGAGTCACAAAATGTCAGAGTGAAATAAATTTCCAGCCCAAGACAGTCTGGAAGGTTGACAGGAAATGTCTATGACACCAAGCTCAAAGCATAGCACAGTCCAGCCTTGGGCATGTGGCACAGCATGGACAGGGCTAGAGAAGGCCTCTGGGAGAAGAATCCCTGGAAGTAACTGCAGTTCCCAGATTACTCAAATGCCAAAGGCAGCTTCAAAGGTCAGAGAGAAAGTGCTTTCACCTGGTGAGAAGGAAATGTGGTCTGGCCTGAGGACGATAGTGGTCGCTGCTGCAGTGTTCATTTTAAAAGGCCTCAGCCTAAAGCTCCTGGGGAAGTAAAGGAGCTGATCAGGATCTCAGCCCTGAGTGATGGTCCTGGGGTGAGGAGGAGTGCTGGCAGACATGGTGGAGCTGGTAGAGGCTCTGGAGAGGGAATGTTATTACTAGATCTTGGGCAGAAAGTCTTGTGGCTGCTCCCAAACCAGAGTGCAGATCAGGAGAGCAGGAAGCTCCTGTCCATTGATTCTGCTACCTTAGAGGAACTGAGAACTTGTAAGTCCCTACAGTATGCTCTTCACTTGACAAAGGACTAAAAAAATTAAGTAACTGGCTAGGAAAATGCCACCAAAAGGGGGAAAATATAAGACTATAGAAGATCACTTTCTTGGTGAACAGGTGTTTTCCTCCATCCTTTCAAATGAGAAAGAAAAACGCATACCATCAGAGGAAGACGTAAAAGTCAAGGCCTTTGCATCCAAAACCTCCAAAATAAATATCCAGTGGTCTCAGGACTTGGAAGAGCTCAAAAAGAATTTTGAAAATCAAGTAAGAGATGTTGAGGAAAAATTGGGAAGAGAAATGAGAGCAATCCAAGAAAATCATAAAAAGGGAGTCAATAGCTTGCTAAATGAGATCTAAAAAATGTTGAAGAAAATAACACCTTTAAAAATAGACTAACTCAAACGGCGAAAGAGGTGCAAAAAGCCAACGAGGAGATAAATGCTTTAAAAAGCAGAATTAGCCAAATGGAAAAGGAGGTTCAAAAGCTCACTGAAGAAAGTGGTTCTTTAAAAATTAGAATGTAGTAGATAGAAGCTAATGACATTATGAGAAAACAAGAAATTATAAAACAAAACCAAAATATGAAAAAAAAATGAAGACAATGTGAAATATCTCATTGGAAAAATAACTGACTTGAAAAATAGATCCAGGAAAGACAACTTAAAAATTGTGGGGCTACCTGAAATCCACGATCAAAAAAAGACCCTAGACATCATCTTTCATGGTATTATCTAGGAAAACTGCCCTAATATTTTATAATGAGCGGGTAAAATAAATATTGAAAGAATGTACCAATCACCTCCTGAAAGAGATCCAAAACCGGAAACTCCTAAGAACATTGTAGTCATGTTTCAGAGTTACCAGGTCAAGGAGAAAATATTGCAAGCAGCCAGAAAGGAACAATTATAATATTGTGGAAACACAATCAGGATAAAGCAGGATCTAGCAGCTTGTACATTAAAGGATTGAAGGGCTTGGAATATGATATTCCAGAAGTCAAAAGGAATAGGACTACAACCAAGAATCATCTACACAGCAAAGCTGACTATAACACTTCAGGTGGGAAAATGATCATTTAATGAAACAGAGAACTTTCGGGTATTTTTGATGAAAAACAGAGTCGAATAGAAAAGCTGACCTTCAAACACAAGAGTGAAGAGAAGTATGAAAAGGTAAACAGAAAAAAGAAATCATAAGGGACTTACTGAAGCTGAACTGTTTACATTCCTATCTGGAAAGATAATATTTGTAACCCTTGAGACCTTTCTCAGTATTTTGGTAGTTGGAGGGATAACATACAGACAGACAGAGGGCACAAGATGGGTTGAATAGGCAGGGATAATATCTGAAAAATAAAATTAAGGGGTTATAGAGGAATATATTGGGAGTAGAAAGGGAGAAATGAAATGGGGCAGATCATCTCTCATAAAAGAGGCAAGAAAAAGTTTTTTCAATGGAGGGGAAAAGAAGGGAGATTAGAGGGAAAAAGTGAAATTTACTCTCTTCGCATTTGGCTCTAGGAGGGAATAACATGCACACTCAATTTGGTATTGAAATGGATGGAGTTAATAAGTCATAGGCAAAATTAATTGGGAATTTTGGGAGCGTCATTTATTAGCCAGGCTGGAGGCTGCCTCATGTAGAGACCCAGAGAAGACAGCCCCAAACTGAGGTGGGTGAGCACATTTTAAGCATTTCAGTGCTACCCGGTACAGCCTTGCTGTTTCCACAACAAACAGATTTCTGACAGAGCAAGAGGGGGGCTTGCTGCTAGGTGAGAACCCCCAAACAGAAGGTGGTTGTCAGGGTGCTACTAGGCAAAGGACCCCAACAGAGGAGAGGTGCCAGGAGAGGCAGCCAATCAGGAAGGGGGGGGCTCAGCAGAAGGTGGTTACCAGGCAATGGGGGTCTAACATTAGGGCGGCACAGGTGGTTACCATACAAATGGACTAAACAAGAAATGACTGTTAACAATTCACCAGATATTTCACAACCCAAAGGGGAATAACATTTTCACAGGAGCCCAAACAAAAACCTGTTACTAGGCAGATTATCCAACCCTGCCCAGTAACCTAACAGAGATCTCTCAGCCTAGGGGCCCAGGGAGGAATAATGTCCACTTCAGTAAGAAAACCTAACTTACACTACAGGAAAGTAGGGGAGAAGAGGATAAGTGGGGTGTGAGGGAGATGATAGAAGAGAATAATAAGAAGTAAACACTTTTGGGGAGGGACAAGATTAAAAGAGATAATAGAGTGAATGGGGGACAGAACAGGATGCTGGGAAATATAGTTACTCTACCACAACATTAATATTATGAAAGTCTTTTGCATAACTACACATGTATGGCCTATACTGAATTGCTTGCCTTCTCAGGGGCAGTGGGTAGAGAAGGATGAAGAGAGAGAAGTTGGAACTCAAAGTTTTAGGAGCAAATTCTGAGAATTGTTTTTTAATGCAATTGGGAAATAAGAAATACAGGTAATGGGGTATGGAAGGGGCAGGTATGATAGAAGTGAGGGCAGATTAGGTCAAGTGGGAATCAAAATGTATTGTGTTTTGGGGTGGGTGAAAGGGAGAGGTGGGGAGAAAATTTGGAACGCAAAATCTTGGGGAAATGAATATTGAAAACTAAAAATAAATACATAAGTAGGTAGATAGAAAGATAGATAGATAGATCAACAGATAGATAGATAGATAGAAGAAAATCAATAAGAGAAATAGAGCAAAAAATTGGAAGAGAAAAGAGAGTGATGAAAGAAAACTATGAAAAACGAGTCAGCTGCTTGCTAAAGGGGAGGATCCCAAAATGCTGAAGAAAATAACACTGTAAAAAATAAACTAAACCAAATGACAAAAGAGATCCAAAAAGCCAATGAAGAGACAAATCCCTTAAAAAACAGAATTAACCAGATGGAAATGGAGTTCCAAAAGTTCACTGAAAAAAAAATATTGGGGGAGGAGTCAAGATGGTAGAGTAGAAAGTAGCACATATGCTTAGCTCTTACCTCACAGCCCATAAAATACCTGTAAAGAAGAACTCTCAACAAACTGTAGAGCAGCAGAAGCTACAGAACAACCAAGTGGAGGAGATTTCTTTTCCAGAGAGACTTGAAAAACCGATGGGAAAGGTCTGGTGTGCACCAGACCCAGAGCAGAGCCCAGCCCTACCTTGCTCACGTGGCATCAAAAGAAGCGTATCCGAGCAGGCTTCAGGGATGGAATCTCCAGCAGCAGCGCAGGTCCCTCAAGCCACAGGCCCCAAAGGTCAGTGAAGAGGTCTTATCAGCTGGCCGAGAGGGGAGCAGGGTGTCCCCATAACTCAGGCCTCCTCAGGTGGCAGTGATAGAGGCAGCAGCAAACTCCAAAAGCAGGCAGTAGTCCACATCCATTGTGGAAGGTCTCATTGTAAACCCCTGAGGGAACTGAACACTGTGTGGTGGCCCTGCCCCAACCTGAGCAGCTAATCTTAATCTCACACTAAATAGCAGCCTTGCCCCCACCAAAAGCCCCTGAAGTCCTTGGAGCAACTCATATGAATCTCAGGCCTCGGTGCTGGCTTGGTGGAACTGGAGGTCAGGTGGTTGTGGAGAGGAAACTCAGAAGTCAAGTAACTGGCTGGGAAAATGCCCAAAAATGGAAAAAAAAATTAAGACCATAGAAAGTTACTTTCTTGTGGAACATATGCCCCACCCATCCTTTCAGATGAGGAAGAACAAGGCATAATGTCAGAAGAAGTCAAGGCCCCTGCTTCCGGGGCCTCCAAAGAGAACTTAAATTGCGCTCAGGCAATTGAATACCTTAAAAAACAAGTTAGTAGCTTACTAAAGGAGAACCAAAAATATGCTGAGGAAAATAACAGCTTTAAAAGAAGACTAACTCAATTGGAAAAAGAGGTCCAAAAAGCCAGTGAGGAGAAGGAGGATTTAAAAAGCAGAATTAACCAAATGGAGGAAAAAGTTCAAAAGCTCACAGAACAAAATAATTCGTTGAAAGAGAGAATTGAGTTCAGGGAAATGAATGACTATGAGTTAAACCAAGGAGTTGGTAAACAAAACCAAAAATTTGAAAAAATAGAAGGTAAGGTGAAACAACTCATTGGAAAAACAACTCACCTGGGAAGTAGATCCAGGAGAAATAATTTAAAAATAATTGGACTATCTGAAAGCCTTAACCAAAAAAGTGCCTAAACATTATCTTCCATGAAATTATCAAGGAAAACTGACCTGATGTTGTAGAATTCGAGGTCAAAATGGATATTGGAAGGATTTATTGATCACCTCCTGAAAGTAACCCTAACAGAGAAACTCCTAGGAATATTTTGATTAAAGTTCCCAGATCAAGGAGAAAATACTACAAGCAGCTAGAAAGAAACAATTTGAGTACTGTGGAAATATAATTAGGATAACAAAAGATTTGGCAGCTCCAATATTAAGGGATCGAGTGGGATATTTCATAAGTCAAAGGAACTGGGATTGAAACCAAGAATCATCTACCAAGTAAATCTGAATATAATACTTCAAGAGAAAAAATGGTCACTCAGTGATATAGATGATTTTCAAACTTCATATTGAGGAAAAGACCAGATCTGTATTTAAAAATTTGACTTCACAAGACAAGAATCAAGAGAAGCATGAAAAGGTAAACAGAAAAGAAGAATCACAAAAGACTTTCTAAAGCTAAAAGAAAATACTTTTAACTCTTGAATCTTTTCTTAGTATTTAGGTAGTTGGAGAGAATGTACATACACACACATACATAGAGATAGATAGAGAGTACAGGGTGTGTTACATCAGAAGAGATGATTTATACACACACACACACACAAAATAAAATAAAATAAAATTTAAGGGGTGAAGGAGGAAATTTATGGGAAGAGAAAGGGAGTAATGGAACGGGGCAGGCTATAACTCATAAAAGATAAGAAAATCTTATTCAATGGAGGAGATAAGGGAGAAGGGGAGAGGGGGTAAAGAAAGCTACTCTCTCCACGTGTGGCTGAAGCAAGGAATAATATGCTCACTAAACTTGATAGGAAAATTTATATACACCACAGGGAAGTAGGCAACAACTGGAGCGAGGGGAATGTTAGAAGAGAGGGCAAATGGGAGAAGGGAGTCACTAGAAATAAACACTTTCAAGAAGGGAGAAGGTCATTCGTAGGGAGGAAACTAATGGGGAATAGGGTAGGTCAGAGGCAACATAATTAATATTACACAACATGATTATTATGTAAGTCTTCTGCAAAACAACACATATTTAGTCCCTATTGAATTGCTTACCTTCTCAGTAGGGCTGGGGAGGGAGGGAAGAGGGAGAGAAGTAGGAATTCAAAGTATTAGCAAGGAATGTTAAGAATTTTTATTGCACATAATTGGCAAATAAGAACTACAGGGTTAGGGATATGGAAATTTATCTTGCCCTGCAAGAAAAGAGAGAAGATGGTGATAAGAGGGGGGTGGGGTGTGATGGAGGAGGGGGTACATTGAGGGAAGGAGTAATCAGAATGCACGGTATTAGGAAGCTGGAGGAGGGGAGTGATGGGGAGAAAAATTGGAAATGTTACAAAGTGAGGTAAAAGCAATTAGTATTAAAACCATAGACTGAATTAATTACTGAGAATAAATCAATGACTTTAGTTTGGAGAAAAGAATTTCAGTCTAAATTTCCTAGAGGAAGGTAATCTTGGGTAAAATTTGGCGTTGATGGAAAAATCAAGGATTTAATGGTAAATTTGATTGTATGATTGCCATTTAATCAGGAACTAGAACATGTATAGAAAGGCATGTAAGCCACTTAAGACTTGCCTCAAAATATATTCCTTACCAAAGTGAAACTATAATCATATTTGAATCCTGCTTATTGGAACTTACTATTTTTATATGCTAGTAAGTGACTGTTCTTCTAAGTCTAACTCCAGGTATGGGTAGCAAGAGAGGCGATGTGAGCCTCCAATCCATGTTGCCAGTATGCTGATGAGATGCTGGTATGAACTGCATAGGTGATCTCAAGGGAAAGGTGGGAAAGCGGCTGTTCAACATGGGATGAGGTGGAATTCTCCTGACTCAATTTCCCTACTGACACCTGGCAGACTTTAAGCCTGACTCAATGCGAGTGAATAATCTAATCTGCCTGGAATTGACATGAAATTGTGATGATATTGCATCCCTGCAATGTCCTTACTATTGGTGGCAATTTCCTATAGTCAAAAGGTTTGTCAGCTTAATACCAGATCTATTCAATTATAGATTATGGGTAGGGGAACATCTGAGGTTGTCTGAAATTAAGCTATTAGGCATAGGACTTTATACCAACAACAATAAATTAGGGTCCTTTAGTTCTTAGTAATATTCTGGAGACAATTAGTTCAAGAGCTTGTGAAGTTAGCAATATAAATATTATTTCCATTTCATTTCGTTAATGTTTAAAAAAAATCTTTTGTGGTCCATATTGTAAATGCTTTAAAAAGAAGTATTTCCTGATGAAAGGTGTGAATTGCTTTATCTGTTATAAACTGTGTTAAAAATAAATAATAAAAAATATTTCCTTAAAGATTAGAATGGAGCAGATGGACCTTAATGACCTCATGAGAAATGAAAAAATTTTGGAGCAAAACAAAAGTAATATAAAAATAATAGGTAATGTGAAATACTTAAAAGGAAAAGGAACTGACCTGGAAAATAGATCCAGGAGAGACCATATAAAAATTAACTTACTACCTGAAACCCATGGTCAAAAAAAAAAAGAGCCTAGACATCAAATTTCAAGAAATTATCAAGGAAAACTGTCATGATGCCCTAGAACCAGAAGGTAGAATAAATATTGAAAGAATCCACCAGATTCCTCCTAAAAGAGATCCCAAAAGGAAAACTCCTAGGAATATTGTAAAACTTTTTCTATTTCTGAGCTCCCAGGTCAAGGAGAAAATATTGCAAGCAGCCAGAAAGAAGCAATTAGAGTATTGTGGAAATACAATCAGGATAACACAAGATCTAAAAACTTCTACCCTAAGAGCTCACAGAGCTTGGAATATGATGTTTCAGAAGTGAAAGGAACTATGATTAAAACCACCAATCACCTGCGCAACAAAACTGAGTATAATATTTCATGGAAAAAATAGTTATTCAGTGAAGTAGAGGACTTTATAGCATTATTGATGAAGGGATCAGAGCTGAATAGAAAATTTGGCTTTCAAACGTAAGTATCAAGAGAAGTATGAAAGGGTAAACAGGAAAGGAAATCATAAGGGACTTACTAAAGCTGAATTGTTTACATTCTTATGTGGAAAGCTTGTATTTGGGACTCTTGAGACTTTGCTCAGTATTTGGGTATTTAAAAGGATTATATGGGTATAGACAGAGGGCACAGGGTGAATTGAATAGGAGGGGATGATATCTAAAAAAATAAAATTAAGGGGTGAGAGAGGAATATATTGGGGGAAGAAGGGGAGAAATGGAACAGGGCAAAGTATCTATCTCTTAAAAGAGGCAAGAAAAAGTTTTTTCAGTGGAAGGGAAGATGGGGTAGGTAAGAGGGAAGAAGTGAAGCTTACTCATCACATTTGGCTTAAGGAAGGAATAACATGCACATTCAAATTACTAGGAAAATCTATTTTACACTACAGGAAAATAGACCAGAAGGGGACAAGTGGGAGGGGGATGATAGAAGGGAGGGAAAATGGGAAGAGGGGGTAATTAGAAGTAAACTCTTTTGAAGAGGGATAGGATCAAAAGAGAGAATAGAATAAATGGGGGGTGGGATAGGATGGAGGGAAACACTCTTTCCCATCATTCCTGTTATGGAAGTTTTTTGCATAGCTACACATGTATAACACATATTGAATTGCTTGCCTTCTCAGTGTGGATGGGTGCGGAGGGAGAAAGAGAAAGAAGTTGGAACTCAAAGTTTTGAGAACGAATGTTAAAAATTGTTTTTCCTTATAACTGGGAAACAAGATATACAGTCAATAGTGTATAGAAGTCTATCTTGCCCTAGAAGAAAATAGAGGGGCTGGGAAAAGAGAAGGGAAGGATGAGATAGAAGGGAGGGCAGATTGGGGGAAGGGGTAATCAGAAGGCATGCTGTCTTGGGGTGGGCAGAAGGGAGAAATGGGAAGAGAATTTGGAACTGAAAACCTTGTGGAAATGAATGTTGAAAACTAAAAATAAATAAATGCTTTTGTTTTTAGTATTCACCTAAAACCATCAGCAAGTATTATATGTGATGAGGAAAAACTAGATGCATTTTGAAGAACAGAGGTGAAACAAGCAAATGCATTATGACCACTGTTACTAAATATGTTAATAGAAATGTTAACTTTAACAAGAGGAGAAAAAGAAATTGAAGGAATTAGAATAGACAAAAAAGAAACTAAGTTTTCACTCTTTGCAGAAGATGCGACGATGTACTTAGGGATTCCTAGAAAATCAAGTAAAAAAGGACTTGAAATAATAAACAACTTTGGCAAAGTTGCAGGGTACAAAATAAACCCAGATGAATTATCTGCATTTCTATCCCATTTAGACACTTTATATCCCAGTAGACACTATAAATTATCTAGGAGTCCACCTGCCAAAACAAACCTAATTACTATGAACAAAATTATGAAATACTTTTCACACAAATAAAGTCAAATCTAAGTAACTGGAAAAACATCAGTTGCTCATGGGTAGACTGAACTCATATAATAAAAATGCCAATTCTACCTAAATTAGCTTACTTATTCAATGTCATACCAATCAAACCATCAAAAGATTATTTTCTAGAGATAGAAAAGATAATATCAAAATTCATCTGGACGGAAAAAAGGTTCAGAATATCAAGGGAATTAAGGAAAAGTAATGCTGGAGAAGGTGACCTAACCCTACCATATCTCAAATTGTGTTATAAAGCAGCAATCATCAAAACCACTTGGTTCTGGCTAAGAAATAGAGCGTTTGATCAGTTAAATAGCTAAGGTACGCAAGACACAGTATTCAACGAGTATAGAAATCTACTATAAACCCAAGGACCCCAGCTTCTGGGAAAAACTCACTGTTTGACAAAGAGTGCTGGGAAAACTGGTGTGATCAAAACTGGGCATAAGCCAGTGCCTGATATCACACACAAGAACGAAGTCCATATGGATTCATGATGTAGGTATAAAGGCTGATAATATAAACATATTACGGGAGTAAGGGATAGTTTATTTGTCAGATTGGTGGAGAATGGAGAAATGTATGACCAAACAAGAGATAGAAGGCATTAGGAAATGCAAAATGGATAATTTTGATTACATTAAATTGAAAAGTTTTGCACAAAACGAATGCAACCATGATTGGGAGGAAAGCAGATTCCTGAAAAATAATTTTTACATCTAGTGTCTGTGATAAAGGCTTCATTTATAAAAGATATAGGCTACTGAGTCAAATTCAGAAAATAAAAGTCACTCTGTTACTGATAAATGGTCAAAGGATATAGACAGGCAGTTTTCAAAAGAAGAATACAGGAAAATGACAAGTGTTGGAGCAGATGTGGGAGAGTTGGAACACTAATTCACTGTTGATGAAACTGTGAGCTGATCCAAGCATTCTGGAAAGCAATTTTGAATTATGCCCAAAGGCTTATAAAAATGTCCATATGCTTTGACCCAGCAATATCTCTTCTAGGACTGTATCTCGAAGAGATCTTAACAATGGGAAAAGGTACCACATGTGCAAAATATTTATAGCAGCTCTTTTTGTGGTAGCCAAGATCTAGAAATCAAAGAAATGCCCATCAGTTGGGGGATGACAGAACAAGTTGTGAACAAGTGTATGAACGTAATGGAATACTATTGTGCTACAAGAAACGACGAACAGGAGAACTTCAGATATGCCTGGAAAGACTTACATGAACTGATGCTGAGTGAAATGAGCAGAACCAGAAGAACATTATACGCAGTAACAGCCACAGTGTTCAAGGACTGTTTCCAATAGAGTTAGCCCTTCACAGCAAAGCAAGGACCTTAAACATTCCCACAGGACTCTTAAGGCAAAATGCCATCTATGTCCAGAGAAAGAACTATAGACTTGGAGTGCAGCATGAAGCAGAATATTTTCTCTTGTGTTATGTTTTGTTTTGGTTTTTCTCATGGTTTCTCCCATTCGTTTTAATTCTCCTGTGCAACATGACTAATGTGAAGATGTGTTTAATATAAATGTGTATGTAGAATCCCTATAAGACTGCCTCGGGGAGGAAGGGGGGAACGAAGGGGAGAAAATTTAAAACTTATGGAAGTCATTGTTGAAAACTGAAAATAAAAAAATTAATTTAAAAAATAACAAACTCAAAGAGATTTATTGTTATGTTTTTCAGTGGGGAGGAGCTCTTGTTCTTGGGGATCCTGTAATTTTAAAGGGGTACAGGTGAAGTTTATCTAGGATATTCTATAGTAAAAGATGTGCCAAATATGCTACCTAGGTGATTCAGGGTGAGATTAGTGAGTGTTTAAGGAGTGGCTAGTTCTTAAAGGAACATACACTTTTAGTATTAGGTGTTTTATTCAAAGTTCACTGGGGAATAGCCTAAGAAGGGGTAGCATGGAGGTGTGGTTTTAGGCCTGAAATGTCAGTAAGTCAACTAATGGTCAGGGCTGACTGAAAAATACTCAAGCTGCTCTCCATCAATGTCTTGTTAGACAAGATAAACATAAGGGAGTATACATATATCTATGTCTAGGACACATATGACAGGTCAGTGAGTAGTAAATATCTTTATGACCCAGAACACAGCCAGTACAGCCACAGCTGGTTCAAACTAATATATACTATAGGTGCAGCTGGCTACTATATCAGTAGGACAGATAAATATTTATGCTAGGGTGTGCTGTCCTTGGGCTATGGAGAAACTACCAGGGACAGTCTAAGGAGGAATGTGATTTTTAAAGAGAAATGTGATGTTAGAATTATAGTCCAAGGACAGGCACCCAAGCACCCTGTTAGTAGTAGCCAGCATGATTCTTTGAATTTTAACAATACCTAACATTTGATCCTGAGGAAGTATGACCTTCTCAAGTCTTTCTACAGAAGGGGAGGCCTGAAGACACAGGATATTTGATACCTTTCATATATGGCCCCTTTGTAAGTTCATTCTATTCTTTTCTCTTAGACTTTACTGCTATCCGTGGGGGTGGGAAGAATGGTGGATATCAGCAAATGACTAATGTGAAAACCTTTTTTATTTATAAAGAGGAAAAAAGAAAGGAACACCTTGGTTGAACAGACAAAATAACTGACTTTGAGTCTGAAAAACATGCGTTCCTGACACTAGACAATAATTAGGTGACCATGGGTACTGATGAAAACTCTGTATGACATTTGATGAGTTAGAGGTGGCACCCGTCATGGATCTTGTAATTAGATTAATGCTTAACATTTTGTCGTGAGACATTGTGGTTTTCCCAGCTCTTTAGACAAGGATGGTAGGGAGGTGATGCTACAGATGCAGAATATTGTATGTAATTTTAGATATGGCCATCTTGTAGATTCATCTTGAATAGCTCATTTTCTTTCTTATGTTTAACAGTTCTATTGGGAAGCGAGGATATCAGCAAATGACTGACACAGAAATCATTTTTTTTTCCCAAATGAAAAAAGAAAGCAGCATTATGGTTCAATGGACACAATGACATACTCGAATGCTAAAGAAACAGGGGTTGAAACCCTACTCTGACACTAGCTGTGTGGCCATACATAAATGACCTAAACTCTCTGAGCCTCAGGTTTCTAAAGGGTAAAGTAGGGATGGTAATGATGATGATGATGATAATAATAATAATAGTAATAGGGAGAGGGTGGTGGTAGAGGGCAAATGAGAATCAACTGAGGTCACGCATGCCTAGCACAGACTGGTGAGCTCCTCTCCCTGCCCCCACTCCCATTGGCATGCCAGCTTCCCAGAAGCTAGTTGCTTGATTTGACTTCTAAAGGTAGCCCTGAGAGGTTGGGGCAGTGGATAGTAGCTCCCAAGGCCCTCACAGTGTGCTTCCTGGATTATGATTGACTGATGTCTATTAATCCGTATGGTTGAATTGTGGGTATTTGTTACAGGAACAGAGTTGGAACCAGTTTGTCCCCACCCCAACCTCTCCCCCAAGTCAGTGACACAGTCTGTCTCCAAGATATACAGGGTCCAGAGGAAAGTGGATCCCATCATAGGAAGTAAGAGAGTAACTGTGGCAAAAAGGGTAACTTCCAGCTCTTCAAAGTCCTATAGCTGGTGTCTTCAGGAAATTCTCACTCCTATCCCACTCCTCACTTATGGTGTAGCTCTTTTGCTGGGCTCCTGGTCGAGCCTTGAATCTGCCTTTGTGTCCCATCTTCCTTTGACTCCTACTCCAGACTTTCAGGGCTACTCTCCACACACAATGCTAGGATGTTGAATAGAAGGTTCACAAATCTTCCATTCTCCTGAATTTCTTCACACTTCCTTCCCTGCTAGATTCTCAGTTTCCGTGATCTTGGCCAGACTAGCCTGCTGATTTTATACAAACCTCACAGGGGAGGACCATGTCCCTCAACTAATATGGGTTGACTTCCTGGAACAGTATAGTATATACCAAAGATGTCCTGGTCTCTTCCACACCTGCGTCACATCTCTGTTCCATTGACATGTTAAAGGTATTCAGAGAATACATGATTCTTTAATTGACTCAGTCTATTCCCATCTTTACAAAGGAAAATAATTTGCAAGCCTTAAAGTGGATGATAGTATCAGTTCTTTTAATAAGCCTTCTGTTGTGCTGTTTTCTACTATTCTCACAAGCTGCCTTGCAAATGTGGTGCTGCAGTACCATCAACTCATATTGCAGTTGAAAAGTGTTGTGTTAGTCCTTCATTGCCAAAGAAGACTTTGCCATCAGAGAAATAATGACGTGATTTGCACTTGACTTTGCTTTGAGTGAGGGAGGGCTGTGCAGGTCACCAGTCTCACTTCTCCTCCAGAGCTATCTGGATGCAGTGACCAGATATTGATTGGGATGAGTGGAGATGACCCCGGATGAGGCAATTAGGCTTAAGTGACTTGCCCAAGGTCACAAGGCTAGTGAGTGTCAAGTGCCTGAGGTGAGATTTGAACTCAGGTCCTCCTGACTCCTGCACTGGTGCTCTATCCACTGCACTACCCAGCTGTCCCTGCACTTGAAAAGACTGAGGGTCTGAAAGAGGAGGTCAACTGTTCTGATCTTCCATTTCTTTGTAGATGAGGTCACACAGGTTGGACTTGCTGTTTGTCCTTCTCTATTGAAGAGGACCATAGCGTCAGGGAGGTGATGCCATGACATGCAAGTGAATTGGAATTATGTGAAGGGGCTGTGAAAAGTCACCAGCTTCACTTTCTACTATGGAGATATCTGGGTCTAGTGGAGAGATATAGATCGAGGACTGGGAATGGCCCTGGAAGTGGTGGAAAACCTTGGTCTTTTTAAGCTAAAATATCTGACAGCTCTCAGTATGACTGAGGCAACACCCATTCAGTGATTAAGGCTAGGTAATAAATGAGGTAGATGGGCACTGTGTTAAACACTGGGTATAAAATATAAGGAAGCAAGAGAGTCCCTGTTTTCAAGGAGTCTACTTTCTGAGGAAGACAAAACATAAAGGGCAGCTGTAAAATAGGAGGCAACTGTGGGGGAGAAGGCTGTCAGATGTGGGGATGACTTAGAAGTGACCTGGATACCACTTTCTAGGCAAGATGAGGCAAAAAGGGCCCAAGATCTCAGAGAAAGATTCGAGATTCCAATCAGGGATGATGACTTCCTTCAAGACTCAATTCAAATCTAACCTTCTGGAGAAGGCCTTTCCTGGTACCTGGTACCTACCCCATTATTAGATAGGTGGTGCAGTGGATAGAGTTCCGAGACTGAAATCAGGAACTCATCTTCTTGAGTTCAGATCTCATCTCAGATATTTACTAGCTGTGTGATCCTTGGCAAGTCACTTAACCCTGATTGTCTCAGTTTCCTCATCTGTAAAATGACCTGGAGAAGGAAATGGCAAACCACTCCAGTATGTAATCACCAAGAGTCAGATACTACTGAACAAAAACAATTGCATTACAATACAAGGACATTCTCAAGGTCTCTCTTCAGAACTTTGGAATTGATTGTGGGACATGGGAGGCAGCGGCACAGGACCATTTAGTGTGGTATGCCCACATTAGAGAAGGTGTTATTTTCTATGAGCAAAGAAGAATTGAAATAGCTCAAAATAAACACAAGATGGACAAATTTAGAGAATCCACCCCAAATGTTCACACAGATTATTTGTGCCTGATCTGTGGTAGAACATTCCAAGCTTGTATTGGTCTGATCAGCCAGTCAAACAAACTGAAATTTGACTCTAGCATAGTGGTATCATTTTCGTCCTCTTTGAGAATGAAGGACAATAATCCATCTTCTTGTAAAGACAATTTTCGGCTTTCCCATTATAATGTGAGCTCTTTTAAGTCAGGGACTGGTTTTGCCTTTCTTTGTCAATTACACTTACTGAATCCTAAGGACTTAAGTTAACTGATTGATGGCCAGAGTAGAGACAGCTCTGTGAGCACATTGTCAGGAAGAACTGATCTTCTCTTCCTCCTGTGTGGATTTTGTCACTTTTTCATCTTTGTATCCCCAGGGAATTTAATTAATTCTAGGGATCAGTCAAGACGTGATTACAAAACAAAGATTGGATTAAACCCAACTCCTCCTTTATCCTCAGGCTTAGTCTCCAAGGGCTTAAATCAAGCAAATATAGAGACAGTGTGAAGCTACAATATTGTCTACTTATTAGAAATTTTTATTTTACTTCAATCAATTTAAAATCAAATCCATTTGCTGAGCAAAAGAAAGAAAGAGAAAGAGAGAAAGAAAAGAAGGGAGGGACGGAGGGAGAAAGGAAGGAAGGGAAAAAGAAAGAGAAGGAAAGAAGGAAAAGAAGAAAGAAAATGAGGCAGAGAATGGCTTCTTTATCTACTCAAAAAAAAAAACCATCTGGGAGGGAAAGACCCTCAGGGTCTCTGACCCAAACGGAAACAATTCTTATTTACACTCACTTGTAGTCAATCTGGGCCTAAAAGATGACCCAGCAGAGCTTGGAGTCGCACCTATTGTTGTCCAAACAATGAGAGCCACAGTTTGTCTTTCAAGCTTGGTCCTTAAGGGAGAAAAAAAAAATTTCTAGGATCAAATTTACATTCCTTTTCCAGAGCACCAGTAGGTCAGGCTGTGACACCCTCTATGGTTAGAGGGGATGGACTTAAGTAGTGGTAAAGTATGCAAATGTCTCCCATCTCAGTCCTATTCTGTGATTCCTCTCTAGGGCAGATGGCAAGACCTAAACATGGTTGGGTGGATGGATGGATAGGAGGGGCAGCATGGCCTGCTCTTAGGTTGGCTCCATAGAGTGGGCTGGGTGACTTTGTGATTACCACACTCCCCTACTTAGGACTGTTGGATCCCAAAAGGGAAATTCCAAAATTGAGTGGATGAAATCCCTCAAAGAGTGATCTGTCTTGACCCAGGGGTGATTTCCTTAAGGCAGTTCAATTTTTTCTTCTAGTCCTCAGTTCCTTCATCTGAAAAATAGTGATAATAGATGTGTTTTATTAAAGTACTCTCTTTTTCACATAAGACTTTTTTAATATTAAAAATAATTTAATACATAAAGTAGTATAGTCTCTTCACAAAAGAGTTTTTGATGCCAAGAAAAATCACATAGTGCCATAAATACAGTGAGATGTTAGTATCCAAGTGTTTGGAATGCTCACTATAAATGTAATCTTGTAGAAATACTAATATACTTCATTTCTAATTCATGAGGGCATTCTTTCTATGCTAGTTACCATAAAATTAAAATATATAAGTATGGCAAATATAAATTAACAATTGAATCTTAATGGGAAAAACTTCCCATGGGAAAGAGCTACAAATTCAAATCCTACATTTGTTCTTTGCCCTGGATTAGACAGTAACCATTTTGCTTCTGTATACTGACTACGCAGTGACTATATTTAACACATTTTGTAGGCTTAGTGGTTTAGCCTATAAGTTATCATAGGCCACTGAAAATGAAGTCTGAAATAAGAATCCAGGTAAAAGTAAAAAAGATATTTCTCAAGTCTCAAACGTAGCACTACTCTAGGGGAAAATATCATAGAACGAAAGTTTGGGAACTGATTGACCACCCTTCTTTTTGATTCAATTTGAATAATAATGTACCTGACATTTTAAAGGTCACTGACTTCAGAAACAGATAAAAAACAAAACAAAACCAAATGGCAGCAAAGTGTGTCCCAAGATGACCATGATGACATAATGGAAAGACTTGGCTAGTGAGAGACCTGGGTTCTAATCACTAACTAGCTGTGTAATATTTTAGGCAAATCATTTCGTCTCTCAGGGCTTCAATATCTTCATCTTTATAGCATCAAGGTCAGCTATCGTACTGATGGTAAGTTCTTCAATTTGAAATGGCCAAGAGCAAAGTGGAGGGAGTACTGGGGCACGACTTTCTGTTTGCTGATGATTGTGCACTCAATGCAGCCTCTGAACCTGAGATGCAGCAAAGTAGGTATCAATTCTCTGCTGCCTGTGCTAATTTTGGCCTATTAATTAATACCAAGAAAACACAGGTGCTCCATCAGCCACCACCACATCATTCATACATGGAACCTTTGGTTACAACAAATGGAGAAGTTTTGAATGCTGTGGATAAATTCACTTACCTTGGTAGTGTACTTTCCAGGGATATATACATTGGTAATGAGGTTGACATCTGCATTGCCAGCTGGCAATGAGGTTGACATCTGCATTGCCAGCTGGCAATGAGGTTGACATCTGCATTGCCAGCTGGCAATGAGGTTGACATCTGCATTGCCAGCGCCAGCTCAGTGTTTGGGAGGCTCCAAAGAAAAGCATGGGAGAGAGGAGATATGAGACTGACTACCAAACTGAGGGTCTACAGAGTCGTTGTGCTGACCTCATTGTTTTATGTTTGTGAAACATGAACAGTCTACCAGTACCATGCCAGAAAATTAAATCACTTACCTTTGAACTGTCTTAGGAGGATTCTGGGGATCACCTGGCAGGATAAGGTAACAGACACTTAAGTCCTTGTTCAAGCTGAACTGCCAAGTATTCGAACTATGCTTCAGAGAGTGCAACTCTGATGGACTGACCACGTTGCTCGAATGCAAAATGTAAGCTTGCCAAAAAGACTATTTTATGGAGAAATCGCATGGGTTCTCCATGGGGCAGGGGATCACATGGTGGCCAGAAGAAGGGATACAAGGACAATCTCAAGGTCTCTTTCAAGAACTTTGGATTTGACTGTGCAAAATGGGAGACATGTTCAGCATAGCATGCCCACATCAGAAAGGATGCTGTGCTCTTTGAGCAAAGCGGAATTGAAGCAGCACAAAGTAAACGCAGAATGCTCCAATTTGGAGTATCCACCTCAAATATTCATATAGACTATCTGTGCTCAATCTGCGGTAGAACATTCTGAGCTCATATTGGTCTGATCAGTCACAGTCAGACACACTGAAGTTTCACTTTATCATGATAATGCCATTTTGGTTCTCTCCAAAGACGAAGGAAAACAACCAACCAATCAACCATCTTTATCTTTAATGGAAGAGATGAACAAGATGCTCTATTAGCACAACATTTTAGAACTAAAAGCAGCTTTGGTACTTATGTGATCTTAGCAGATCATCAGTTCCATACTTTCATGCTTATGGAATTGAGTAGATCTTTCTTTTTCTGATACACTACTCCCAAAAGAGAATAATTTGAATGTCATCTTTGCAAATATAGTTTTAAGTTGAATTTTGCACCTAGATTTTTCTTCAGTAGTATCTCCATTCTTATGTGCTTATAAGATAAAATATAAAAAAGTAGTTCACGGGAAAAATGTGACAGTACATTTCATTTTGGTTTAAAATAAAAAAAATAAACTTAAAATTAAAAAATTTCCACCATTTTTATTCCTCTTTCAAAAAGAACTGAGAACATGATTTCTCAAAAACTTATAAAACTGACACAAAAGAATTAAGAAAGGGCAAAGGAAAGCTCATTTCATTTATATTTCATTTATATCCTGGGATTGGAAAATTATGTTCTTTTACTTCAAAAACCATGTAAGACAGAGTGATCACATTAACTTCTGCCCTTTTTGGATCTTCAGCAAATTCAGGATCAATGAAGAAAATACTAGTATGTCTACTTTTTTTGAGGATTAAGCCTTTAATTCTTCAAAACAGAAACACTATATTTTATTAAAATACTGTCCAGCTTCAAATGGTACAACATTATATGTAGAAATTTCAATTATTGGTTTGTCAGTCAGATACTCAGATTTGTAAAATGCCAGTTCAATCTCTCCTGGGACCACCATGATCATTTCATGAGAATACAGAGTTCCTGGAACCTTGAGACACTCAGTTCTTTTTTAAAATTTATTCGTTTTCAGCATTCATTTCCACAAAACTTTGAATCCCAACTTTTCTCCCCATATCTCCCCTCCAACACCTCAAAACACTGAGCATTCTAATAATACCTACCACCAATCTGCCTTCCTTTCTAACGTCCTTTCCTTACCTATTCCCATCTTCTTTTTTGTCCTGTAGGGCAAGATAAATTTCTATTCCCCATTACCTGTATTTCTCATTTCCCAGTTGTATGCAAGAACAATACTCAACAGTTGTTCATAAAATATTGAGTTCCAACTAATCTTCCTGCCTCCCTCCCCACCCATCCCCACTGGAAAGGCAAGCAATTCAATATAGACTATACATGTGTAGCTTTTCAAATAACTTCCCTAACAGTCATGTTGTGTAGGGCTAACTATATTTTCCTCCATTCTATCCTGCCCCCCATTTCTTCTATTCTCCTCTTTGACCTTGTCCCTCCCAAGGAGTGTTGACTTCTAATTGCTCACTCCTCCCATTACCCTCCCTTCCATCATCCCCGCACCCTGTTTATCCTCTTCTCTCCCACTTTCTTGTATTGTAAGATAGGTTTTCACACCAAAATAAGTGTGCCTTTTGTTCCTTCCTTGAGTCAAATGTGATGAGAGTAAGTTTCATATTCTCCCTCTCACCTCCCCCCTTTTACCCTCCATTGAAAAGTCTTCTTTTTGCCTTTTTATGAGAGATAACCTGCCCCATTCAATTTCTCCCTTTCTCCTCCCTATTCCTCTGTCACCCCTTAATTTTATTTTTTGGATATGATCCCTTCCTCTTCAACTCTGTGCTCTCTCTCTCCCTCTCCCTCTCCCTCTCCCTCTCTCTCTCTCTCTCTCTCTCTCTCTCTCTCTCTCATTCTCTCTCTCTCTTCTTCTTCTCTTTCTGTCTGTCTGTCTCTCTTTCTATGTGTGTGTTTGTGTGCGTGTGTATAATCCCACTAACCACCCAGATACTGAAAAAAGTTTCAAGAGTTACAAATATTGTCTTTCCATGTAGGAATGTAAACAGTTCAACTTTAGTAAAGTCCCGTATGATTTCTCTTTCCTGTTTATCTTTTCATGCTCCTCTTGATTCTTGTGTTTGAAAGCCAAATTTTATCTTCAGCTCCAATCTTTTCGTCAAGAATGCTTGAAAGTCCTCTATTTCATTGAAAGACTATTTTCCCCCTGAAGGATAATACTCAGTTTTGTTGGGTAGGTGATTCTTAATTTTAGTGCTAGTTCCTTTGACTTCTGGAATATCATATTCCATGCGCTTTGATCCCTTCATATCGAGTGTGTTTCTCTGTATTTCCACAATACTCAAATAGTTTCTTTCTAACTACTTGCAATACCTTCTCCTTGATCTGGGAACTCTGAAATTTGGCTACAATGTTGCTAAGAGTTTCTGTTTTTGGATCTCTTTCATGAGGTGATTAGACTATCAGGGCAGTTTACCTTGATAATTTCATGACAGATGATGTCTAGGCACTTTTGTTGATCAAGGCTTTCAGGAAGTCCCATAATTTTTAAATTTTCTCTCCTGGATCTATTTTCCAGATCAGTTGTTTTTCCTATGAGACATTTCACATTATTTTCCATTTTTTCATTTTTTTTTGTGTGTGATTTCTTGGTTTCTCAGAAAGTCATTAGCCTCCATCTATTCCATTCTAATTTTTAAAGAGCTATTTTCTTCAGTGAGCTTTTGAATCTCCTTTTCCATTTGGCTAATTCTGCTTTTGAAAGCATTCTTCTCATCATTGGCTTTTTGAACCTCTTTTGCCAATTGAGTTAGCCTATTTTTCAAGGTGTTATTTTCTTCATTTTTGGGGACTCCTTTAGCAAGTTGTTGACTCTCTTTTCATGATTTTCTTGCATCTCTCTCATTTCTCTTCCCAGTTTTTCCTCCAGCTCTCTTACTTGATTTTCAAAATCCTTTTTGTGCTCTTCCATGGCCTGAGCCCGTTGAATATTTATTTTGGATGTTTGGGATACAGAAGCCTTGACTTCTCTGTCTTTCCCTGATGGTAGGCATTGTTTTTCCT
>CM053775.1:44022935-44049717 GCA_028658325.1 Potorous gilbertii
CTTATGAGAGTCCTCTCCACCCCAGCCTAGGTCTGCCCGAACTAGTGCTTGGGGTCTGAGATTCAAATGCTGCTCCCCAGCCTCAGGGCTTTTGGCGGCAGTCTTGACTGCTCTTCAATGGGGGCTTATCTGCTGGTTCTCAGGTGGGGGCAGGGCCGCCACTCAGGCCCAGTTCCCTCAGGGGGTTTATACAGAGATCCTTTGTAGTGGAGCTGGGGTGGAGCTCCAGCCCGCTCTGGGAGTCTCTGGCTGAGCTGCCTCTGCTCCTGCCCGAGCTGCCTCAGCCTCTGCCACGGCGGCCGCTTCCCAAGGGGTCCGAGTCCCGGAGATCCCCCGCTCCCCTCTCAGCCCGTCTCTCTCACTGACCTGTGCGTCTGTGGGTGGAGGGACCTTCGCAGCTGCCGGAGATTCAGGTCCCTCCCCCTGCTGGGCTCTGCTGGCTCCTCTCAGTTGCACGTGGCCGGGGCAGGGGAGGGGAGGACTCCGCAGGACAGGACTCCGCTCCCGTGTCCGGGATAACTTTGCGGTCTGTTTTTCAGGGCTCTCTGCAACGGAAATCTCCTTCACTGTGTTGCTGCGCGGCTTCCACTGTTCCAGAATTTGTCAGAAGTTCTTTTTACAGGAAATCTATGGGCTGTGGGTTCGGACCTAGCACAGGTGAGTCTTTCTACTCCGCCATCTTGGCTCCGCCCCCCCAATTGCAAAGTTCTTAAGAGAAACCTTGAGAGTGTCCTTGTACCGCTTCTTCTGATGTCCATGTGATCACTTGCCCTGTGGGAGTTCTCCATAAAATAGTCTTTTAGACAAGCGCATGTTTTGCATTTGAACAATGTGGCCAGTCCACTGGAATTGCTCTTTCTTCAGTAGAGTTTGATTAGGCAGTCTAATTCAAGTAAGGACCTCAGGATCTGGTACTTTATCCTGCCAGGTGATCTTTAGAACCTTCCTAAGACAATTCAAATGGAAGTGATTCAGTTTCCTGGCATGGCACTGGTCAGTGTTTCACAGGCATACAAAAATGAGGTCAGCACAACAGCTCTGTAGACCTTCAGTTTGGTGGTCAGTCTAATAGCTCTTCTTTCCCATAGTTTCCTTCACAGCCTCCCGAACACTGAGCTAGCGCTTCCAATGCATATGTCAACCTCACTATCAATGTGCATGTACATCCCTGGAAAGTACACTACCAAGGTAAGGGAACTTATCCACAACATTCAAAACTTCTTCATTTGTTGTAACTGATGGTTGCACATCCAGATGGTGTGGTGGTAGATGGTGGAGCACCTGTGTTTTCTTGGTATTAATTGTTAGGCCAAAATTAGCTCACGCAGCAGAGACTTGATCCATACTTTGTTGCATCTCAACTTTAGAGATTGCATCGAGTGCATCGATCTGCAAACAGAAAAGCATGCACCAACACTCCCTCCACTTTGGTCTTGGCTTGTAACCTTTTCAGATTGAAAATTTGCCATCAATGTTGTAGTTGACCTTGATGCCGTGTTCATCCTCATTGAAAGTATTTGACAACATGGCTGAAAATAGCGTGTTTAAAAAGCATCGGAGCAAACACACAGCCTTGTTTCAATCCACTGGTGACTGGGAAGGCAAAAGAGCATTGTCCATTTCCTAGAACTTGGGTAAGCATGACATCATGAAATTGACTGACTACTAGACTGACTACCAACCTGAAGCTCTACAGAGCCATTGTGCTGACCTCACTGTTGTATGCCTATAAAACCTGGGCAATCTCCCAAGGCCATGCCAAGAAACTGAATCACTTCCATTTGAATTGTATTAGGAAGATTCTGAGGATCACTTGGCAGGATAAGGTACCAGACACTGAGGTCCTTACTCAAAGGAAACTGGCAAGCATTCAAACTCAGCTTCAGAGAGCACAACTCCAATGGGCTGACCACGTTGTTGCAATGCAAAACGTACACTTGCCAAAAGACTGTTTTATGGAGAACTCACACAGGGCAAGCATTCATATGGTGATCAGAAAAAGCGATACAAGGATACTCTCAAGGTCTCTCAAGAACTTTGGATTTGATTATGGGACATAGAAGACACTGGCACAGGACCACTCAGCATGAAGTTCCCACATCAGAAAAGGTGCTGTGTTCTACTGAGCAAAGCAGAATTGAAACATCTGAAAGGAAACACAGGATGTGCAAATTTAGAGTATCCACCCCAAATATTCACGCAAACTGGACCTAACATGTGATAGAGTACTCTGAGCTTGTGTTGGTCTGATCAGCCACAGTAAGACACGTTAAAACTTGACTCTAGCACAGTGATGTCATTTTGGTCCTCTTTGAGAATGAAAGAAAACAACCAACCATATGTGTGTGTGCGTGTATATTGTATATTCATATAAATTTGTATGTGTAAATGCTCTTAATTTTAGTCTTTGGGGGGCAGGAAGAAGAAAAACAAAGTAAAAATTGCACTGCGGAGAACAAAAGAAAATTTACAAGGAGGTAAAGAAAGGAACACAACGTGTAGTGTTTATTATATAAATTTTCTTGAAATGGAAATTTATCGTCATATTTTTTGAACAGTCTCCTACATTCCACTGTGGACATGGCAATGCTTTTTTTCTTTTCTTATTTTGTATTTGGTTTAATATTCAAATTTATGGTTATTTTTCCTTTCTTACTGTGCATTTAAGTTTCAGTATTTAAGTTTAAAATTTTAAAAATGTTCATTGACTGACTGAATAAATGAATGGAACCCAATTAACCCCAGTAGCTTCCTGATCTTCTAAGGGGATCAAAAAGTCCTATCAATGGGCAGTAAGGGCCTCTTGAACTTCGTGGAATTCTGGAGGCCACTCAAGTCACCATACTCTTCCTTGGCACCTTGACCTGATGACCAAATGTGTTTCTATGTGGAGATGATGGAGGCTGTGCCTGGAGAAACTATGCCAGTGCTGTATTTCTATGCTGTTTTAGCTCAAAGTAAACCCACTACCATTAGCTATTCAGTGACATCCAAATACCTTAGTTCATTCCAGCATTGAAGCTTTAGCTAAGAGATTTCTTGTGCTCTATTTTTCTCCATCCTATTTCCTTTCACCTTTGAATCAAGGCAGACAACTCTACCAAATTAGGAATTGCTTTGTGATAATAACATTTACTACATGCACATAGATTTGTGGGTTTCAGACTGTGGAAATGGGTAATGGCAATGGGGGCATGTGCTTAGTACAGTTCTTTGCACATCAGAAGTGCTTAACAAATGCTTTTTCAGTGTTTGAATGGAAGTGATTCAATTTCCTGGCATGGTGTTGGTATACTGTCCAGGGGATGGAGTGTCTTGTACAAAGACCAACACGGAGGCTGTCATTTTCATCAATGATGGGAGGCTGTAAAGAGATCTGCTCCCTAATCCCCAGCAGTTAGTGCTGTGAATGTGGAGTTTGTGCTCCGGGCCCGGAACACACTTTTATTATTAAAACAAAACAAAAGAAACAAACAAAAAAATCACAAAAAAAAATCTGTTAAAAAACTCACAAAAAAAAATCATAAAAAACCCGTGCCTCCCCTGCCGGTTACTTTTACTTTTTGTCCTCTTTTATAAAATAACCCAGTGAAGCAGCTGAGACCGACCCACTGCCCGCGGCCGAGAGGGAATGAAAAGACAGCCCTTCCCCATCGCCAGAACCACAGCCACCTCCCAATCCAGCCACTGAGCAAGCAGCCCTGGCAGCCAGTGGCAGATCATACCCGTTCCGTGGTAGTTAAGTAGTTTATGATTCTGGTTGATTTTTATCCCTTTGCTCTTGGCCTCTCTCCCCTTCCCCCCAGCCCCCCAGTTCCAGACTCCGGCTCCCCGCTACCTTTTCGCACAGAAAGTTCACAGCTTATGGCCCTTCGGGCGGTGGTGCTGAGATGAACCCCAGCGCCCCCAGCTACCCTATGACATCGCTGAACATGGGGGATCTGCACCCCGATGTGACCGAGGCAATGCTCTAAGAGAAGCTCAGCCTGGCCAGGCCCATCCTCTCCACCCGGGTCTGCAGGGACATGATCACCAGCTGCTCCCCGGGCTACGCCTCTGTCCAGCAGCCAGCGGACGCTGAATGGGCGTTAGATACAATGAATTTTGATGTCATTAAGGGCAAGCCAGTGCATATCTTGTGGTCTCAGTGTGATCTGTCACCATGTAAAAATGATGTGGGCAATATATTCATCAAAAATTTGGTTAAATTCATTGATAATAAAGCATTGTATGATACATTTTCTGCTTTTGGAAACACCCTTTCTTGTAAGGTGGTGTGTGATGAAAATGGGTCAAAGTGCTATGGATTTGAACACTTTGAGGCACAAGAAGCTCCTGAAAGAGCTATTGAAAAAAACGAATGGAATGCTTCTTAATGATTGAAAAGTCTTTGCTGGTCGATTTAAATACCGTAAAGAGAGAGAAGCAGAACTTGGAGCTAGAGCAAAAGAGTTCACCAATGTTTACATTAAAAATTTTGGTGAAGACCTGGATGATGAAAGATTTAAGAAACTCTTTGGCAGGTTTGGACCTGCTTTAAGTATAAAAGTAATGACTGATGAAAGTGGAAAATCCAAAGTTTTTGGCTTTGTGAGCTTTAAAAGACATGAAGATGCACAAAAATGCTGTAAATGAGATGAATGGAAAAGACTGAATGGAAAACAAATTTATATTGGCCGAGCTCAGAAAAAAGTGGAAAGACAGACGGAACTCAAGCCCAAATTTGAACTCCTATTGATGTAATCAGCATTGTAACTTGACATAGTGATGTCATTTTTATCCTTTTCAAGAATGAAAGACTGTTGTCCTAACTAACCAATCAACCAACCATGTCCCAACTCTGGCCATTTTCTAGGGCTGTCTTCTTTCCCAGCAATGCTCTACCTCTTGGTTTCCCTGAATTATCTCATATTCCAGTTAACATTTCCCCTTTTACAAGAAGCCTTTCTTGAGTTTCCTTAATCCTTGGGCCTTTGTTAATACCTCCTGTTGCTTATTTCCAATTTATCGTGTAATATAGTGTGTTGGTACTTAGCTGTTTGCATATTGCCTCCCCATTAAAAAAAATTAAAGTTGGTTATTACTGATATTGGTTTATTGTTGGAAGAAAGGTGGATTTGTTTTCTTTTTTAGATACTAGTACCCAGGAATCCAGTGCTCTAGGGGGATAGTGAAGTCTCCTGTCACTTCTGCATTACCATTTATGAGTTTTTGTAGGTATAGGGAAGGAAGATTGGAAAAGCAAAAGAACTGTATCATATCATCTGCAAAGAGCAACAGCTTTGTTTCTTCTTTTCCTATTCTAATTCCTTTAATTTCTTTTTCTTCTCTTATTACTAAAGCTAACACTTTTAGTGCAGTGTTGAATAACAGTAATGGTCATTGTTGTTGGGGGTGTGATTATTATGTCCTTCTCTCCATTCTATTTCATGCATTTATGCTTTTCTCTTTCCTTTCTCCCTTTCCCTCCTCACGAACGTTTTACTTTTGACCACCACCTCCCTCAATCTTCCCTCCCTTCTATTCACCCCCACTCTTTTTTCCCCTTTCCCCTACTACTTTCTTTAGGGGAAGATAAATTTCTATACCAAACAAGTGTGTATGTTATTCCCTCTTTGAGCCAATGCTGATAGAGTGAGGTTCAAATAATGCTCATGTCCCTTCCTTCTTTTGCTCTATTGTAATAGGTCTTTGTGCTGTCCTGTGATGTAATTTACCTTTTTCTGCCTCCTCCATTCATTTTCTTTCAGTTTTTTCACCACTTAGTTACTTGATTTTTCATCATCACATCAAATTCAACTTATACCCACACCCTCTATGTATACTCCTTCTAAATGACAAAATAATGATACAGTTCTCAAGAGTTTCAAATATCATCTTCCCATGCCTACATGGCTGTTAACAGGGATGCTAACAGTTTACCCTCATTGAATAACATGTTGTTCTCTGTTTACATATTATCTTTCATAGTTTTCTTGATTCTTGTATTTGAAAGTCAAATTTTCTATTCACCTCTCTTCTGTTTATCAAAAATGCTTGAAAATCCTCTATTCCATTGAATAACCGTTTTTCCCCTGAAGGACTATACTCAGATTTTCTGGGTAGATGATTCTTGGATTTAATCTTAGCTCCTTCAACCTCTGTAATATCACATTCCAAGCCCTGCAACCCTTTAATGTAGAAGCTGTTAGATCTTGCATTATCGTAACTGTATTTCCACAACACTCAATTTTTTTTTCTTTCTGCTTGTTTGCAACATTTTCCCCTTGACTTGTGGACTCTAGAATTTGGCTACAAGATTCCAAGGAGTTTTCTTTTAAGGATCTCTTTTCATAAGTGAGTGACAGATTCTTTCAATTTCTATTTTGCCTTCTGGTTCTAGAATATCAGGGTAGTTTTCCTTGGTAATTTTTTGAAAAATGTCTAGGATCTTTTTGTGGATCATAGCTTTCAGGTATTTCAAAAATTTTTAAATTGTCTCTCCTGGATAGATTTTCCAAGTCAGTGGTTTTTCCAATGAGATATTTCATATTTTCTTCTATTTTTTCATTCTTTTGCTTCTGTTTCATAATTTCTGGATTTCTCATAAAGTCATTAGCTACCATTTACTCCAGTCTAATTTTGAAAGAATTATTTTCTTAGGTGAGCTTTTGAGTCTCCTTTTCCATCTTGCCAATTTTGCTTTTTAAAACATTCTTTCCCTAATTGGCCGTTTTGGATCTCTTTTTTCATGTGGATTAGTCTATTTTTAAGGTGTTATTTTCTTCATTTTTTGGGGGGGGGCATTCCTTTAGCAAGCTGTTGCTTTGATTTTCATGATTTTGCTGCATCACTCTCATTTCTCTTCCCAATTTTTCCTGTACTTCTCTTACTTGATTTTTTCCTTTTCTTCATTTTTCTTTTCGTTTTTTAAAATTTACTAATTTATTTATTTTTAGTATTAAATATGCATTTCCACAAAATTTTGAGTTCCAAATTTTCTCCCTATCTCTCCTCTCTCCCCAACACAAAACGCCATGCATTCTGATTACCCCTTCCATCAATCTGCTGTTCTGTATAATACCCTTCCCTTCCCTTATCCCCGTCTTCTCTCTTGTCTTGTAGGGCAAGATAAATTTCTATACCCCATTACCTGTACTTCTTATTTCCCAGTTGTATGAAAAAACAATTCTCAACATTTGTTCCTAAAACTTTGAGTTCTGATTTCTTTTCCTCCCTCCCTCCTCTCTCATCCCCACTGAGAAGGTAAGCAATTCAAGGCAGGCTATATATGTGTAGTTTTGCAAATGACTTCCATAATAGTCATCTTGTGTAAGACTAACTATATTTCCCTCCATTCTATCCTGACTACCATTTATTCTGTTCTCTCTTTGACCATGTCCCTTCCAAAAGTGTTTACTTCTAACTACTCCCTCCTCCCATTTGCCCTCCCTTCTATCATCCCCCTCACCCCACATATCCCCTTCTCCCCTACTTTCCGGTCGTGTAAGGTAGATTTTCATACCAAATTGAGTGTGCATGTTTTCCCCTCCCTTATATCATCCCCTCCAACCCATTTGTCCCTTTCTCCCCTGCTTTGCTGTAGTGCGAGATAGATTTTCATACCTTAAGCCAAATGTGATGAGAGTAAGCTTCACTTTTCCCCACCTTTCCCCCTCCATTAAAAATGCTTTTTCTTGCCTCTTTTGTAAGAGATAATTTTCCCCATTCAGTTTCTACTTTTCACCACCCAATATATTCCTCTCTCAACCCTTAATTTTATTTTTTTAGATATGATCCCTTCCTATTCATCTCACACTCTGCTCCCTGTTCATACACGTGTGTTTATATAATCTCTTCAACTACTCAAATACTGAGAAAAGTTTCAAGAGTTACAAATATTTTCTTTCCATGTTGGAATGTAAACAGTGCAGCTTTAGTAAGTCCCTTATGATTTCTCTTTCCTGTTTACCTTTTCATGCTTCTCTTGATTCTTGTGTTTGAAAGTCAAATTTTCTTTTCAGCTCTTGTCTTTTCATCAAGAATGATTGAAAGTCTCCTATTTCACTGAATGACATTTTTCCCCTGAAGGATTATATTCAGTTTTACTGAGTAGGTGATTCTTGGTTTTAATCCTAGTTACTTTAATTTCTGAAATATCACATTCTATGCTCTTTGATCTCTTAATGTAGAAGTTATTAGATCTTGTGTTATCCTAATTGTATCTCCACAATACTCGACTTGTTTCTTTCTGGTTGATTGCAGCATTTTCTCCTTGACCTGGGAACTCTGGAATTGGACAAACAAAGGGAGAAGGGGAGAAGGGAAAATGAAGCTACTCTCTTCACATGTGGTTGAAGGAGGGAATAACATGCTCATTACATATGATGGGACAATTTATATCACACCACAGGAAAGTAGGAGAGGAGGTGACAAGTGAGGTGAATGGAATGTTAGAAAGGAGGGCAAATGGGAGAAGGGAGTTACTAGACATAAATAGTTTCTAGAGGGGACAAGGTTAATTGTGGGGGACAAATAAGGGGGGATGGAGTAGGATAGAGGGCAATATAATTACACAACATGATTATTATGGAAGTCTTTTGCAAAACAACACATATTTAGTCTCTACTGAATTGCTTGTCTTCTCACTGGGGCTGGGGAGGGAGGAGGGAGAGAAGTTGGAATTCAAAGTATTGGCAACTAATGTTTAGAATTTTTATAGCACATAATCGGGAAATAAGAATACATGGAATGGGATATGGAAATTTGTCTTGCCCTACAAGAAAAGCGAGAAGATGGGGATAAGGTAAGGGGTGTGTGTGATAGAAGGGATGGTATATTGAGGGAAGGAATAATCAGAATGCAAGGTATTAGGAAGTGGGAAGAGGGGAGTGATGGAGAGAAAAATTGTACATATTACAAAGTGAAGTAGAAGCAATTAGTATTAAAACAATTGACTGAATTAATTACTGAGAATAAATCAATGACCTCTTTAGTTTGGGGAAAAGAATTTTAGTCTAAGTTTCCTAGAAGAAGGTAACCTCGGGTAAAATTTGGCATTGATGGAAAAGTTAAGGTTTTAATGATAAATTTGATTTTATGATTGTTATTTAATCAAGAACTAGAAAATGTGTAGAAAGGCATGTAAGCCACTTAAGACTTGCCTCAACAGATGTTCCTTAGCCAAAGTGAAATTATAATCATATTTGAAACCTAGTTATAGGATCTTGCCATTTTTAGATGCTATGGGACTATTAAGTGACTGTTCTTCTGAGTCTAACTCCTGGTATTGATAGCAAGCAAGGTGGTCTGAGCCTCCAATCCATGATGCCAGTAAACTGATGAAATGATGATATGACCTGCAAAAGATGATCTCATGGGAAGGGTGGGAGAGAGACTGTTCAGCCTGGGCTGAGGAAGGATTCTCCTGACTCAATTTCCCCACTGTCACCTGGCAGACTTTATGCCTGACTGAATTCAAGTTGACAATCTACTCCTGCCTGGAATTGACATGAAGTTGAGGAGATATTTTATCCCTGCAATGTCCTTACTCTTGGTGGAAATACCCTATAGTCAAAAGGTTTACAAGCTTAATACCAGATCTATTAAATGATAGGTTATTGGTAGGGGAACATCCAAGGTTAAGTCTAAAATTAAGCTATAGGACTTTAGACCAACAACAATAAGGTAGAGTCCTTTAATTCTTGTTAATACTGTGGAGATAATTAGGTCAAGAACTTGTGAAGTTAGCAATATAAATATTACTTGTGTCTCAGTTGGTTAATGTTTAAAAAAAATTCTTTTGTAGTCCATATTGTAAATGCTTTAAAAAGAAGTATCACCTGACCAACAGTTTGAATTGTTTTTTTTCTGTTATAAACTATTAAAAATGAAAAATAAAATAAAATATTCTTTCCTCATTGACTTTTTGGACCTCTTTCGCCAGTTGAGTTAGCTTATTTTTAAAAGTGTTAATTTCTTCAGCACTTTTGGGATCTCCTTTAGCAAGCTGTTGACTTGCTTGTCATGATTTCTTGAATCACTCTCATTTCTCTTCCAAATTTTTCCTACACCTCTTTTATTTGATTTTCAAAATGCGTTTTGAGGTGTTTCGTGACCTGAGACCATTGCATATTTATTTTCGAGGTTTTGGAAACCACTTCCTCCAATGGTATGAATTGCTGTTCCTCATCCAAAAGGATGGAAGAAAATACCTATTCACCAAGAAAGTAACCTCGTGTGGTGTTATTTCTTTTCCTTTCTGGGAATTTTCCTAGCCAGTCATTTGACTTTTGAGTCCTTTGTCAAGAGGAGGGTATACTCTGGGGACATGTAAGTTCTCCATTCCTCCAAGGTAGGACAGTAATGGGAGAAGAGTTTACTCCTCTCCTGGCCTGTGTACTTCTCTGGGAGTGACCAAAAACTTTTCTGCCCAGAATCTGTGAGTAGTAGAATTTCCTCTCCACAGCCACCTCCAGCTCCAAAAGGGCAGAGCTCCTCCTCACTCCCAGCCTGGTTTCAAGGCTGAGATTCAAATCAGCTGCTCAATTCCCACAGCGTCTTTATGCAGAGGACAGGGCTATCACTCAGGGCTGAGACCCAGATCAGCAGCTCAATTCTCCCAGTGACTTTAGGCTGAGGACTCCAAAAATGGACCCTGTTGCTGCCTCCACAGCCACTGCCTGGGACCAGGGTTAGGGGAGGACCTTGCTCCCTTTTCACCCAGTTGAAAAGCTTTCTCATTGACCTTTGAAGTTGTCTTTGGCATTTGTGGGTTGAGGGATCTGAGAATCGCCACTGCTGCTGGGGATTCTGCCCCCGAGGTTTGTTGTGGTTTTGTTCCTCCCAGTGCCAAGAGGCCAAGACTGGGCTGTGCTCCACTCCATGCCCCATGGCATAAGACCTTTCCTGTTGGCCTTCCAGGTCACCTTGGGCTAGAAATCTCTTTCACTCTGAGGTTCTGTGGCTTCTGCTGCTCTAGAATTTGTTGAGAGTCATTTTTTACAGGTATTTTATCAAGAGTGGGGAAGAGCTAGAATATGTGCGTCTTTCTACTCTGCCATTTTGGCTCCACTGCTTACTTGATTTTCAAAATCCTTTTTGAGCTCTCCCATGGTCTGAAACCAATTCTTATTCTTCTAGGAAGCTTTTGATGTAGGAGCTTTGACTCTGTTCCCCTCTGGCTGTATGCCCTGATCTTCCTTGTCATCAAAGTAAGGTTCTATAGTGTAAGTTCTTTTACAGTGTTTACTCATCTTCCCAGCCAAACACTCGACTTTCTAATTCTTTGTCTAGGTAGAATTCTGTTTTCAGTGGGGATGGGAGTGGGAGTGGTTTTACTATCCCTGGCTTCAGGGATTTTGTATCAGCTATTTGATCTCCCACCATCTATGGGCCCAGAGCTCTGGAAGAAGCCTCTGTAGCTGCTACTACTGCTGCTTCCACCGCAGCCACCAACCACTGCTATCATTTTAACCCCACCACCACCCTAGGGCTCAGGCCAGACTTGACCAAATCAAACACTCTTCTTTCACCCATGTCCCACAAAGTTTTCCCACTGACCATTTTGGCGTTTGTGGGTTGAGAAGGTTGGAAATTGTCACAGCTGCCAATGAATCGGTTACCTGAGGACTGCTCCGGTCCATCTCTACCAAGGTGACCCATACCAAATTGAGCTCTGCTCCCTACCCAATGCAAAAGTCCCTTTCCGTCAACTTTCCAGGTTGTCTTGGGCTGGGGATTTGTTTCACTCTGTCATTTTGGGAGTTCTGTAGCTCTAGAATTTGTTTAGAGTCATTTTCACAGGTATTTGGAGGGCTTTGGGGGAGAGCTGAGGGAAGTGTCTGCTTTTATCCTTCCATCTTGGCTCCACTCCCTTGACCAATTGTATTTTTAAGGAGTTGTTTTGTTCAGTTAACTTTTGTCCTTACTTTTCCAAGTTTTTGCCTCTCTCTTGCATATCTCTTGTTTCTTTTTTCAGTTTTCCTTCTATGTCTCTTATTCAACTTTTAAAATCCTTTTTTATCTCTTGTAACAAGGCTTTTTGGGCTTGGGATCAATTCATATTTTCCTTTAAGGTTTCAGATGTAGGTATGTTGACAATATTGTGCTCTTCTGAGTTTGTGTCTTTTTCCCTGATTCCATAATAATTCTTTATGGTCTGTGCTCTTTTTCAGTTTTTTGCTCACTTTGCTTGCCTTTTTCTTGGCTTTTAAAGTTTATCTCTCCTGCTGGAGCACAGGGGACACTAATTCTAAGCTTCTTGTGCTGGGGCCCTGGGGTCTTGTCACTGGCTTTGTGTGCTGGAGGCTCAGATGTTGGTGACTGGGGGCTGGAGGGATCTGGCAGCCTACTTGGCACTGATCTAGTGTCCTAGTGGTGGTTTCTAGTGTCTGCATAGAGCACATGGGTTTTTATGCATTTTCCCAGGGAAACACTGAAGCATGTTAAGGTCTAGTCACTGAAGGATGCCTGCCCTGGATTGAGCTGAAGCACAGGGAGGTTGGGCTTTTGGATAATGGCTGCTCCCCCAGGGATGTGCTGAATCACAGGGTAGTCAGCCTCTGGCATACACCTGCCCACCTGAGGCTATGTTGGTGCACATGGTGATTCCCTAAGCTGGAGTATGCTGGTTCCCCTGGCCATGCCAAGGCACGTTGAGGGGAGGGTCCTGACATTGGTGTTTGCCTGCTCTACCACTCTAAGTCTGAGGATCTCCCTCTGGTTTGCTGAGGTGGAGTTTGCTGCTGACTTGCTGGGACACCTCCTGTAATGAACTGTGCTCTCCCCTTTTCCTGAGTGAAATGGACCCCTCCTGGAAGTCTTCAAAGTTTCCCAGGCTAAAAGACTGCTTTTCTCTGTCTCTCTGTTATCTGCACTGTTTCAAGATTCTTTGTGGGGTGGTGTTCTCTAGGCCTTTCAGAGATCAAAAAGGGACAGGGAGAGCAATTTACTTCTTATTCCACCACCTTGGCTTTAAATATCCATTTTAAAAACTTTGAGTTCCAAATTCTCTCCTTTCCTCCCTCCCCACTTCCCTTATTGACAAGGCAAGCAATTCAATATAGGTTATACATGTGTAGTCGTACAAAAGATATCCATAACAGTCATGTTGTGAAAGAAAACATAAATGGAAACAACTCAAGAAAAATAGTCGATAACAGCTAATCATCTTACAATATTGCTGTTACTTTGTACAGAGTACATTTCACTTTGCGTCAGTCCATCCAAGTCCTTCCAGGTTTTTCTCAGAGCATCCTGCTCATCATTGCTTATAGCACAATAATATTCCATCATAATCACATACCACAACTTGTTCAGTAGTTCTCCAGTTGATGGGCATCCCCTCAATTTCCAATTCTTTGCTCCCAGAAAATAGCTGCTTTAATATTTTTGTGCATACAGGTCCTTTTTTATCTCTTTTGGAATACAGACCTATTAGCGGTATTACTAGGTCGAAGGGTATGCATGGTTTTTATAGCACTTTAGAATAGTTCCAAATTGCTCTGCATAATGATTGAATAAGTTCACCACTCTACCAACGGTATTTCATTTTCCCCACATCCCCTCCAACATTTGTCATTTACCTTTTCTGTCCTATTAGCCAATCTAATAGATATGAGGTAGTAACTTAAATTTGTTTTAATTTGCATTTCTCCAATTAATAGTGACTTAGAGCAATTTTTCTATCTGGCTATATATAGCTTTGCTTTTTTTGAAAACTTAGCAAATCTTTTGATCACTTATCATTTGGGTAATGGCTCTTATTTTTATAAATTTGACTCTGTTCTCTATATGTTTCAGGAATGAGGCCTTTGTCAGAGAAACTTGCTTCAAATTTTTGTTCTCAGTTACTATTACTAACTGTGTTTTCTTCCATCCTATCCCCCCTTTCGTTTATTCTATTCTGTCTTTCCTTTCACCCTGCCACTCGAAAGTGGTTTCCTTCTGGTTACCCCCTCCCCCAATCTGCCCTCCCTTCTTTCAACCCGCCTTCTCTTATGCTCGTTCCTCTCCTGCTTTCCTGTAGGGTAAGATAGATTTCTATACCCAAATAAGTGTACATGTTATTCTCTCCTTGAGCCAATTCTGACAGCTCACTCTCCCTCACCTCTCCCCATTCCTTTCCAGTATAATAGCTTTTGCTTCCCTCTTTTATGTGAGATAATTTACCTTATTCTACCTCTCTACTTCTCTTTCTCCTAGTACATTTCTGTCTCACCTCTTAGTTTCATAATGCTTTATTGCATTTAGATAAACAGAAGACAGTGTTGGTGATGAGGTCATGAGATGCACAAGTCTTCATTACACTTGCTCTGTAGTCTACAATTACACTTGCTCTGTTCCTCCCAAGGACTCTTTGTTATGTCTGGTAGTCTATGCCTACTCAAAAGTCTCCAAGTCTTTATACAATTTTTCTTTTATCTCATCAGAGTTTATCATGGTAGCAGCATACATACTAATGCTGTTGTCTTCCTGCAGGTGACAATCATATTATCATGAGTCTGTCATTCATTCCTTTGGTTAGGCATATAGTTTTGTTGACTAGATAAGTTTTGATTGCAAAACCTATGTCAGTTTCACAAGATTCTTCTTCACTATACAACCCTCCCTAACTCAAAACAAAGTCAAGTGCAAGCCTTGTCATCATTTCTCTCATGGCATGGTATTCTTCAGCAATGAAGGACGAACACAAGCCACTCCAGAAAAATATGTATCCATCTCCAACTTTGATAAACTGGGCTTTCATTTGCCAGCCTTGTTTCACTGTGAGGCTGTCACTGAATGCAACACCGAATGTGCTCTTGCAATAAGAGCAACTGATTTTTCAGGTCTACTGGATTTCAAGTTGTCAGTAGGCATGTGCACATTCCATATGCCATTGGTGAGTGGAATCATTTTGCAAAAGGTTTTGTACATTTTTTTTATTTTAACTGCAGTGCATAATCCTTACCTGCTGTGATGAGCAGGTCACTAGTGAGTGAAGCAGACAATTTTTAGGGCATTTTTTCTAGCCACTCCCTCACATCAGAGACGAGCATTATGGTCCTTTAAAAAGACTACTCAGATACCTAAGGGGCTGTGGAATCCCACTGCTGCTTCTGGTGAGAACATGATCCTATGATCTGGGTCACTTGTGTGCAGGGTTGTGACTAGAGCTCTCAGTGGATCTGCACCTGATGCTTTGTCACTTTTCTATCATCACAGAACTTTCACATAGGTAAAAATGGTAAAATGGTGTAAGTGATGTCTTTTGATTCATGGAGATTCATGAGACCGATGACTTTGCACAACTCTTCCTCATATAAATCTAATTATAAGTTATTGGTCTCACTCATTCAGAGTCATCAAAGTCCAGTTATGAGTCCACTTATTGGTAGTTATCTTGGCCAATTATGTGCAAATAAAACTGAAAATCTAAATGAAATGAAGGAATAATTACACAAATATGAATTGTCCACAGAGCATGAAATAGAATACTTAAATAATTATCTGAGAGAAAGAAATAAAATAAGCCATAAATGAACTCCCTCAGGAGGAAAAAACTCAGAACCTGATGGTTTTACAAGAAAATTTTACCTAAAACTTAGAGTAATTAATTACAATATCATATAAATTGTTTGAAAAATTGGTGAAGTAGTTGCTCTTATGACACAATACCTAAACGAGAGAGTCAAAACAGAAAAAAAAAATTGTCAACCAATTTCCCTAATGAATATTAATGTGAAAAATTTTAATAAAATGCTAGTGAGGAAATGCCAGCAATATATCACACATATCATATATTATGAGCAGTGGGATTTATCCCAAGAATGCCTAACTGATTCAATATTAGGAAAATTATAAGCGTAATTGATCCCATCGATAGCAAAAATAAGAATCACATGATTAATTTAATAAATGCAGAAAAACCTTTTGACAAAATGCAACACTCATTCCTGTTGAAAGAAAAACCTGGAAACCATTAGAATAAATTAAGCTTCCCTCTAAATGACTAGTATCTGTCTAAAACGAAGAGCAAGCATTATCTGTAATGGAGATAAACTAGAAGACTTTCCAGTAAGATAAGGAATGAAACAATTATAGTATGCTATATATTATACTAGAAATAAGTATATATACTAGTATATAATATATATTTAATATTTAGTATATACGCTGTATAATATAAATATATACTAGTATATAAATTATACTATTATACTAGAAATGTTAACTGTAGCAATAAAACAAGAAAGACAAATTGAAAGAATAAGAATAGGCAATGAGGAAATAGAACTACTACTTTTTGCAGATGAGAACCCTAGATTCAATTTAAAAAAACTAATTGAAATGATTAACAACTTCAACAAAGTTGCAGGATATAAAATTTTGTTATGTTTCTGACTCTTCATGAACTCACTTGGGATTTTCTTCACAAAAATACTACAGTGGTTTACCTTTCCTTTCTCCAGCTCGTTTTATAGATGAGGAACTGAGGCAAACAGGGTTCAGTCACTTGCCTTTTCAATGGGTAGAGGAGAATTGGAAGAGGAAGATAATCTAGAGCTGAAAATAAATTTGAACTAACTCCAACAAAAATAAATAAAAATAGAGAACTGATTGACCCAGAATGCAGATGGTAGCAGGTTTTCCTTTCGTCCTTCTTTTCTTTCCTTTCTTTTGTCTAAGGCTAATGTGAGAATTTATTTTGCTTGACTATACATTTATATACATTTTCTTGCCTTTTCAGTGGATGGGAGAGGGAGGTGAGAAAGGGAGAAAATTTATAATTGCAAATAAAATAAAATTTAATTTTAAAAAATTATGGTACGAAGTTCAGGAATGTACTCTTAGCCATCCTGGGCAGACTTATGAGAGCTTATTGTTTAATTTTAATTTGAGTTTTTACACCTCAGAAATTAGCAATTGCCACAAATCAGAGAATTATTAATTGTCCTTGATTGTCTAGATTTAAGAAAGGTATGGGAAAATTCTAATGAGGAAAATTAAGCTTTAAAAAACTCGTTTCAAAAGAGTAGGGACAAGATTTAAATCCATGTTTTCTGACTCCACATCAAGAACAGAGAATTTCCCTGACATCACATTGAATGACTGGAATTTCAGTATATTTCATAAGAGATTAATTATGAAAAGATTTTGGGGAGAGGGAAAGGGTACTTCTCAAATTACCCTGCATAGACAGACTCATATTTTGACTATCTGTAAGGCCAGGCCTGTGCATAAACTTCAGTTCCATGTTTTGGGATTTTTCCCAGGTCTCAGGACATTGACCCTGCGGAAAGGAGGACTGTGCCTGGAATCTAGAAAACCTAAGCCCAAATCCTACCTCAGGTAACGCTGGGAAAATCACTAACCCTCTATCTGCCTCAGTTTCTTCATTTATATAAGAAGGGCAATAACATTTACTTCCCAGGGTTGTGATGAAGATAAAATAAGATATTTAATAATCTTTGTATGCCCTAAAGGGCTGTAGAAATGCTAGTTACTATTGTTATTGACTGATAATTAATTAATGATTGTTTTTAATTAATATATTACTTAATGATTATTAAGTTATTAATTAATGATTAGTTATTAAACAATGATTGCTACATTAAAATAATAATTAATTTGTAATTATTTTTCACAACCAGTTGCTTATTCTGTCCTAAAACAATCTATGGAAATAGAGGATACACAGGAATCTTCCAGTGAAGGAGGAGAGGATTAAGCCATCTTCACTTTCTCTCCAAGCACCTTTACATAAAATCACTTAATAAGTTTGGAAGTCTTCATTCTTCCTTATACACAAATATGATGTCAAACATTCGGTTAGTCAAGGTTTACTATGAGAGTTTTTAATACCACTTATTCTGGTGTTGTGTTGTGTTATGGCCACTTGATGGCAGTGTTGCTTCACTCAACTGAATGACTCTGAGCTCCCTTGTGGAAATTTATTTCAATCCATTTCTGTGGCTGACCCACCTCAAAGAATCCTAATATTAATTTGGAAACCTAAGAACTCTAAGTGTAACTTTGATTCTCTGGCCCCCATGGCCTGAAAAGCCAGGTCTGTTACATTCGTATCCTCCCTCAGAGTTTTCGAGACCTTGTGAGAAGGAGGGTTAGGGAGTATCCCATTTCTCTGCCATTGACTCAAGCTCCCACTAATAGTATTCCTCTAATTTAGGTGTCTCCTTCACCATAGGTCCATCTAACCACTTAACATTAAGATTCACTTTTACAAAGAAAAAGTTATTTCAAGTTTGTAGTAAAAATAATCTTATACACTCCATACCACCTGGTAACACCTCAGTTTCTGGGGATAGGAAAGGGAAATAATTGAATACTCATTTCCTATAGAGCATCAGTCCCACTAAGCTCAAAGTCCAAAGGCCCACTGGGCTCAAATCTCAGAACCTTGGCTTCTCAGGGCTTTCCTGAGAGGCTGCTAGGAATACCTGGCCTGGAATTACTACTGCAAGGTCACTGTGTCTAGAGATACAGATCCCCACATCTTCACCATTTACCATTTTCCTGTTTTGTCATGTTAGCCATTCTGAAAGGTGTGAAGTCAAACGTCAGAGTTGTTTTAATTTCCATTTCTCTAATCAATAGGGATTTGGAGTATTTTTTCACATGACTATAGATAAATTCAATTTCGTCATCCAAAAAGTGCCTGTTCATATCCTTTGACTTGTATTCTTACAAATTTGTCTCAGTTCGCTATATATTTTAGAAAATAGACCTTTCTCAGAGACACTAACTGGAAAAATTGTTTCCCAGATTTTGATTTCCCTTCTAATCTTGGTTGCATTGGTTTTGTTTGTGCAAAAACATTTAAAACTTAATGTAATCAGAATTGTTCATTTTGGTATAACGTTCTCTATCTCTTGTTTGGTAATAAATTCTTCCATTCTCCATATATATGACAGGTAAACTATCCCTTGATCTCCTAATTTGCTTATAGTCTTACCCTTTATGTCTCAATCAAGTTCCCGTTTTGAGCTAATCTTGGAGTACAGTGTAAGATGTGAGTCTATGCCTAGTTTCTGCCATACTGTTTTCCAGTTTTCCCAACAGTTTGCTAAATAATGAGTTCATATGCAGGAGCGGGGTCTTTGGATTTATCAAACAGTAGATTACTGTAGTCAATGACTACTATGACTTATCTATCTAACCTATTCCATTGATCCACCACTGTTTTTCTTAGCTGATACCAAGCAGTTTTGATGATTGCTGTTTTATAATACAGTTTTAGATCTGGTATGGCTAAGTCATTTTCCCTTGCATTTCTTTTCGTTATTTCCTCTGATATTCTGGATCTTTTGTTCTTTGAGATGAATTTTGTTCTTATTTTTTCTATTTCTATGAAACAATTTTTTTGTAGTTTGATTGGTATGGCACTAAATTAGTGAATTAGGTAGAATTGTCATTTTTATTATATTCGCTCAGCCTGCTGATGAGCAATTGATAGTTCTTCCTATTATTTAGATCTGATTTTATTTGTGTGAAAAGTGTTTTGTAATTGTGTTCCTGTAGTTTCTAGGTTTTTTTTGACAGGTAGACTCCCAAATATTTGCTAATGCCTACTGTAACTTTAAATGGAACTTCTCCTTCTATCACTTGTTGCTTGGCTTTGTTAGTGATATAGAGAAATGGTGACGATTTATGTGGGTTTATTTTATATCCTGCAATTTTGCTGAAGTTGTTAATTATTTCAACTAGTATTTAGTTGATTCGTTAGGATTCTCTAAGAATACCATCATATCATTTACAAAGAGTAATAGCTTTGTGTCTTCTTCGCCTATTCTAATTTCTTCAATTTCTTTTTCTTATTGCTAAAGCTAACATTTCTAGTACAATACTGAATAACAGTGGTGAAAATGAGCATCGTTGTTTGACCCCTGATCTTATTGGTAATGATTCTAGCTTATCATCTTTACGTATAATGCCTGCTGATGGTTTTAAATAGATGCTATTTACCGTTTTAAGGAAAACTCCAGTTTCTCCTATGCTCTCTAATGATTTTTAATAGGAATGTGCATTGTATTTGGTCAAAAGCTTTTTCTGCATCTATTGAGATGAATTCACCTGGCTCTGGCGATTTTTTCCTTAAAGAGTTCATTGATGGTTTGTTCAATTTCTTTTTCTGGAATGGGGCTATCTTATTTTCTCTTCAGTTAATCTGGGCAATTTATGTTTTCGTAAACATTCATTCATTTCATTTATTTGCATTCATACATTTCACCAAAGTTGTCAAATTTATTGGCATACATAAGCTGCTGTAATCTCTTTGCTAACATTTTATTTAAAATTTTTGCATCTATATTCATTAGGGAAACTGGTCTACAATTTTATTTCTCTGTTTTGGTTTTTCCTGGTTTAGGTATCAGCACCATATTTGTAGCATAGAAAGAATTTGGGAGGACGCCTTTGCCTGTTTTTCCAAAAAGTTTATGTAGTATTGCAATTAATTTTTCTTTAAATGTTTGGTAGAATTCACTTGTGAATTCACCTGGTTCTGGAGATTTTTTTCTTAGGGAGTTCATTGAGGTTTTGTCCAATTGCTTTTTCTGGAATGGGGTTAAGTATTTTATTTCCTCTTCTGTTAATCCGGGAAATTGATGTTTTTGGAAACATTCATCCATTTCACGAAAATTGTCAGATTTATTGGCATACAATTGGGCAAAACAGCTCCTAATTATTATTATTTTTTAAATTTTCTCTTTCTTGGTGACGAACTTACCCTTTTAATTTTTGATACTTGTAATTTGGTTATCTTCTTTTTTTAAATCAAATTAGTTAAAAGTTTATCTAGTCTATTGATTTTGTTCATAAAACCAGTTTTATTTTATTCATTAATTCAACAGTTTTCTTAATTTCAATTTTATGAATCTCTCCTTTGATTTTCAGTATTTCTAATTTGGTATTTAATTGGAACTTTTAATGTTTCTTTTCTAGTTTTCTTAGTTGCATGCCCAATTCATTGGTCTCCTCTCTTTCTATTTTATTCGTGTAAGCATTTAAAGATATAAAAGATGTAAGAACTGCTATGACTGAATTCCATAAGTCTTGGTATGTTGTCTCATTATTGTCATTCTCTTGGGATGAAGTTATTGATTGTTTCAGTGATTTGTTGTTTGATCTACTCATTCTTTAGGATTAGATTATTTAGTTTCCAATTAATCTTTCGTCTCTCTTTCCATGTCCCTTTATTACATGTAAATTTTATTGCATAGTGTTTTGAAAAGAATGCATTTAATATTTCTGCCTTTCTGCAGCAGATTGTGAGGTTTTATGCTCTAGTATATGATGAATTAATACTCTCATTCCCTGTAAGAAACCTTTTGCTCACTTTCCAAATACTTTTTGAAATTTCTGTCCTACCAGGGACTTTAGGAGGATCCAAATTTTCAGATAACTTACAGAAAACAGACGTTTTATCCTTTTCTTCATATTGATTAATGAGTATTTCATATGTACCCAAAGTTTCAGTAGCACTTCACAAAATCCTCTCAGTATCCATATCTCTTACATTATGTGGCCAGGAGTTCTCCACGAGGGTCTAATCTGCATTTCTAGGCACCTGTCCTCTAGTCATGCACTATCGATGTTGCTCACATCACATCCCACACGTGTAATGGATGTATTAATACCAGTATCATTGTTGAAATGTGCAACACTGCAAAAATTATCTCAACAGGATTACTCTGAGCTATAAAGGAAAAACATCAAAAAACTGTAAAATCAGAGTCTTGATCAGTAACTTTCAATCATGTCTGACTCTTTATAAACCAATATTTGCATTTGCTTGGCAGAGTTACTGGGGTATTTTGCCATTTTCTTCTCCAGACTATTTTACAGATGAGGAAACTGAAGCAAGCACGATTAACTAACTTGTCCAGGGTCACACAGCTAATAAGTGTCTAAGACCAGATTTGAATACAGGTATTTCTAACTTTATGTCTGACACTCTATCCACTGCCCTACCTAGGTGCCCTACAATTAAAATCTAGAAAGATGCGAATTTTGAGGGGGCAGAGCCAAGATGTGGAGTAGAAAGATGCACATACCCTAGCTCTTACCCCATAGCCCATAAAATACCTATAAAGAAGAATTCTCAACAAATTCTAGAGCAGCAGAAGCCACAGAACAACAGAGTGGAGGAGATTTCTAGCCCAGAGTGACCTGAAAGACTGATGGGAAAGGTCTGTTGCACACCAGACGTGGAGCAGAGCCCAGCCCTGCCTTGGTCACGTGACACCAAAAGAAGCATATTGGAGCAAGCTTCAGAGACAGAATCTGCAGTGGCAGCGCAGGTCCCTCAACCCTCAGGTCCCAAAGGTCAGTGAGAGAGTCCTCTCAGCTGGCCCAGAGGAGAGCATGGTGTCCTCATATCTCAGGCATCCTCAGGTGGCAGCAATAGAGGCGGCAGAGCTCCCAAAGCAGGCAGTAGCCTGCATCCATTGTTGAAGGTCTCATAGTAAACCCCCTGAGGGAACTGAGCCCTGTGTGGTGGCCCTGCCCCCACCTGAGAAGCTGATTTTAATCTCACACTGAAGAGCAGTCCTGCCCCCATCAATAACCCCTGAGACTTTGGAGCAACTCATATGAATCTCAGCCCTCAATGTTGGCTTGGTGGAACTGGAGGCCAGTTGGTTGTGGAGAGGAAACTCAGAAGTCAAGAAACTGGCTGGGAAAATGCCCCAAAAAGGGGAAAAAAATAAGACCATAGAAGGAGAACAGATGACCCCCCCATCCTTTCAGATGAGGAAGAACAAGGCATAACGTCAGAAGAAGTCAAGGCCCCTGCCTCCATGGCCTCCAAAGGGAACTTAAATTGGGCTCAGGCAGTTGAAGACCTTAAAAACCAAATTAGTAGCTTACAAAAGGAGAACCAAAAAAATGTTGAGGAAAATAACAGCTTTAAAAAAGAGACTAACTCAATTGGAAAAAGAAGTCCAAAAAGCCAATGAGGAGAAGGAGACTTTAAAAAGCAGAATTCGCCAAATGGAGGAGAAGGTTCAAAAGCTCACTGAACAAAATAATTCGTTGAAAGAGAAAACTGAGTTCAGGAAAATGAATGACTATTAGTTAAACCAAGTAGTTAATAAACCAAACCAAAAATTTGAAAAAATAGAAGATAATGTGAAACATCTCATTGGAAAAACAACTGAGCTGGAAAATAGATCCAGGAGACACAATTTTAAAATTATGGGAATTCCTGAAAGCCGTGATCAAAAAGAAAGGTGCTAATTTTTCTCTAGTGGATCCCCGAAAAACTAGGGCATCTAAGAAGGAGAATCTTAGGTGGACAACAAATCCAGTTAATCATATAAAATCCTAAATTTCCTGTAATAGCCTGAGTAGTGTCGAGCCCTTTCTGGAATCATTCTCTCAATAAACACTGAAAATTACAAGTGGATTCCCCAAAAGAATTATGACTCCCTTGGTTTCCATAGGTAACACTGAGGATTTTTACTCCTAATAATGCAACTAACAAATTGATATAGTTTTGTTTCCTGCTAGCACTGGGTGGCAATGAATGGGTGCCTTCTCCATTTTCCTTACCTTCACACCTTTCTCTGGTCCTTGGGGCCCAGAATTCATCCATAATGTTCAACTGCTTATACTTCCTAGATAAGATGGGAATCACCAACTTTATTGCTTCCCGTGAGATGGAGGACCATCCTTCAGGTCATACCAGCTGCCCTATCTCTGAGACCTCCAGACCAGACAGTCATCTGACCCCTCTTCCTTGACATCCACCCAGATGTTGAAACCTTAGAACCTATGGGTCTTTGACCCTGAAGCTGAATTTTTCTTTATGTTTTGTCCCTCCCAATGAGTAGGTGAGCTTTTTGAAATCATGAACTGCCTCACTTCTTCTCTGTGTATCCTTAGCATTTTCCATTTACTTGATATATAGTAAGCAATTAATAATTTTTTTATTAATTACCATTCATAGTCATCTAATACAAGTCAGCTCTGAAGAAAAGACATTTACTCAAATGGCATAGCACAAATTGTGCAAATAGCCCATGGTGGGAAAAGTTGGCACAAACATAAAGTACAAAACGTCTTCTGATCAAGATGACCACCTGGCTATTGGCAGTCTGTCCAACTCCACTATCCCTACTACATAAACTGAATTCAGTCTAGACCAAATAATGATCGTGGAAGTCAATGAGAAACTATAGTAAGTGGAGGTGTAGACAAAGTAAAGGGAAGCATTTTTGCCCAGCTTTCTCAACGACAATGTAGAAAACACACCAAACCAGATTCTGATAGGGAAAGCCAAGAAAAGTCACAGTGAGTCATTTTCCAGACCACGGAAGCTTAGAAAGACAGAGAGGTCTTCTGTGTGGTAGCAGCAACAGCAATAGCAGTGGTTGGCTTGAAGCTCTCTAGTACCTAAGGAAAGAAAGGGGGTTAAGATAGAACATCAAGGCAGGAAGCATCTGGACAGGATAAAACTTCAAAGATTGCTGTACCAGTTCTGGGTGCAGAAGTGGATGTCTTCTTGTGGATCTGTCGCCCATTAACCCGGTTCCTCGTCATAGTTTCAGGGTGAGAAAGAACAGTCTGTCATGACAGGGCCCTCACAGAGTACCAGAAACAGAGCAAGTTCCAGAACCATAGCAATGAAGCTCAGAGCCCAGAATTAGAGTGAAAATTAATTTCCAACCTTTAGTCCAGCACATAAGCCTATAGTGGACTGGGAGCATTCCAGAGCCCAGGGACAGAAAAGAAAAAAAGATAGAGCACTGAGGCAGGAAGCACTAGGAGAGAAAGAGATACCAGGGGACCTCTGAACTCGCACTGGAAGGAGGAACACTTATATTTATTAGCACTATCATGTATTACCTAATTTCTGGTCAGAGATACAGGACAGAAAGGAGCAGTTGCAACTAAGCACAGGATCCTAGCTGATCATGGAGCGCTGAGCACAATAATAATTCCAGAAAACTTAACAGTGAGGCTCCAAGCACAGGAGAAGAGTGGTAATTAAATTCTAACCTTTAGCCCAGCAAATAATCATTCTGTGAAAAACCAAGGCAGGAGACCAAGACAAAAGAAGAAATATTAGTTCAGTCACTCTGAACCTACAGAACCTTCCAGAACAAGAACTGAGTCCACCAGTAGTCTACTGAAATTCAACAACACATAAGTAAACAGACACAAACCTGAATCAGAAGTTTACAAAGATCAGACCAAGACAGCAGTGACAAGACCTCTCTCTGGAACACATCACTTTTGGAAGTATTAAAAAAAAAACTTTTAGGCCCTCATTTGAAGCTGTGAAAAAAGCAGAATCTCAAACCTGTCATTCCCCACGTCCTACTCAAAACTAAGCACCAAGTCCCGCCCTGACACTAACATGAAATTCCAAGTCAAGAAACAGACTAGGAAAATGAGCAAACTAAAACAAGAACTCAACTATAAAGAGTTACCTTTGTGACACAGAAGCTCAAGGCATGAACAGAAAAGAAGAGAATGCCCTGAAAGCATCTACAAGCAAAGCCTCAAAGAAAAATGAACTTCGACACAAGCCCAACAAGTCCTAGAAAAGTTAAAGAAAGACATAAAGAAAAATAAATTAAAGGAGTAAAATAATTATTTTAAAAATTAAATATGAGCAATAGAGGGAAAAATGGAAAAAGAAATGAGAGATATTCAAGAAAGTTATGAAAAGAGTATTAAGAGTTGTTAAAAAGAGGCACAAAATACTACTGAGAAAAACCTTAAAAATAAGAATTGACCAAATGATAAAAGAGATACAACACCTCACTGAAGAAAATAACTTCTTAAAAATTAGACTTGGCCAAATAAAAGTTAATGATTACATAAGTCATCAAGAAATAATGAGGGCTTAAGTCAGGGGGCAGAGCCAAAATGGTGGAGTAGACTCACCTATGCTAGGTCCGAACCCACAGCCCATGGATTTCCTCTGAAAAGAACTCCTGACAAATTCTGGAACAGTGGAAGCCGTGCAGCAACACAGCAAAGGAGATTTCTGTTCCAGAGAGCCCTGAAAAACCGATCGCAAAGGTCCATCGTGCCCCGGACGGGAGCAGAGCCCTCCCCTCCCCTGCCCCGGCCACGTGGCACTCAGAGGAGAGAGCAGATCCAAACAGGTTTCAGGGACGAAATCTCCAGCAGCCACGAAATCTCCAGCAGCCACGAAGTTCCCTCCACCCACAGACTCACAGGTCAGTGAGAGAGACAGGCTGAGAGGGGAGTGAGGTGTCTCCGGGACTCGGACCCCCTCGGGAGGCAGCGGCAGCGGTGGCCAGAGGCCCCCGGAGCAGGGGCCAGAGGCTCCTGGAGGAAGTGGCCAGAGGCTCCCAGAGCAGGCAGGAGCTCAGCAGCAGCTCCATTACAAAAGGTCTCTGCATAAACCCCCTGAGGGAACTGAGCCTGGGAGGCGGTTCTGCCCCCACCTGAGAACCTGATTTAATATTACCCTGAATAGCAGCCAGGCCTGCCACCAAAAGCCCTGAGGCCGGAGAGCAGCATTTGAATCTCAGACCCCAAGCACTAGCTGGGCAGATCTAGGCCAGGGTAGAGAGGACTCTCAGAAGTCAAGTAACTGGCTGGGAAAATGCTCATAAAAGGGAAAAAAACTAAGACCATAGAAGGTTATTTTCTTGAAAAAATGATTCCAACCTTCATCTATGAAGATGAAGAAGAAGAAAACTCCTTACCATCAGGTAAAGATATAGGAGTCAAGGCCTCTGTTTCCCAAACTTCTGAAATAGGTATCCCATGGGCTCAGGCCACGGAAGAGCTCAAAAAGGATTTTGAAAATCAAGTT
>CM053775.1:44050217-44067641 GCA_028658325.1 Potorous gilbertii
CCAAAATCTTGTGAAAATGAATGTAAAAAGTTAAATAAATTTATTAAAAAAAAAATAGAAGAGTCATTACTGTTCTTATCTTGTGGTAATAAATATGTTATAGGGGGTATAAAATCTTAATTTTAAGGAAGTGATTGTAGAACATTTATAAATAAAATAAAAATTTAATAAAAAAAAAAAAGAAAAAGAAAAAAAAATAAATATGTTATAATTTGAGTTCAGATAGATGGGATCAGATTCACATCAGAGAAGAATCTAAATGACTTTGTGTGCAATCTGCACACCTCTGTAAAGCATTGGAGTTAATAGTTAGGGATCTTTTCTTGACTCACTACTTTTCAGTCTTACAGAGAAGCCAGTTTCAATCACCTTGATCTAACCATTAACAAGGTCCAAACTCTCTGTTGTGTGTTTGATCCAACTTGCATTTCTCTAAATCCTGTTTCTGGATTCTTGGAACCTCAAGCAAATATAATTTTTAATCAATAATAAATTGTTGTTTTTTCTTTGCATTGCATCTTAACTTTGGGGCTTTTGTTCTGAATTGTTGATCAAGGGTATAGATAATGTCTAATATATTTTTTTCCGTTCCAGATTCCCATATTTTCATGTGTTCCCTTTTTTGTTGCCTTTAATTGGTCGATATGACATTCAAGTTTTCCACTTTGTACACTGGCTAGATATTGATGTAATCTTTCAATGATTTTTGCAAATCTTCAATGGTTTTGTCAAGTCACATCTGTCATAGTGATACTTGACACTTGTCCAGAAGAATTCTGCCTCTTATATCATGATTCTTGCCATGGCAACAATAACAGCTTAAGCTATCAAATGAAAGTCCTGAAGTGGTTTTTAACTCTCAGCAAATGGGGGAATGTGTTTGTTCAGTGATGTTGTAGTAGCACATATTAAAAGCATTCCTATCCTCAGTCCATTTCATGCACAGTTGTGGCTTGGATTTTCTAGTGGTCACCTCTATCAACCCTGAAGCACTTCCAGTGGGTAGAGTATCAGTGTTCCACTATAACTTGCTTTCTTATGGCATAAGAACATGTGATCCTCCATGCTTCATGCTGAGCTGATCATCACAATGGTTTCAGTAGGACCCCTATGCTGCTCTGAGATTCATATTCATATTTGTGAGATTCATAGGAGCTATTCCATCATACTGGCTATGGTGATAACCTAGACAGTAACATTAACAGATCTCAATTGGCTAGCATTTCAGGGTGCCTGCCGGGCTTTTACAGCTATCATATTGATCTCAGGGTACACAGAGTCCTTGCTGTACATCATCCCGGCTGGCATTCCCTTACTTTGCCCTTTCATCACAAAATGGATGATGGGGTGGGCTTTAAGGGAGTTGTTTTTATTGCTGCTGTGGCATGGTATGTGACAAGCTGGCCTTGGAGTCAGGATGACCTTGGTTCACCTCCAAACTGCCATACTTTAGCCATATGACCCTGGACACCTACCAGTGCACCCAGACAACTCTCTAGACTGAATTACAGAGAAGATTCAGGTGTCTTTCAGAAAAGGGAGTTTCCTCACTAGAAATTCTTTAAATGGATGAAATCACAGGTAATATGGTAGGGATATGACAGGAATGATGGTGAATATTTGACAGTGATGGCAGTGATCTGAGGATGTTGGGGATTTGACAGCCTCACTGGTATTTTGATAAGAATATTGACAGAAGCAATGAGAAAATAGTGTTGGATCTTCCAGTGGTGATCATGATGGTCATGGTGATGTGGTAGCAATGATGGTGTTAACAGTACCCATTTTCCCCACGATGGTGTTAATGTGACAGTGATTAGGGCTTCTTATGTCACGTTGAAGATGTTAGTGATGTTAGAGTGATGCTGTTGGCAATGGTACAATGCTAATGGTGAGAGTGCTGTAATAGTAATTGTGATATCATGATATACAGTGATAATGATAGTGATAAGACAAGAAAAATGGTATCAGTATGAGGGTGCTCGTAGTGGCTGTAATAGTGGTATTTTAAGTGTCCTGATAATGATAATGGCAGCATTGTGATGGTGATAAGGCTAGTGATCCCTCAACTGAAGAGAATTTATAAAGTGTCTACTACGTGATGGGCATTATTCTAGGTTCTAGAGATACAAAGATAAAAATGAAATAATCTCTGCTCTCAAGGAGCTCATATTCAATCAAAGAGGAAGTATGTGAGGAGGGGAACATGACATGTGTTCACATAAGTATATGCAAAATAAAGGCATGGTAATTTGGGGCAGGGCCAAGCTGTAGGGATTAGGAAAGGTTTCATACAGCAGGTGGCTCCTGAACTAAAACTTGAAGGGAACTAGAGATTCTAAGTAGAGGGGAGGAAAGAGTTCATTTCAGGCATAAAGGCACAAAGGTGGGAAATGGACTGTTCTTTGTGGATAACAGAATGTCAGTCTGGCTGTCATGGAGTGCACAAATAGATAGTAATAAGTCATAAGTCTAAAAAGGTAAGCCATAGATTGTAAAGGACTATAAATGGTATGAAATTATGAGGAGTGGGATAGAAAATCACTTATGAAATAGAAAAAGAATTGTTTTGCTAGGATGGGAACCCAGTTGATGCCTTAAGTTAATAGTGTATCTTGTCACCTCAGTTGAATAACTTCTTCCAGCTTTATCCAGTCACACATGAATAGGGATAAGAGAGATAAATGATGGGAATTATCCAGAGTTTGGGTTTGGTAAGACATGTGCTCGTCCTTTGTTGTCAAAGAAGACCATGCCACCAGAGAAATAATGACATGACTTGCACTTGACTTTGTTTAGAGTGAGGGAGGGCTGTGCAGGTCACCAGCCTCACTTCTCCTCCAGAGCCATCTGAATTCAGTGACCAGATATCCATCAGGATGACTGGAAATGACCCAGAATGAGGCAATTGGGGTTAAGTGACTTGCCCAAGGCCACACAGCTAGTGAGTGTCAAGTGTCTGAGGTGAGATTTGAACTCAGGTCCTCCTGACTCCTGCACTGGTGCTCTATGTACTGCACTACCTAGCTGCCCCTTGGTAAGACATGAGCCTATATTGAAGGTACAAGTTATTGGAGTGTAGAGTACTATGGAGCTTACCTGTTATTAACTAAAAAGATCAGGTTTAGGAAGGTAACAAAGTCATGTCAGAATAAAGGGGCTAGCCTGAGAGCAGATGTTGTAGTGAAGATGAAGAAGGAGCCTAGGTAGGGAAAGATTAGGGATATGCAATAAAATGTTTAAGAACTAGCTCTCCAGCAATGTACAACACAGTTTTAAATTCTATCATTACTTTTTTTTAACACTTTCACTATCACTTTCGTAGGTCTAGAAAAGTCAATAAAAGAATAAATCAAGCCTGACTTACAGTATTGGCCAGTTTGTGAGGTGTAAATATTCACACTGAAAATTTAACAACCTGCTCTCCTGAGTTGGTACAAGTTGCCTCCAGCATTTCTTTGGGTAAGAAACACGGAGAGAAAGAATTATAAGAGATTGTGATCCAATAAAATGATTTCATAGTTTTTATGGCTTCTGTAAGATCAAGAGCATGTTCATCCCCACATGTAGAATGGAGAAGTACAGTAAGGAATTGATGAGTTAGGGTCTTTGAGGGAACAACATGCATGTTCAAGTCTCTTGGTACAAGGCAGGATCCAATGATCACAGTATACCTATAATCCAGGTACAGATAATTTTGAGATAGGAGGGAGAGTGATTTGGGGACTTGTACTGCAACTAGGATTTTGATTGGGTGATAAATTTGGCTAAGATGTGCTTCAAAGGAAAAAAGATTGCTGGATAATAGTGGCAAAGAGAGATTCTGGGAGTGGCAGTGAGGTGCAATAAGTTCTAACTCCTCCACCAGGAAGATTGTGTTGGGGGAGCAGAACACAGGGTATGATAGAAATGCTAAAGAATTTGTTGTCCATTTGGGGTAGTCTCTGTAAATGCCAGAAGATAGAAGGAACATAAGAAGAAGAAGTCTAAATTGGAGAAAAGTTTGTTAATCATGGAGTTAGAATTCCAGAAGGCACAATGGTATAGGTATAAGGCGAAATATGGTGTTCAGGTTTTTTGCCTCATTATGTTTTTCTGGAAGCCCTGGGTTCTTATATCATCTCTTCACATACTATTTCTGATGCCATTTATTTTTTAGAGAATTCATCTTATGTTTTCTAATTTTTCTCTCTTTTGACTTTATGCTGCTATTTCTTACTATACAAACAAATTTATTTGGTTTGAATTCTGTTTGCTCTATTATATATTTTTTTAGAGTATCCATTGTTTACTAAAGTTTTTCAATACTTATTACCTCTTCCTTCAGTCCTCTTATCAGGTCCTCTAATCACCCATGCAGACCTGGAGGCCATTCTATATTTTATTCAAGAGCTCTAGTTGCACTAATCATAGAATTATTCTTTATTTCCCAGGTTTTGTCTTGGGGATCACTTACACCTATAGTATTTCTTTATTTTATTTGGTGTTTTCCTTTGTTTATTTTCTTTGTCTCTTCCCTTTTATGTTTTTGTTTTGCTTAGGGTATTGTTTTTTTTTTTTCCTCAGACAACCTGACTACTTGGTCTTCTCCCTCCCTGGATTTATTTACCCCATGGATATTTGACTCTTACCTTCTCCCAATTTCACTGTTGGAAAAGCTCCTGAGTGGAGTCTCAGAGAATGTTACTGGGGACTCTTGATGTTTGAGTCTCAGATCTATCACCTGGAGTGGGAGCTGGGAAATAGAGTCAGCAGCAGACAGCTGGGGGAAGAGGATGGGAGAGAGTAGGAGCTGTAAAGGTTCCTGGTGATCATCCATCATGATTATCCTAGTGTCAGGTATCTTTTGGCACTGCAGGTGATTCTGTGCCCGTGGTGGTAGAGCTGTCAGGGATCCCTGCCCATCAGAGACAAAGCACCTCCAAATCTCTCCTACCTCCAGAACCACTGCCTGGAGTTTAGATTTACCCAGGGAGGAGAAGGACCTCTTCATGCTGTCATTTCCCCTTTTTATTTCCTGCAGGTGTTAAGTTGTAGACATTTCCTTTCTTCTCTTCCTTTTCCCTCTTTTATTTCATTTGAGAGACAGGGTGGTAAGGTAAACTGAGCCAGCTTGCTAATCAGAATTGGGTTATGTGAGCTGGAGTAAGTTATTTAAAGTGTTCTAGGTAACTACAAGTGAGTTGCAGAGTAGAAAGAGTTCCCTCATACTGGAGTTCCCTGAATCATGTATATCAGAGGTCTACACTTCACATTGTTTGTTCTTTTTGAGGGGCTGAGAGGAAGACTTGTGATTTCCTGACACCCTTCCCAAAAGGAATTTGTTGTTATTCAGTTGTATTTGACTCTCTGTGACCTTATTTGGGATTTTTGGTCAAAGATACTGAAGTGGTTCACCATTTCCTTCTCCAACTCATTTTACACATGAGGAAAGTGATTTTCCCAGGGTCACATAGCTAATAAGTGTCTGAGGCTGGATTTGAACTCAGGTCTTCCTGACTCCAGGCCTGCACTCACTCTATCTACTGCACCACCAGCCAAAGGAAATCCTTCCTCTTTATTTCTGCCCCCCAACCTAGACCATTCGGAACTGTAGGGCTCCATTCATGCTCTAGCTATTCATATGGTCATTCATTTTCCTCTCTAAGAAATTCATCCAAAGTACAGCTTCTAGAATACAGTATAAAGGCTTTGCTCCTTGCTCTAATCCATCCTTCTACTAAATGTTGCCTAACTCTTCCTTGCCCTATCTTTTTCTTCAGTTACTTAATGTTGTTTCTTTTTGCAGGGACTCCTTCAGCAAGGAAGCAGAAGACAGAAGGCAGTGTGGTATGGTTGCTGTAGCTCTGTATGTTGAGTTATGAAGACCAGTCCTACCTTCTCCTTATCCCAGATATCTCCTGTAGCTGTCTGCTGTTGGCTCCATTCCCCAGCTCCCACTCCAGGTGGTATATCCCAGAGGCAAACACAAAGAGCCCCTAGTAACCCTCTTATCTGAGAAGCAATTTAGGAGCAGTTTCAATAGAAACTCCCTACAGTGAAACAGGAAAGTAAAATGTCAAGTGTCCATGGGAGACAGCCTGAGAGGGAGGAGATCAAGGGGTCAGCATTTAATAAATTCTTGTTGATTAGTTGGCAGTGAAAACCTAAAATTTGATGACCAAATGTCTTGGTATTTCAAACATGCTGTTTCATTTTATCAGTAACTTGTGAGTTCTATTAATCAGTACTTTGCCGTCTGCTTTAACTATTTGGGGGTAAGTTTTTGGATTATTTTCCTAAGTATGATATTCGAACTTGTCCATATTTTTGTTATTTTCCCTAAGAGGTATATGTGCCTTAAATTTCCTCTGCTCAGCTTATCTGCTAGATCAGTTCCTTCGAATTCAAACATTCTGCTAGGATGAAATGAAATCATATTTATAAAGCATTTAGAACTTAATGGATTGTTTTGTTGACTACTGACTTAAGAAAGGGATGGAGAAAATGTTGATGCGGTGATACTGAAAGATGTGTCATGGCACATTTTCTTCCCCATAGATCTGGTTGTTAAACATTAACCAGAACATCCTTAGATAGGATTCTTAAGCAAGCAGTATAAGCTCAACTTCCTCTGTTCTCTCTAGTGACCTGTGAATAAATATGTGGTTGGTGACCTCTAGGTAAAGGTGGCCCATATGGAAGGAATGGTCTACTGATGTCTTCGAATCTGATGATAAGCAGGTGCTAAACTGGGCCCTGTACACTCCTTAAAAGGGTGCTGCCTATTAGAGGAGGGCTGTCCTGGAAGTCCATAGCTGCGTCCCAGGTCCCACCTATAGAAAGTTCTTTATTAATTAAAGCTGTGTGCTGTACAACAGTTGCCAAAACCAGCTACCAGCTAGATGAACTAAAAAAAAAAAAAAAAAAACTTAACAAAAGGAGACAAAATTGGCCTTATAAGCATCTCTGAGACTTGGCTGGTCAAGATCCATAAATGAAACATAACCCTGGATAATGGAAACATAACCTTGTTATACCTCACGCCCTTCCACACACTCTGTGACAGAACATCACTGATTTTATCATTGTTCCTTCATCTCCTGAATTTGTGTGACTGTACCCTTTACCCACCTATCATCCACCCATACTCAGGGTACTGGCTGTCTTCACTGTCACCTCATGACTTCTTTGACTTTCTACAACTCTTATCTCAAATCATTTTTCTTTCAAGAGACCTTTCCCACACACCCTTCCCCCAACAAAGTTTCTTCCCTCTGAGATTACCTTCCATCTACTGTGTGTATAACTTGTATATGGATAATTATTTGCCTATGGTCACTCTCATTAGCATTTATCACATGAACTCCTTGAGGGCAGATTCCACGTCTTTGCTTTTCTTTGTATTAACAATATTTAGCACCACACATGGCACAAGATCAGTGCTTAATAAATGCTTGTTGACTAACTAAAAGAAACTATGTAAGTAAAGTAGGAGCAAGGTAACACTACATATTAATAATTAAAATGAAATCAATAATTAATTATATGTAACACAATGATTATTAATAATCAGATTAAAATAATTATTAAAATGAAAATAAAATTAATTTTTAAGTGACGAAATCCAGAAACCAGAAGGAGACAGCTTGATGGAGAGTGTTTAGGTAACGATCAGTGTAAACAGAAACTAAGTGATACTGTCATCAAATTATACTACAGACCACCTAGAGAAAAAAAGGGCATAGATGAGTTCAGGAAACAGACTACAAGCTTGGCACAGTCATCTTATAATAATAATGATGTGATTCAATTATCTGCATATCTGTTAGAATATATATTCTTTCTCTCTCTCTCTCTCTCTCTCTCTCTCTCTCTCTCTCTCTCTCTCTCTCTCTCTCTCCCCATCTCTCAGAAAATGGAAGACAAATAGGTAATCGAGTATGAAGACAAAGCATTGGAATGGTCTTAAGAGAACAGTGTCAGAAGTAAGGTTCAGAATAAATTGACACCAGAGAGGAAACCTAAAAACAAAATCTTTTTTTTTTCAAAAAGAAAGAAACCCACAAATTAAAGCCCCCCACATGAACAAAAAGAGACATTCTGAAAATCGAAGAAAAGATAAACAAAATTGAAAATAAAAAAGGTGGGAATCTTTGAAATGTAAATTAGTCTCAGAGCTGATTCTTTGAAAGAGTGAGAAAAACAGAAAAAAAACATAACTTAAGTTGAATGTTTTTAAAGAGATAAAAACCAAATTATCAAAATCAAAAGTGAAAAGAGAGAATTCATAACAAATATAGGAAATTGTTAGAAATGATTATTCTCAATTAAATGGCAACAACTTTGAAAAGTTAAGCAAAGTAGATGAATATTTACAAAAATACTGAATTTTCTTTTGAGCAGGGAGGGGAACTATACTGTAATTTCATTGGTCTAAAGAACTGCTGGTGAGGGACCTCCCTTAACCTTTATAGATCGATACCCCTCTCCCCTGCAGCTTCACTTCTATGAGAAAGTGTTTCTACAAATATTTTTGCTATATATAGTACCTTTCTTTTGGTCATTGGGACATAAACCTAGAAGTAGAGCTTCTGGGTCAAAAGACATAGACCTCATAGGCATTTTGAACATTTCCCATCTTCCTATTTCTCAATCTCTCCTTATCCACTAACACCTACATTGTTTCCTTCAGACATGTCTAGACCTCACCCATCATCCTCATCTCTTTCAAAACCTTCACTTGACTTTACCATTTCCTCAAGCTCTTGTCCTGAATTTCTCTTTCCCATCAAACCCCCAAATTCTGGCCTCCATCTGTACCATTTGACAGAAATAGTTCCTTCCAAAGTCATCAATGGTATTCTTATTGTTAAATATAAGGCCTTTGCTCAGTCCTCATATTTCTTGACCTCTGTGATGTTTGACATTGACCAACATCCCCTTCCTTCTGTATGCACTTTTCTCCCCGTGTTTCCATGACCCTTCTCTGCCCTATTCTCTTCCTACCTCTCTGGTCAATCCTTTTTAGTCATTCTTCCAGGATTATCATCCAGATCTGCCCCAGGACACATGGAAGTCTACCAGAGTTGTGTACGAGGCCTTCTCCTTTCTTCTCCCCTTGGATTCTGTCCAATAGTGACTTCATTGTCTCCCATGGGTTCTACTGTTATCACCATACAGATGACTTCCAGATCTATATATCATATCTCTCTTGAACTCCAGTCCTGCACCTCCAAATGTCTGGTCCATATTTCTCTTCAATTCAGTCCATCCAAAATAGAACTCATTTGATTTCTCCCTAAACCCATCTTTTCTCCTTATGAGCCCTCCTCCTATCCTTCCAGTCACCCATTTCCATAACCTCAGATCTTCCAACACTGTCCTTACCCTAGAATCAGTTTTCAATTCTCATTGATTCCATATCCTCCATGTCTCTCTTGTTTGTCTCTTTCTTTCTTCCCAGGGTGCATCATTTCTTATGTGATCTAATGAAATAGTTTCCTAACTCATCTCCCTGCCTTCAGTTTTATCTCTCATCTATCCTCCACACAGCTGAATTAGGAGGGAATGTTGCTGTGTTTGTGTTACCTACAGAATTTAGATTTCATACAGATGACCAGTCTCTACACAAGCAGATTCTGACACTATAATCCCTATGTGTTTGCCTTAATATCGAAAGCTTTATACCCTGCTCCCAATAAGCATGGTACTGTTGTCACAGCAGGTGCAAGAAAACCATCTCTGTTGTATGAATGTTGGCTTTCATCACAGAGATATTCAGCGCAGTCACTACCATGTTATTGAAGAATTCCATCTTTAAGATTCTAAGCAAAGCCAGAGGAAGGCTGGAGGATGGAAGGGAATGATTGCTACTCTTCCCCCATCTGCAGAAAACTGAGAAGGAAGAGAAGAAAAAAGGAACATTTAGAAGAAATTGTCTCTTTAGAGCAGATGCTATCTGCTCTGTGTCCAACAGAATGCAGTATTGTTGAGGTTTGGGGAGCTGGGGACCCCAAAATACCAACACGCCAGGTCCTGCCAAATGAACTCGACCCAAGTCCTCTTTCAGCCAAAGTAAAACAAAGTTTGTTAAAGATTTGCCATGTTGGGTTGACTTTTAAAGAGCATAAGCATTTGTAATGCTTGTATTAACAAGTTGATCAGATACAATCTGAGCTAGATTGAATCTGAACACCTTCATGGGGACGAGAAGGATGTCACATACAGAAAGACAGAGAGAAAAATCCAAGTGTCGCCAAGTAGTCTGGGACTCCAGGGATGGGGTCGATAGGGGAGGTCAAAGGGTGGATCTTGATGGGAGTGGCCAGTAGCCAAGAGGAAGGAATTTTGATAGAATCAGGGGTGGGGAGTATCTCTACGGACCTCAATAGAATGCCAGATCAAATAAGTGGAATCCAAGGAGCATTTTCAAGGGGTAATTTTCCAGGACACCCTAGAGAAGTGGGACCAAAACTCTCCTGGGCCAAGAGACAAAGGATTCAGCTTGGGATCGTGCCCTGTAAAGACCAAGTGAGTCAACCATCTCCGTGGGTGTGGTGCATATTATGGCTCAACTCCTAGGCACCTTGGGACAAGCAGAACCTCTGGTGCTCCTCTGCCTTTCTTTATGTTGGAATAAAAAATTAGCAGCTACTTATCTCTGAGGCCTCATCCCAATGGACTTCCTTCAAATATGAGAAAGGATTGAAATAGACATTCCGAATCATTTTCCTTTCTTCCTATTATCATGTTTGTGGACCTTTTGGCATCCTCTTTTGACTTATTATCCTATAACACAAAAACTCAGCAATTCAACATACTGGCAAAAGCATCACTCACACACACACAGCAGGTATACACATATAATTGATGGATAACTTGATTTGAAAGATGTCAATTCTCTGTGTTCATGTAACAGAGAGTTATGATAGTATTTTTGAATGACTCCCAGGAAATTATTTGAAGTAATTCTTTTATAGCTATACTTGTTGTACAAAGGACTTTTATTAAATGCACATTTATTACTTAGTTATTTTTCTCTAATGCACTTCAATGCAGTAAAGTCCAGGTGGGCATAGTGGGTCAAGAGCTGACCTCATAGTCAGAAAGATCTGAGTTCAAGTTCCATCTCTCATATGTCCTGACTATGTAATCCTAGACGAGTAACTAAGCCTTTTCGGGCTCTAGACCACTCTGAATCTTAGGGGCAAAATATATAGAGATCTGGATTGATAAAGGGAGTTTCTTCATGAGAGGGATTCTTATATCTGTGCAATAAGAGATCTGGCAGAAAAAAAATGTTATTATAGGCAATGTGGTAGAGTGGAGAGAGTTCTGGACTTGGAACCAAGAAGACCTGAGTTCAAGTCCTGCTTGTGATACATATTGAGTATATAGTGCTTGGCAAGCTACAATCCATCAGTCAACTCTCTGAGACCATAATTTCAGAGCAGGTGAAGACCTACATTGCCAGAGGGAATTGAGGAGGGGGCAGGTGCATAGGGCACTGGATTTGTAGTCAGACCTAGGTTCAAATTTTGCCTCATACTTCATAGTTTTGTGTCTCTGAGCAAGTCACTTCCCTTCCCTGGCCTCAATTTCCTCTTCTGCATAATTAAATGGTTGAACTCAGTGACCTCTCTGATCCCTTCTGGCACTAAAGCTATGATTCTATGAATTTCCTCTTTGAGAATTCATTGTACCACTGAAATCACAGGCCTGGTTTCCCCCTCCCCACTGGGAAAATCCATGTCTGTTGAAATATAGAAAAGATTTTTATAAAGGCAGTCATACAAATGATGTGATTATCTTTCTCTAATTCCCTTTGATTGTTAAGGTCCTGCTTTCCAAAGTGTTAGAGGCCTAGAAGGCCAAGCTGACCTAAATGAAAAATGGAGAGTTATTTATTCCTTGCCTATTAGTATTAATGTTACTACATAGAAACCTCTGATCTTTAAGTATAAATGTACTACCTCAGGGTTTCTAAAATTGGAGTTTAAGTTGACAGGGTCTAAAATAAAATATACAGTCCTAGAGAGCCATGTTGTAGTTGATTCTCAGAGGACATCATTGGGTTAATGTAGTGGCTTGTCTAGTTAGCCAGTTGGACTTCAAACTTTTAAGCCTCAGGTTTTTATACAAACAGTCATCAATGAGGGAGAGGGGGAAGGGGCACCAGGGAGGTCTCTCTTTTTTATGTAAAGGGCTTAGAAAGAAGCCAGGCATTAGTTCAGCCACTTGGCTTCTCCCCTTAATATAACCTCCCACCTAAACTCCTTGCTTTTGCCTTTTTACAAAGCTGTATGTTAATAGGCAGAAAAATGACTAAATTGTTTTCCTAGTCCCTTATCCCTAAGTGGCAAACCCAAACTGGGCTTAGTAGATGTTGGCCTGTTTGTTTGGTTTTCAGATTTACTTCTCAGTATCAAATCCTAAGTATGGGGAAGCTTCCATTACAGTGCCTGTTATTTCCCATCTGGCAGTAAGCAGTTGACATAAAATTTTTAGGAGAGACAGAGACAAAAAGGAAGATACAGACAGATGGACAGAGAGGGAGAGAAGGGGGGAGAGGAAGGGGGAAGAGGAAGAGAGAGAGGGAGAGACAGAGGGAGAGAGACAAAGACAAAAAGTGAGGAAGAAGGAGAAAGAGCAGGAGTCAAAGAAAGGGAGAAAGAAGAGACAGAGGGGGGAAGGGATGGAGAGGGAGAGAAAGAGGTGGGGAGAGGGACTAAGTGAGAAGGGGAAGAAGAAAAGGAAATAGGGAAGGAGAGATAGAGGGAGAAGTGAGGGAGAGAGAAAAAGGAGAGAGGATGAGGGAAGGAACAAGGAAGGGAGAGAGGAAAAGGAGAGAGAGGAGAGAGACATAGGGAGGGTAAGAAAGGAGAGAGGGAAGGGAGGGAGAGAGAGAGCACGCATTTATCTATTACATTGTTTTTCCAGCGCTATTTTCACTTCATGGGCAGAATCTATTCTTTTTCCTCAGGCTACCAAACTGATATTCTTAAAGTGCTACTTCCCTGCTCAAGAAAATCAGATGAAGACTCTTCTGTTTTGTATTTTAAGTCCTTAGCAATACACCTTTTTTCCATATCTGGTAACTTTCAAAGGTCAAGCACATTTTAATAACCTAATGTTGGGATAATAACAAAAACAAAATGAAAAATGACTCCCCTTCTTCCTCCCAGAATCCCAGTAGTAAGTTTCCTCCAAAGCTCAACTCCCAAGTCCTCTCCTGTTGTGGGAAGCCTCACCTGATATGTGCTAGACTTTCTGACAATGTGAGAGAAGCTTACCTGCCAACCCTTGCTTGTTAAGTCTTATTGGCGAACTTGGCCACTGATTGGTTTTAACTTTCATTTTGTGTTTATTTTGAAAATAACATAATCACTATGACTTTAACTCTGTTACACAACCGAGGAAATATACAGTTTTTCTAAATTCTCTTCTCTTCTTTCCTTATACTTCCACCATACCCTTATTTTTATTCAATGTCCCCAGTTGCACCCAAGGCTACTATCACCACGCTGGATGTTCCAGCACCCCCTAGGGGATGGTATTGACCACTTTAGGAATTTCTAGTTCTATCTGCTTATCAATTCTATGCCAAGTAAATACTGCATATGGTTTCCAAGCATGATTATCTGGTTCTATAGAAAGTTGACTCCAATTATGCCAGGGTCACATAATTAGGGCTGAGTGAAATATGAGTTAGGAAGTAAGGCAAGGCTTTTCAGAGGATGGCAGCTGCAGAGCTGAATTTTGATTTGTTAAATCCACATACCCTCTGGAATTAAGTTGGTGTCACTTGAAGGAGAGACTGTTGTTAACTCTTTGAAAATCATAAAGAGCATGACCCTTAACTTCCACCTAACTAAGCATGTACAACCAGGGTTATTGGAAAACTCCCCAAAACCCAGATCTTCAGAGTCAAACTGGACTGCGTGAGAGACTATCAACACCACTTAGAGGCTAAAATGAGAAATACAGAGTCTGGGATCTCTAATGGAAGAGTGAATGTCTACATTAGTAAATTCACAGATCCACTTATGCAAAAAAAATCTAATATTATATAAAAACAGAATATAATCAAATAACTAGAATCTTGTAGCTCACAATGCCCTCCTTTAACAGATGAGGAAAACTGTGGCCCAGAGACATGAAATAACTCATCTAGGGTCATATAATTAATGCATAAGTAGTTGATCCATGATTCCAACCCAAATCTGCCATGACTAAAATACAGCTTCTGTTACAACACATAGACTAATAGAATTGCCAAGTGGGAGATAAATTTAGAGCATAGAATGTCAGAGATTGAAGGATCCTTAGAAGACAGAACAGAGAGTGGTATATATGGAAAGGAACTTAGAACATAGATTGTAAGAGCTGAGGTGAACCTTAGAACATACAATGCCAGAGATAGGAGGGAACTTAGAATAGGGTGTGTTAGAGCTGGAAGGGACCTTCAACTATAGAATACTAAAGTTACAAGAAGCTCTCAAACATACACTGTTTGATCTAGAATGGAAGCCTAAAATTCTTTTCTCTTTCCATAGGTGAAGCTATCACCGGCCTGGCAAAGTACCACAGGATCTATTTTCCTCCGCCTAATCATGCCATGGAAATGCTCATATATTCCAATTAGAAATAAGGTTACCTTGATGTCTGAGAGATCAGGTGGCAGGTAAATAAGATACTTCTATCATCAACTGAAAACATCCCCCGTATCCCAGTGCTAGCCATCAGGTCTCTGATGCTTATAGCTGTGGGAGTATCCTTGCTACTACCAAGGGCAAGTGAGTTCCCCAGAGCCCTAGATCTCACCCAGGGAGACATGAAATCACTCCAGAACTCATCATTACTTTGTACTATGCGTGTGAATGTGTGTGTGTGTATGCATCTGTAAATATGTGAAAATGTGTATACATAAGTTAAGGCAGAGAGGGGAGAATGTAATATTGTTCAGTATAAGTTAGTTTCATCCTATCCTCATCATGAGGATTAGCCATGTGAGGAGTCAGTGACTTCTTGCCTCCAGCTTTCCTTTTCAGGGACTTTGCACTCTGTCCCTGATGTACAGCTCTGTTCCTGAGGTATAACTAACCTTCACCAAGCAACTCTAAGGGTAGTGTCAGATTTCAGGACTATCCAGCCAACTGCCCCAGTCCCTATGCCAAGGCCTTTGAAAGGGGTAGTGTATAGATTGGGGGGTGGGGTCAAGTTAATGCTTCCCTTTCGGTGCAGCAAGCCTCCAGAGTCACTGTGTGTGAATCATTAACATGAATAACCATTATTTGGCTGTACATTACAAGTTTTCCAAGTATCCTCAGGTTACAAGCAAGTGTCCTGGTTTCTGTCCCTATTCAGATGAAGATCAAGACTACAGATCTCTGGACATCACAGAATATCAGATCTGGAAGGGATCATATCTAGAGGGAATCTAGAAAATAGAAAGTCAGAACTGGGAGGAAACTTAGAACACAGAATGCCAGAGCTAGAAGGGACCACTGAATATATGATAGAATAAAGGGATGCTATCTCTATTTTGGGGGTCCTTTTAAATTCCTGTCTTCCTCTGAATTTGAGATCTAACCTTCCAGAGTAGGAGAGAGGGGAATAAACAATGTGACTTTGAACTATTTGTGGAGGTGCAGACACCTTGACCAACAGTGGAAATCCAGCAGCCACCATGGCTTATAGGTCCCTTCAGGCACCAAGAGGAGGGAAGTTAATGGGGAAAGCCATGGCAGCCTGCATCAGTTTATATCTTGCTTAGATATGATGACCAGGAATTAGATCCCAAATTGCTTGAAACTACCTGATACTTTAAGCCTGGTTCAGCTGGTGGAAGTTGCTGCTAATTCCTGTTTGTGAGATAGGAAAACCCCTTGTTATGTCCCTCATTGGAGGTGTACAATAGGTAAGCACTAGGTGCACCATATTGATATCCCTCCCTTCTGTACCTGCACAGGTGAAATTGAACTAGTAGCAAGGCTAAGAGACAACTGAAAGTGAAGATTTCTGTACAGAAGTACTTGGTGTAGTTTCCTTTTTATCGATTTCTATGAATGATGAATGTGATCACAGAATGCTAAGTCTATGAATCTATGATTGTCTTGAGAAGTGAAATGAGAATGGAATTCACTACAAAGTGGGGGGTGGGGTCTGATGAAATTTTTACACACGTACATACACAGTCTCATGTGCACATATATAACAAATTTCAAATTTTCATATTTTGACCATTCTTCACCCTAGATTCAATTGATACCTTAATAGTGAGAGAGAATCAAAAGTGCTTTGATTCAGTTGCATTGTGGGCTTGCCTGGAGGAGTGGGAAGCAGCCTTTCACTTAGACATTTGCAGGTTCAGCACTTCTAATGATCATGAGCAATGGAGGAGGACTGACCTGGTGGTCAATTCAGATATTATATTATGCTAATTTAGCTCCCTTGCTGGATAATTAATATGGTGATATGCTATTTTTGTTTTCCTTTGGGCACTGCAGTAGATAGAGTGCTGGACCTGGAGTCAAGAAGAGTCATTTTCCTGAGTCCAAGTGTGGCCTCAGACACTGACTAGCTGTGTGACCCTGGATTAGTCACTTAACCCTGTTGGTCTCAGTTTCCTCTTCTGTAAAATGAGTTGGAGAAGAAAATGGAAAACCATTCCAGTATCTCTGCCAAGAAAACCCCAAATGAGGTCATGAAGAATCAGACACAAATGAAAAACAACTCAACAACAACTGAATCAACAATTTCAATGCCAAAGCCGCACTTGAGCCATATGATCAATGGCCCCTATCTGAGGCCAAGAGTTACAGACTTTTCAGCTCCCTATCAAGAATCACTGTTCGATCTCCATGATTCAGAATGCTGTAATTCCTCTCTCAGGCCACAACCTATTCTCTTTCCATGTTTCCCACTGACTTGCTTCTCCAAAACTTGTTTTTCTCTTCATTTTAACTTCTGGTAACTCTTTTCCTCCCTTGTTTTCTGTGGCATCAGCTCGACCCTGACCTCAGTTTCCTTCTTTCATAATCTCAATCTTCATCTAATCTACACGGTTCTCTGTTCTCTAACCTTGAATCTTTTGATCTCTCATCCTATTATGACTCATGCTTTGTAAAACCAACCCTGGATTCTCTCAACCATTCACTTTCTCCATTACTAAGTTGTGCCAAATTACATTAGAGAAATTCTCCATATTGACTAAATCATTACATTTATTTTTGTATTACGTTCATAATACATAATCTCAACAAATCCATCACTACTGCGTGCAGACCCTCTCATTCCCTAATTCTCTATCACAGCCTACAAAATGTCTGGATGAACACCTTCTCTTCTCTCCTTAAGCCATGTACACTACTCTCAACAAGCATTTATGAAGCCATCTCTCAGGCAGAGGGCACAGGTTTCAAGGGGATGATGAGATCTGGC
>CM053775.1:44068141-44085068 GCA_028658325.1 Potorous gilbertii
GTGATCACAATGAGAATATTGCCCATCACGGTGACGATATATGTGATTAAAAATAAAACAAATAAGACTTCCTTCATCTCAGGATTCTTCATAAAACCTAATAGGATGAATTCAGTCACAATGTTCCTGTTTTCCATGTCACCCTTTGTACCAATGCAGAGCTCAGAGAGAAATGTCAACTGGCTCTAAATGTAGATAACTCCTAATGAATACAAGTTTTCTACTTTTATCAATCCACTATTTCCACATTATACCTCTATGGAGAAAAAAAGTTCATGTAGCTCACAGGTGACAGACCCAAGTTTTTTAATGGCAAGTTCAGTCAATACCAATGACAAGTAGAATGCTACACTATCCAATAAGCCTGGTCATAACCCATTGAAACATCGAATTCTTTCTTCTTCACCACACTGAATATCAACTGCCACCATTGATTCTTCATTTATAGAGATTTGGAGTCTGATCTCCCCCATCATTTAATATCTCAAGAGAGAATACAGCATAGGAAAAGAGAAAGAAGAAATATAGGAAAGTGTTGCCAAGGTGAACAAGAACATGAACAGGTTGCAAGGGACTATTTAAAGTTATGTTCCAGGAGACTTAGAATTGAAAATGGTAAATACTTATATGATAGATCAGGGGGAGAGGGGAGCAAGGAGGAAAACAGATGCAGACAGAGACATCAGAACAGAGAGACAGAAAGATGAAGAGGCAGAGAGAAGATAGATAAGTATAGATGGTATTTAGATGGAAAAAAACAGATGATGGATCACTAGATAGATAGATAGATAATAGATAGATAAAGTGTTTAATATTGGCCTGTGCTAACTCTTGGGCATATGATCTCAAGCAAAGAGGTCCCTACCCTCAGGGATCTTACATTGTTATGCAGAAAAAATCACAAAGAAGGACTTGAAATGTAATGATGACAGGTCACATTAAGTCCTCAGATGGTACAGAATGTATTATACCTTTGCCCAATCATCAAAGGCTTTCCATTCTATCAACATTCTTACCACCTCTTTCTTCATGAATACGACCAATACTAAAACTATTATATAATTAGCATTAAAAATGAGGAAATACATTCCTTAGGCATCCTCAAAAATGTTTGTTTCAACAGAAATGGCTTTGAATGTCACTCTTTCCACATTCTTGATAGGCTTATGAAAGTAACAATAGAATTAGGTCCAAGTGAAAGGGTGATGAGTACCCACTTAATGTTCAAAGGAGGTCTCTCCACAATGCGTGTATTTGAATTATGGTTTGTCACCAAGGGGGTATGAGAAAAAAAAAAAAAACAACTTCATGGCGATTTAAACAATGCAAAAGTGCAAATGATCTGCCTCCAGAGACAGCAGGCTCCCTTCTGTAGTTCTATAAGTGGAAGGTGGAGAAAATTTGCGAGGGATGTTGTAGAAGGAATTCTTCTAAAAGCATGGTTTGAAATAGGTGCTTTTTAAGGTCCCTTCCGACTATGAAAATTTGTGATATTGTATCTATACATTCATGGAAAGGATGCCTACTATAGTAGACACGGTACCAGTTTGGGATTTAGGAGGAACTGACTTCAAATCCCTTTACTCACAATTAGTAACTGTGTGTAAGCATGAAGAATTAATCAATTACGATTCTCTCCTCATTTTTTAAAATGAAGATAATAATACTTGTAATACATCACAGTATGCTATAAAATTGAAAGGAGATCAACCAATTACTTAACAAACATTTATTAAGAATTATCTTTCTATTACTTATTCTGCCACTCTTCCTAGGTGCCTCAGATACAGATAAACCTGAAATACATTCTGATCTCAAAGAGTTCATTTCATAAAAGAAGACAAAATATAGAGAAGTATATCCATCCGTCTATCCATCTAAGTAATTTTGAAAGATCACTATCACATTGGGGAAGGGGCAATAGAGACAGTTGTAATAAAGAAAATCCAAGATGATCACTGAAGGAAAATTGGGATTCTTACAGGCAGGGATAAAAAAAGAGTTTACATTTCAGACATAAGGGACAACCTGTACAAAGACAAAAATTTAGAAAGTGAAATGATGTAAGTAAGAAAAACGAATAATATCCCTTCATTTAGACCATAAAAGTAGTAAAAGGGAGTAATGTATGACATGGGGTAAGAGATAGTTTGAGGTCTTGTTGTGAAAGTATGAAAAACAGAGGAATCTATATTTTATCTTCAAGTCAACAGGTAGCCAGAAGAGTTGGCTGAGTAGGGAAATTATATGATTATACTTATTGTCTGAGAATGCAATACAAGTAATTGATTTTTCAAAATCTAAACTCTTAAATAGAAAAAATATATGTGTGTATATGTATGTATATATATATATATATATATATATGTGTGTGTGTGTGTGTGTGTGTGTGTGTGTGTGTGTGTGTGTGTGTATGTGTGTGTACCTGTCAATACGGACCTATGGCTTTCTTGAATTATGGAACTCCCCTATAGGCAAGTTTCTGTCTGGTACAGAAGCTCCTTCTAATTGCATAGCTTAAATTGTTTGGGTGTCGTCTGGGGCCAAGGAGAATTAAAGACTTTCAGAATCTTACCCAGATAGTGTAATTCAGAAGTGGGACTTGGACTCAGGTCTTTCTGACAACCAGGGTCACTCTATTCATAATCCCAAGCTACAATACACAAATAGATAGATGGATAGTTAGATAGATAGATAGATAGATAGATGGAGAGAGAGAGAGAGAGAGAGAGAGAGAGAGAGAGAGAAAGAGGGAGAGAGAGATGGATGATGATGGATGGATGGAAGGATGGATGGTAGCTATAGAAATAGAGATATATACATATAAAAAATATGTTAACTGTCAGTAAGCCTAATACGGTGTGTTAATCAGGGTATTTTGTGTTCTTACCACATGTTTCAAAATTCCATGTGCTTTGTAACAGACATTCATATGATATTGTAGCCATTCAGCTCATTTACTGTCTTTTCCTTTGTTCTTGGGAATTACTTAAGTACAGGAGATAAAAGGATGGCTCTAGGCTTTATCAAGTTTTGCCTATTTATCACATAGTCTCTGAGAAGCTCCCACAACGACCAAATGACAAAGAAAACTGAAAAGGAGTTAATAAACTGTAAGGGTGTCCGGGGCCCAAGCCCTCAGACCAACAGGCCTTATCTGACCAGCAGTGCCTGTTGGCCTTGGTGGAGTGAGTTGAAAGCAATGACTGAGGCGGGAGACGAGGTAGTGAACAACTCCGTTTATTTTAACAGCAAGCAGCCCTTTTATGTCTTTCCCTACACTAGAGCCCTTAGTGGACCTATCAGCTAAGTTTGCCCTAATAAGGAAATCCCTATACTTTGTACGAGGACTGCCACGTAGCCTTTAGTTAGCAAAACATCTTGAGTCTTCTTTGTTCTCCCAAATTCCAGGAAATAGCCTTGAGCAAACAGGGGTGGAACCTTTCCTCCCAGCGCCCTCTTGTTCATGCCTTACCAGTCTCCCCTCAGTTTACCTGAGTCGTGACTAGTGAACGCCCAAGAGGCTGGGGGTTGGCAATTCCCTTACAATTCCCCCTTTTTGTTTTGACTCAGTTTTCCTTGAGAACAATGATATTCTGTCTGCTGGATAGAAGAGCATCCTGTAAGCTTCATAAAGTGAATTTGATACATATAGGCACTAGTAGCAGTCTTAGCAATACTAATACAAAACCTATCAATAAAGGAGAGAACCATCCTTTTATATGATCCCATGAATTTAAACTTTTGGATACTCAGTTATTCTTGAAGCCATCTTTTCAGGTGCAAAATCAACATCTACCTCTTCATCTAATTCTTCTGCCAATTTAGTTAATTTTTGAATTTCCAATGTGACATTATCTGAAATTAAGCCATGCAAGTGAGCTCTAATCTCTTCCCATTGTACTTGTGACTCATTATATATTTTCTTAGTCAAGCAAAAGGTATTATATCTATAATCACATTGTAATTTGTTTTGTAACTGCAACATAGACACCTCTTCCCCAGTGACTTCAGTTACCTTTTGGAGTGTATGAATGGCTTCATAATTCTCATTGTCTATTTTGGCTTGTTGCTTAAAGCCTGCTGAAACATTTTTCATGAGAGTGTGTAATTCAGAGGCTTGAACTACTGTGTTTTGTCTATTGGATATAGATACTGCCAATGCAGTGAATGCTAAAATAGCTTCTACTAATAAAGAGATTACTAACACAACACAAGAAACACATCTACGTACTCTAGTAGTTATAGGGGATAATTGCTTGTCCAAAATATGTAGAGCTTCATCACTAGGTGTTCTGTACCATCCTTTAGCCTTAATTACTGTCATGGCATATCGAGGTTTTGTTAGAATAAACACTCTCCCTACTCTCTTTGGTCCTATACATTCTTGTACAGAACAATTCTGGCAAGTAAAATTGAAAATTCCTGTCATGTTCTGATGTCTCTAATATAGATCTATTGTCTCTACCCCATAGAAATATATGTTTGTTCCCAAGACATACTTTTGCCATTAAAGTAATGTTGTTAGATTTACTTGGTGATGATGCAACAGGCATGCCCTGCACTGTTTGTCCTCCCATTGCTAAGATAATCTTGTCTATCCCCTGAACAGGCCTCCCTACCTCAGGATACCCTTTATAATCGATATACATTTGTCTAGAAAAATTTGGGGCATATTTTTCATCAGGTAAATATGTAAGATTATGACATGAATACAACATTTCCATATAGTTTCTCATAGTCAAGTTTTTCTGCTGACAAGTATGTGTGTGAAAATACAATTTTCAAATGGTAAAAAACCTGTATACAAATGCCACAGGGTTACATTTCTCTTCTTTTGTAAATTACAAAATGGTCTATATTTCATACCACGAACAAGTCCCACAAAATTCTTGTTTGACCAAACTACCATTGTCCCATTTATCCTCCAAGTAAATAGGTTATAAACGTGTCATGTATCATTTTCATCCATTGCCTCTTTCCCATCCACAATAGTGGCACACCAAGGATACCTCTCTGTTCCATTCATCTGTGTGTAAGTGAAACTAAACCCATTCCAACTCCTGGAAATACCCTTCTGTAGACATTGTGGAAAACCTGAGACTAATCCTGAAAAGTTGAAATGTCTCTGAAATATAGTCCCATTGTTATCATATTCTAGTCCATCATCGTTAAACATGTGAGAAATACTGCCTTGATTAATAAGTTAGGCATTGTCTCACTCCATGGCATCACCCTTAACCACGGTGGATTCTTGATGAACGCCCGTTTCTGCTGCTCCTTCAGTGCTGGGTCGATGCATGCAGTGTTGTTGAGTGTGAAGAAGAGTACAAGAAAAAATGAGAGGAGTCATTGTGACCTAATTGATTAAATTTCTCCGGAAGTTTTCTTATTCTTTGTTGATGACGCCTCCTTGCTCCCTGTGACTGCTTCACCTTGGCGGTTGTCCTCCACCACTCTAATCCTTCTCACTGGAGCCCACACTTCTTTATTGTCATCTGGTAAAACACAGACATACCCTTTTCCCCACGTTAATACTGTATGAAGACCAAACCATTTTTTATTCTCATCGTGCCACATTACTTTACGGGCTGCTTTCAGGGCACTTGTTACTGCTGACGCAGTCTTTGCAGACTCTGTCTTACTAGGAAACGTTAAGATTTTCATAGCAGCCGATAAGCCATCATCATCAAATTTTAAAAAATTTAGTGTATAAACAGCCAATTGTAATTTATCATCAACTCTTGGTCCAGCTCCCCCTTTTCGTTTTTGCAAGTAAGTTTTCAGTGAGCGATTTGCTCGCTCCACTATAGCTTGACCAGTGGGATTATGGGGGATTCCAGGGACATGTAAAATGGGGAATTCCGCCATGAACTGTTCAATGGCTTTACTGATATAAGCTGGACTGTTGTCTGTTTTAATGTTTTTTGGTACTCCATGATGTGTGAAGCAATGTAAGAGATGTGCCCTCACATCTTTAACAGCTTCTCCACTTCTGGCCGTTGCCATTATGAAACCTGAAAATGTGTCAATAATGATATGAATACATTTTGCTCTTCCAAAAGATGGATAATGAGTAACATCCATTTGCCATATACAATTTGGACCATCGCCCTTAGGGTTCTTAGGATGACAGAAGGGTGGGAGTAAGAATGGAACACATTGTACACAATGCTTAACTGTAGATCTAGCTTCTTGTCTGGAAACACCATAAAGGTGTCTTAAAGGTTGGGCAGACAAATGTAACCGGGAATGTGCTTATTTTGCCAATTCAGCAGAACAAAATGTTTGAAGTGCATTGTCTGCCATTTCATCATCCTCTGTCAGTGGTCCAGGTAAATTAGAATGTGACCGAATGTGTGTAATACAAAATATTGTTGTTCTGGTCCTTATTGCTTGTTGAACTTCCATAGTTATCCGTGTAATGGTATCTGCTCTATCAGGGATATAAGCAGATTCTAATCTAGGTATTAATAGTGCTGTATATTTGCTGTCTGTGATGATATTGCATGGTTCTTTAATGTACAATAATGCTTGCAAGACTGCATATAACTCATTTTGTTGTGTAGAATTGAATGTTGTTTTAAATTTATGCATCTCTTTTTTGGATGGAATATACATAGATGCCCTACAATTTTTTGTTGCATCTGTTTTAGATGTTTTAGATCTCCTTCCACTCGTGTTGGAGAACACTTTTCAGCCCGAGACCATGGCCACATAGTGAATTGCTGACTGAAAGGAATTGGAAGGCCATGCTGAATATTTTGATTGTTCAATGTCTGCACTCCACAAATTCTTGTATACAGTTCTCTATTTGTTGACTTGTATACATAGTATATATTTTATGAGGTTCCTGTCCTACTAACATCCTTACTCTCTTTACAGCCTTATGTATTACCTGGGCTAGCAACACAGCATAAGGTACAAAGGCCCTATTCTTTATTTGAGCTAAGTGTACTTACTCTATAATTCCTTGTTTTTGATGTAAAACTCCAGTGGGTATCTTCTTCAGTGAATAATATTGTGACTTCCAATTCCTGAGATTCTAATATCCTGCTAGTAGTGCACTCCATAATCCTTTTCTGTACTAATTTTAAACATTCTAATGTTTCATCTGTCCATTCCCTGCATTAGCTTAATTGAGATGGACCTTTCAATAAATCATACAATGGTTTCATTTGATCTGTTGTGATCCCCAACTGTAGCCTACACCACTGGATTTCTCCTATCAATTTTGAAAGTCATTTAAAGTGGTAACCTTTGTAGAATGAAAAATAGGTGATTTCAAACTTAAACCTTACAAATGAATAGATGTACACCATTGTTTCACAGGCTAGTTTCTCCTTCTCTGATTACATTTACTCTGGAAGAAAAACTTTTTAGAAATTAAGTTGTTAATAAGTTCACACACTAAATTTAGCTTTTGCTTAGGTCAAGGAATGACTACAAGTTTAGATTAAAAGAGCAAGATCTTTTCTGCTTTATAGATCATTACATATTAATTTATCAATACATTGTCTTGAAAATGAAAATTGAAAACTGTTTAAAATTTGTCCTGTTGTTAACAATCACTAAACTTTTATAAAGAAAATTAGTTCAAAACCTTTAAAATGATAGTTGTTTTTCCTTGATCTAATCTGGAACAATAAGAGTTACAATTCACTGTAGACCTAGCTGAGGGACTGCAGGGCTAAAAATATCTTAATGGTTCTAACCCTTACTCAAGTAGATTTTACTTCTGTGTCCACTCCTTAAATACTTCTTTGAAAGAGAGGGCTTTGGAATCCATTAGATGAAGGGAGGGAGATTTCTGGACAACTGTCCAGTGGCGCCAAGTTTGCTCTATTCTACTGGAGAGTTCCAAAGCCTTATCTCTGCTGAGGTGTCTCTTTTCGATCTATGTGTATTTCCAATTAGCCTTATTGCCAAATAATATAAGAAATCCTGATCTGTTTTAAACATCCAATTAGGAGTGACATGTTTCCCTTAAAATATGACCAGAATAACAACTTTATGGTTATTTCCCATTATACAAAAAACTTCTCTTTTAGGTGAGGGATGAGATAATGAAAACGTTAATCAGCCTGCCTCTGATATGAGGGAAAAATTGTTCCCGATTTCTTCCTCTCTTTCTCTCCTCCTTCACAACCTGGGCAGGGTTAGAAGGTAGAAGGAGAGAGAGAATTTTACCAACATCTTTCCAATAATTTCCAAAACTTTTATGCTTTCCTTAAACTTCATACCCATGTTGTTCTTGTAGTGGGATTTGATTAAAGCCCCTTTAAAACTGCACATATATTATTTCCTTGCATTTCTTATCTAAAACTGCATTTAGCAATCATATAAACTAAATAATATAAGATTAGTTCCTTTCTTTCTCTCTTTTTCATTCTCCTCCCTGATGCTACTCTCTTCAGAGAGAAGGAATGAGGAGGAGGAAAAGAGATAAGATTCCAAATTCCAGCTACAATGGAGCCGGCCATAATAACTCACAAACACACGCACACAGAACATGTAAAGACAGAACACATATACAGACAATAAAAAAGAGTCCAAAAACTGACAAAAAGTTGTCAGAAATTCTCCGCACGAATTATAACTTGGCTTACTTTCTATCACTGTGTAACAAACATCTTTCATAAACTTTAGATTTCCAACTAAATAATCTTGTCCTTCAAGAGAGGTTTATCTATATTGCACCAATCAGTGGGGTATAGGGCTGTCTGAGAAATGCTGTCTAGAAGAGACTGAATGTAAAGACTATCTGGTCCACAATTGAATAATTCCTTTTAGAATTTAAAACCCATAGGGGTATCTTCTCTTATAGCCACTCCTGGGTTATAGGAATGTGGAGTTTCTATTAATGCCAAGGTTAGCCTCATTTCCAAAAGTATTCCTTCTCCTCTTTCTGTGGCTTGCCAAAGGATTTGTTGTACAATCCCTTCAGGCTCCTGTATTTCTGCACAAACTTGTGATCTAGACTTGTAGAATAGAGGAGCAGGGGGAGGAGGAGACTCTATATTAAATTTTTGTGTGACACACTCCCTCAGGCCTTCCTTCTCTTTTCTACTAGAGGATGCATCTACCTTTATTGCATTTGTGGCTAATGATACTTGTTGGAGTTTCTGTAGACATATTTTAAGTACATTCCAAATTGAAAATATTGTAACAGGAGAGGCACTTGGTCTGACCTCTCTATAATACACACTCATTAGATTGCCTACTCTTTCCCACTTTTCAAGAATGAATATCACAAGAAGGATTTTCAGCAAGTCAAGGATATACCTTGTATGCTAATTGTAGGAACATTTTAATTTGAGAAGGGCCTGCTGAGCAAACCTGTTTCTTTAGCATTTTGTAAATAAGCCTTGCATAAGATTCCTTTTTTAGACTTACTCCTGCAATTTTTTTTTTAGAATGACGTAGTTTTCCACATTTATAACGCTTATGACCCTGTTTTTTATTGACCTCACTGCAATATTGTGGTCTCACTTGCTCTCCTACTTGCCAGGCCTGCGTGTACACTGGAGGTTTATCAGTTACCCAAGGATATACCTCCTCAATTTGTTCCAAGAATTGTCTAATTACTTTCAATTTTAGTGAGATTCCTTGGTTTTTTGCTTTCTTATTTTTAAAATTTTTTTTTATAGAGTTAATTTTATTTATTTAACTTTTTACATTCATTTTCACAAAATTTTGGGTTCCAAATTTTCTCCTCATTTCCCCCCTCCACCCACTCGAATACACCAAGCATTTTAATTTCCCCTATCACCAATCTGCCCTCTCTTCTATCATCCTTTTCTTCCTTTGTCCCCATCTTCTTTTTTGTCCTGTAGGGCCAGATAACTTTCTATTCCCCATTACCTGTATTTCTTATTCCTACTAGAAAGAACAATACTCGACAGTTGTTCCTAAAACTTTGAGTTCCAACTTCTCCCCATCCCTCCTTCCCCACCCATTCCCTTTCGGAAGCAAGCAATTCAATATAGGCCATATCTGTGTAGTTTTCCAAATGCCTTCCATAATGTTGTGTAAGACTAACTATATTTCCCTCCATCCTATCCTGCCCCCCATTGCTTCTATTCTCTCTTTTGATCCTTTAGCTCCCCAAGAATGCCGCTTTCAAATTGCTCCCTCCTCCCATTGCCCTCCCTTCCATCATCCCCCCTGCCATGCTTATCCCCTTCTCCCCCACTTTCCTGTACTGTAAGATAGGTTTTCATACCAAAATGAGTGTGCATGTTATTCCTTCCTTTAGTTGAATGTGATGAAAGTAAACTTCAACTTTTTCTCTCAGCTCCCTTCTATTTCCCTCCACTAAAAAGTCTCCTACCTGCCTCTTCTATGAGAGACAATTTGCCCCATTCCATTTCAACTCCCAAGACATTTCTCTCTCACTGCTTAACTTCATTTTTTAAAGATATGATCCAATCCTTTTCAATTTACTCTGTGTTCTCTGTCTCTGTGTATGCGTGCACGTGTGTGTGTGTTATTTTCTTCAGCACTTTTTTGGGTCTCCTTTAGTAAGGTGTTCACCTGCTTTTCGTGCTTTTCTTGCATCTCTCTCATTTCTCTTCCCATTTTTTCTTCCACTTCTCTCACTTCATTTTCAAAATGCTTTTTGAGCTCTTCTATGGCCTGAGCCCCTTGAATATTTATTTTCAATGTTTGGGATACAGAAGCCTTGACTTCTCTATCTTTCCCTGATGGTAAACATTGTTCTTCCTCATCTGAAAGGATGGGAGAAGATATCTATTCACCAAGAAAGCAACCTTCTATGTTCTTATTTTTTTCCCCTTTTCTGGGCATTTTCCCAACCAGTTACTTGACTTCTGAGATTCCTCTCCAATCCTGCCTGGCCTCCAGATCCGCCCAGCTATTGTTTGGGGTCTGAGATTCAAATGTTGCTTCCCAGCCTCAGGGCTTTCAGCAGGGTCAGGGCTGCAATTCAGTGTGAGATTAAATTCAGGTGCTCAGGTGGGGGCAATGCTGCTATTCCATGTGAGATTAAGTTCAACTGCTCGGTGGGGGCAGGGCTGCCTTGCAGGGCTCAGTTCCCTCAGGGGCTTTATGAGGAGACCTTCAACAATGGATCCAAGCTCCTGCCTGCTTTGTGAGCCCCTGTCCTCTGCTGCTTCTGCTGCTGCCTCCCAAGGGGGCCTGAGTTATGGAGACACCGTGCTCCCCTCAGCCAAACAGGCTCTCTCACTGACCTTTGGCATCTGTGGGTGGAAAGAACTGTGTGGCTGCTGGAGATTCCATCCCTGAAGCCTGCTCAGATCTGCTCCTCTTGGTGCCACATAGCCAAGGCAGAGCTGGTCTCTGCTTTGGGTTTGGTGCGTGACAGACCTTTGGTGTCAGTTTTTCAGGGCTCTCTGGAACAGAAAAGTCCTCCACTCCGTTGCTGTGTGGCTTCTGCTGCTCCAAAATTTGTCGACAGTTCTTCTGCACAGGTATTTTATCGGCTGTGGGTTTGGAGCTAGCATATGTGAGTCTTTCTACTCTCCCATCTTGGCCCCTCCCCTACTTTTTGCTTTCTTATAAATAAGATTTGTGTAAGCTTTTTTGTCCATCTTTTCTCTGGGTGTAGTTAGCCCCATAATGCTAAAAACCTAGCTCACTGCTTATTGAAGCTTAAGCAGGTTACTTACAGTCTTTAGTCTTTTCTTTTCCTCTCCCAGGTGGCTGAGTACAGGCCATCCTCTTTGTGTTACAGGGTACCATCTGGGGAATGCAGGGTACATCGTTTCTCGAGCTTATGCTTTTGACCCTGCACTGCCGCTCCGAGGGCTACCCCTTGTATTCTTGTTTCTAAGCCCCAAGTATGGGCGCCAGTTGTTAGGGTGTCTGGGCCTGAGCCCTCAGACCAACAGGCCTTATCTAACCAGCCATGCTTGTTGGCCTTGCTGCAGGAAGCTGTAAGCAATGACTGAGGTGGGAGACGAGATCTTGAGCAACTCCGTTTATTATAACAGCAAACAGTGCTTTTCTCTCTTTCCCTACACTAGAGCCCTTAGTGGACCTATCAGCTAATAGTTTGCTCTAATAAGGAAATCCTTATACTTTGTACCAGGACTGCCATGTAGCCCTTAGTTAGCAAAACATCTTGAACCTTCTTTGTTCTCCCAAATTCCAGAAAACAGCCTTAAGCAAATGGGCGGAACCTTTCCTCCCAGCACCATCTTGTTCTTGCCTTACCAGTCTCCCTTCAGTTTACCTGAGTTATGACTCGTGAATACCATCCAGGAGGCTGGGGTTTGGCAATTCTCTTATAATAAACTGTTCCTAAATTGCAAAATGTAATTCTGTGCCTGAAAGGGATAAAAAACAAAAGAAATTTAGGTAAATACTAGGAGAATTCTGCCAGTTTTATTATTTCCCAGCAAATGGAGATTTGAACAGGCTTGATTGGTTCAGAAGGGGTTAGCTGCATTATCTGGAATAACAGGCACTTCAGAGATACAGGCATCTCCCCCCAGAGTGATGAACCAACTTCCCCAAAATCAAGCAGCTAGAAGATGGTAATTTGAAACCAGCTTAATTTTTCTCCTACTCTAATTTCCTTCCCCCTCTACACTATTTTGAAGAATATAACAAAAAGAAGAGCAAATTTAAATAGGCAAAAAAGTGAAAAGTGAAGAAAAAATAAGATGGGATGCAATTTGGAAATGGGAGGTTTTCATCACTAATAGGAATGATGAGGTAGCTATTACTGTGTCTGAAGAAAAATCCTAGAAACTGACGTATCAAGTACCATTTCTCAGAAATGGAATCAGATGACCCTTTCAGAATGTACATGGACAAGTCTCGTAGTGTTTCTTCATGTGATTATAACCTGGTAACTGGTAATTTAATAGCTTAGCATGCTCAAAAATCTTTAAAAGTGATGTTTGTAAATCTGGTAATAGTGACTGAAACTCATCAACACTACCTAGTGAACTATTGTGGAGATATAGACTGAAACTAAATGACTGAAGCAAGAAGCATCCTCTTACGGGGAGGAGCCAAGATGGCGGAGTAGAAAGACTCACATATGCTAGTTCTGAACCCACAGCACATGGATTTCCTGCAAAAAGAACTCCCATCAAATTCTGGAACAGTGGAAGCCATGCAGCAACAGAGTGAAGGAGATTTCTGTTTCAGAGAGCCCTGAAAAATCGACCCCAAATGTCCGCCACGCAACAGACGGGAGTGGAGCCCAGCTCTTCCCTGGCCGCGTAGTCCCAAGAAGGGCAGATATGAGCAGGATTTAGGGACGGAATCTCCGGTGGCTGCAAAGGTCCCTCTACCCACAGATGCACAGGTCAGTGAGAGAGACTTCTGGACGGACTGAGAGGGGAGTGGGGTGTCTCCATAACTCAGGCCTCCTTGGGAGGCAGCAGCAAAGGCATCAGGCGGCCAGGGGTTCCCAGAGCAGGCAGGAGCTAGGCAGAACCTTGGGTCCATTACTGAAAGTCTCCATAAAGCCCCTGAGGGAACTGAGCCTGGGAGGCGGCCCTGCCCCCACTTGAGCACCAGAACTTAAACTCACATTGAATAGCAGCCAGGCTTGCCATCAAAAGCCCTGAGGCTAGGGAGCAGTATTGGAATCTCAGACCCCAAGCATTAGCTGGGTGGATCTGGTCAGGGGTGGAGAGAAATCTCAGGAGTCAAGTAATTGGCTGGGAAAATGCCCAGAAAAGGGGAAAAAAATAAGACCATAGAAGGTTACTTTCTTGTTGAACAGATGTCTCCACCTTTCCTTTCTGATGAGGAAGAACAATGCTTACTATCAGGTAAAGACATAGGAGTCCAGGCCTCTGTATCCCAAACATCTGAAATAGACATCCAAAAAGCTCAGGACATGAAAGACCTCAAAAAGGATTTTGAAAATGAAGTGAGAGAAGTGGAAGAAAAGCTGGGAAGATAAATGAGAGAGATGAAAGAAAAGCATGAAAAACGGGTCAATACCTTGTTAAAGGAGATCCAAAAAAATGCTGAAGAAAATAACACCTTGAAAAATAGCCTAACTCAATTGGCAAAAGAGGTTAAAAAAACCGATGAGGGGAAGAATGCTTTAAAAAGAAGCATCCTCTTTCCCCAAATTCTCATCTAAGACTCCCTTGTCCTTAGCTTGGAGCCTAAGTGGTCTGCTGAATGAGTCATGAAGAAGGGAAGAGACGTTATGACTTGTATAGTGAATGGTTTACCTACAATAAATACCTGCTGATTTATATGACACTTTTAGAATGTGTTCTTCTTGAGTCTTAACCATTTTATCATGTGTCATATTTAAATGCAAATTCTGTGAACTCTCTTCATCTTGAATAATGAGACCTCAGGAGCATATTCCCCTAATTAGATAAACTTGTCAATGACACAATTATACTTGTTAGCACTTTACTAAGCACTGTAGAATGAATTTTAGCCCTCTAAAATGTTGAGGAATTTGTGTTTATTTTGTATCTTTATGTCTTCATGAGGAAATCATTGAGTCAATTCTCTAGATATTTACGATAACTACCAACATTGCTGTTGAAGAAAAAAATGGGACCCTACCACCAAAAAATGTTGTTAGCTTCTGACTGATTTTCTAATTTCCTAAATGAAAGATCCAGACTACAGATTTGCACATACCATGATGCCACTCAAGAATTAGCAAGGATTTGAAAGAACTTTTTTTAAATCTAAGAAAATGACTGAATTCATAGTGTAGGAACTTAATTAGAATAAAGGAAGAGAGAAAGATAGGTTTAACCAAAGACTGAGGAATTCTATAGGCTAACCAGTAAGCAGTGGACTTAGGTTTTAAATCAGGTGATGGAAACCTGTGTCCCTGAGATCACCTGTGGCTGTCTAGGTCCTCAAGGGTGAACCTATTCAAAGAGCCACACTTGAGGACTGGACGTCTCCAGATGGCCTTGACTCTCACAGGTTCTTTTACTCCAGAAGTTCGGTGCTAAAATAACAATTTAATTATAATTTAAGGCTCCTCCCTCTTAGGATCAGAAAAGTTACAAAGTTGTGTTAATTCAGTGAAAGTCGAGAATGTGGCAGCTGAGAGTAACAACAGTAACAGCACAAAAAGCAACTTATTTAAGAAGCTGAAACCTCAAGGAAGCCAAAAGGCAATTAAGGAGGAAGAAAATTCTAACGTTGGAGCAAAGACCCTGAACATCATGAAAATCTAGATACAGAATTTCTTATTCAATACTTTCCATATGGCAAGGTCCATGATAATTGCTGACATTTAGGGAGCACTCTAATTGACATAAAGTTCTGTATGTAAGTTATTTCATTTGATATCTCTAATGACCTTGTGAGATAAAAGCTACTATTATCACCATGTTCCAGATTAGGAATCTGAGGCTGGAAGACTATAGGTGACTTGCTCAAAACCAATATCATGAATGGATTTAAATTCTAGTTTTCTTGAGTCCAAGTCCATAATTACGCCACCAAGTTGCCCTTAAATATAGAAACCAAACATGTCCAATTCATTGTGGTAACCCTGTAGTCACAACTGAAAAAATAACAGTATCTGTTCTAATGAATCATCATTTTAGTGGAATAAATTTCCACAAATTATTTAAAAGATGAAGAGAAAGATTTAAACAAAATGATCAAAGATGGAGGAAAAAATATCTTTCATCTGGGGAAAATGGTAAAAGTTTCATGGAGTCTATGGCACCCAAGATCAACTTAACTGTCAGATGGAAAGGATCTACAGAGATGTGAAAAATACAGATAATAGACTGTATCCAGTAGATGAATACATTCATCAGCTTATAAGATGACAGGGGATGAGGGGGTTGTCCAATGTGGTCAGAAATTACAATGGAATGTATTAATCCTGCTTAAGGAAAGCACTAAATATGGGATCTATAGGGTATTCAGGAGGACTAAAGCCTCTAACGAGAAGACTTGCTAAGTCTTTTCAGGGATACTCATTCATCATTAGTGTCCACCTGATTCCCCCAACTCTCACTTGTGGCTCCAAGAACCTCTATCATGTGCAGTGGTCACATCCTGGTAAACCATTTTGTCTAAACCAACCTGAAGATAACCAGCAGGCCTCAAACCTGTCAGTGAGTTGGGAGAATGTGAAGACTTTCCCTATCTGAATGGACAAATGAGAGCAATTTTTTTTTCCAATAGCTTGGATTGGTCAGGCATCAAAGATACCAAAGTCATCCACTACTTCCTGGGCCATCAACAGGAATTTTGTCCTGTCCCTGATCTTTGATGACTCAGGAAGAGACAATGAGGCTGAAAACTTTGTTGTCATATTATCTATATCCATGTTGTTCAATTCCATATTATCCATATGTAGACTTTTCATTTCATAATAAGATAAATGACATTTAAAAATTCTGAAATTTCATCTCTTACTGATGAAATTGAAATATTTTACTGTTTTTGATCCAAGCCTGCAATTTCCAATCAATGACTTTTCTATACTTTATTTTCTCAAACACTTTTCCAAGGAAATGAGAGATTAAGTAATTATCCAAGGTAATAAACCGAACATGTTAGAGACAGGATTTGAACTCAGGTTTTCCTTTCTATCTTCTGCATTATGTTGCCCCATTGGAAAAAAAAAAGATTGGAAATAATAAATCTTGGAAGGTTTGCAGACAAATAGTTATGCTAGTTAAGTACACCATTGTTGGATTTGTGAAATGTTCGATACTTTTTGGGAAAACATTGGAACTTTGTTACAAGAGTGATGAAACTATTCTTACTGCCTTCCCCAGTGACTCAAGCTATTAATCTTGGGAGGAGAGGTTAGAGAGATTTTCCAGAATTTTCTTACATGTACTGTAGCCACAGCTCCTTAAGATCCAAGAAAGTTCTTTCCATCAATATTCTTGGCACTGTCAAATGATTCAACACTAGGAAGTGAAAGGCAACTAAATGATGCAATAGAAATAGTTCTAGACCTAGA
>CM053775.1:44085568-44110634 GCA_028658325.1 Potorous gilbertii
TGGATCTCAAACTTTACTACAAAGCAGTAATCATTAAAACAATTGGATATTGGTTTAACAAAAGTCTATCAGTAGAAAAGTTTAGGTACAGAGCTTGCAGAAACACATTGTCTGATAAACCCAAAGGTCCCAGGTTATGGGAGGAAGGACGCATTAGTTGACAAATACTTCTGGAAAAATTAGAAAGTCATCTGGCAGAACTGAGCTGTAGACCAACATTCACACCATTCATCATAACCCTGAGGTGGAGGCCTCCCCTACCTGGTCTTCTCCCTACACAGAGGTCCTGAAAGGATGCATGCACTGAACTCCAGTATGAGAGATTCATTCACATCCCCCTGCTTTCTCCAGGAGGAACTCCCCCTAATGAGATGGGGCAGTGTTGTATTTCTGCTGCTTTTCCCTAAGCCTGTATGCCCTGACTGGCTCTGTCAGGCCTACAATCCTGTGTGTTTGGCTCAGCAGTTTCTTCTGGTATTCAGCAATTTATTCTGGCAGCTCTCCAGACTGTCTGATTTTGTCCCTCTCAGGCAGAGTTCCTTAGTTCTTTCTCCTAACTAGCTTTGGTCTCTGTTCACCTCTTCCCTGACTCAGGGCTCGAGGCTCTACCCACAAGGTTAACACGTTCCCACTGTGGCTTTTTTGAAGGTTGGGGGAAAACTCAGTCTTTCACATTTTCTTTCCAACTCCTTCTCCTCACTCTTGTAGCAGTTACACACACACACACACACACACACACACACACACACACAAACATTACATACCTACAGACTACACTGGCACCAGGTCATACGAATTGGCCTGAGTCCTTAAGACAGTAAGAGGAGGAGGAGGAGGAGGGCAACTAGGTGGTCCTGTGGATGGAGGGTCAGGACTGTAATCAGGAACATTCCTCTCCCTGAGTTCAAATCCATGCCTCAGACACTTAATAGCTGTGGGATCCTGGGCAAGTCACTTAATCTCTGTCTCAACTTCCACCTCAGAAAAATGAGCTGGAGACAGAAATGGAAAGCCAACCCAGTGTCTTTGCCAAGAAAACCCTAAATGACTGAACAACCACAAAGTAGTGGTAGTAATAGTAATAGTAATAGTAGTAGTAGTAGTAGTAGTAGTAGTAGTAGTAGTAGTAGAAGGAGCAGTAGTAACTAGCATTTATAAAGCACTGAACAAACACAAGGCAGTAATAGTAGTGGCAACCAACATTTATAAAGCACTGACAGTGCTGATGAGTACTTTACCATCAGGATATCATTTGATCCTCACAACAACCCTGGGAGGGAGGTGCTATTACGATCCCCATTTTATTGATGAGGCAACCGAGGCAGGCAGAGGTTAAGTGACTTTCCCAGGGTCACCAGCTAATTAAGTGTCTGAGACCAGATTTGAACTCAGCCCTTCCTGACTCCAGGTCTGGTACTCCATGCCCTGTAGGACCCAGCTGCCAAGGGCACTAGGCACCCTTTGGTGGAGGGGTTGGAGTAGGCTACCCAACAAAAAAGGGAAAGGAAGCTGGCAGTCACCTCCTGCTCCAATACTTTCTGCATGCTGTTATATTGGAGAAGAGAAGTCCTGCTGACTCGGGGGTCTAGGACAGGCAGTGTGCTTTCATAGAATAGGTTCCGGACCTAGGAGCAGGAGGGCTGGGTTCCAATCTCACCTTCTTGTTCTTAATTTATACATCCAGATCTTGTTTAGGTTACTTACTATGGTAAAAAGATTGCTTTGAGACTGCATGATAGGTTACTATTGCTGAAATAAATCTCTCACAATGCTGAAATTAGAGAGGTAAAAACTTAGGTTTTATTAGGCTTAAGCACAGGTTCAGGAGGTGGAGAAATAATCCTGGAAAAAAAACATTAGGATTATAAAGAAGCGTTTTTATCGAAGAAGTTATGCCAGTGGCAGAGAAATAATTCTTTCACATATTATAATCTTATGCATTCTTTTAGGATGTAAAAGGTATTTTTTTTCTTTTTAAAGATTACTAACTAGCCAAAGACCCAGTGAGAGACTGAGGCAGGGACCTGTGCTTAATTAGGAGTGGCAGACCAAGGTAAGGAATCTTCATGGGCCCTAAACTGGGAGACTTTGACCCCAGAAGCAGGTCAGGCTCAGAGATCCACTGCCCAATCATTCTTGGAGATAGCCATTGAATAATGAAAGAAAGAAAACCAGACCTAAGGGGATCCTAAATTTCTGTCATCATGAACCTGTAGATCTTTCCAGGTAGTTCACAGTTGCTTGAGTCCAGAAGGAGTTGAGTTAGATTGAAATCTGAAATCAGCGATCAGACGCACAGTGCATGATCCAGAATCACCCATATCAGACAGACATTTGAGAAAAAGGGAAGTTTGCAGGTTCTGTTCCTCATATCCTGGAATAACACGCCTCTCAATACCCTAAGAAAGCAGCAGCATGATCCAAGAGGACTCAAACATGTCCCAGACATTTTCTGCGCAAGTCCAGAGAACAAAGTACTAATAAAAAGTTCACAATCCAGAAGGGCCTGAAGAATGAGGAAACAAAAGAGTCATATCATAAAGAGGCATTAGAACGACAGGGAGGCTCAAGCAGCAAAGTCAGAACAAATCAACGACTTCAAAACCTCTATAGATAAACCCTCAAAAAAAAACCCATTTTGGGGCAGACATTTGGTCAAGCTTTGTTGTTGTTTAGCCACTTTTCAGATGTCTCTGTCGCTTTGGACCCCTTTTGTGATTTTCCTGGCAAAGATACTGGAGCGTGGTGTCATTTCCTTCTCCAGCTGATTTTGCAGATGAGGAAACTCATGCAAGAAGGGTTAAGTGGCTTGCCAAGGGTCACACAACTATACACTGCACCACCTGTAAAAATTAGGGTGATCTAAATAGGGAGATAACAGTTCTACGAGACAAGAAAATATATTAATTCGAGAGCAAAAATAAAGTGAAAAATAAAGAGAAGAAAATGTAATGTATCTCACAGCAAAAGCAACTGACTTGGAAAACAGATCAAAGAGATCATATAAGAACAAATGGATTAGGTAAGAACCATGACCGTGGATGGAGTCAGATATTGTATTTCAAGAAATCTTATATCTGATCAGACACCCTAGAATCGGAATGCAATTTATAAATGAGAAGAATCCACCAATCGCCTTCTGAAAGTCACCCCCAAACACAAATCCTGAGAACATATTCACCCGTGTCCCTCTCTTCTTAGTTAAATAAAAAGTACTACAAGGAGCAAGAAGAAAAAGAATTGAAATTCCAAGTAGCCAATCAATATTCACCAAGTTTGATGGTCATTATTATGAGAGTGGAGGATGTAGAGCATTATAACGTAGGAGGAAAGAAAAGAGGTGAAAACCAAGAATAACTCAGCCAGCAAAGCTGAGTGTGAAGATAATGCATGAAACTGATGACTGATTATTCATTGGTTAGGAGTTAAGAGTTTTGTTATTCCTATCAATAGCCATTGTAACCAATTTCTAAAGTCTTAGATTTGGAGCTGTTTTGCAGAGGCCTTGGTGGTATGATGTTTGATAGGAGGTTATACATGGAACTTGGAGTAGTATAATATTTGCTGGGAGAGTATACTTGTCACTAGGAGTGAATCTGCCACTTGAAGGAGATATAAACATGAATCAATGAAAGATGATTCAACTTGTTCGTGGAATGCTTTTCCTAGCATTGAGTTTCTGTAGTCCAGGGTGTGGGAATTGCGGACTTTCTACCACGAGGTCTGGAAGATCACTTTGCAAGTCAGCACAATTGTGGACCAATCACAGTCCCAGTTTAGTTGGCACCAGGTGACATTATGTAACGAGCTTATAAATTCATATACCATTCACCGTATAAATGGGTGATCTAATTGTAGGGGTGGGTCTTTGATCACCAAGAGATCATTTACCTCTATTATTGCTAATTGCTAAGTCTACCAAGAGACAGATTATGCTATGACTTTTATAACTTGTTTCCCCTTAATTGCAGATTTAGTGTGACAAGGGGAAAGAAGAATTATTAATGAAAGAGAGGATTTACAAGAATTGCTGATGCAAAATTCAGGGCTGTATAGACACTTGAATATAAAAAGACTGAAGAACAGAGAAGAATGTCACGGTAAAAATGAATGAAAAATTATAAGGATGCAAACGAGAATAAAGCCTTTTCAATTCAATACATAGAATGATACATATCAGTCCTCAACCCCCATGGAACTCTGGTTTTAAGAAGTCATAGAGAAAATCTAACAAGTCAGAGTCTGGGAATCATTTTTTAAAAAATATTTTACCATATGTCTTTATTGATGTCTTATTTTTTTTATCATCATAGTTATCCCCACTATTCATCCCTATCCCCACACAGAAGTACATCTCTGATACAGTAAACAGTCTTTCCTTAAGCTAAAACAATTTGGAAGGAATAAATCTCCATAACTATATATAAAAGTATATACAAATGATCTCTACTAATTGTCTTTTGCACAATCGCATTGTCATAAGCCTATCATTCACTCCTTTTGGTAGGCTGAGTAGATTAGTTTTGATTGGAAAAGCTTTGCTAGCTTCACGGCGCTCCCCTTCACAGAGGCCACTCCAGAAAACTGTATCCAGATCCAATTCAGTAAGCTGGCCTTCATTTGCCAGACTTGTTTCATGCAGGGCTGCTCTTTGAATGTGATACCTGTTGAGTTCTCTTACAACAGGAGCAGTTTGTCTTTCAGGTTTACCTGGTTTTGTGTGGTCTATATGTGTGTGCACATTCCATGTGCCGATGGTGAGTGGAATCATCTTTGCAGATGTTTTTGCATATTTTGTACATTTTTGGGAGGGCTTTGGACCACAAAGTGGCATTCCCCACCTGCTGTGGTCATCAGGCCAAGGGTGGGTAAGCAGACAATTTTTAGGGCACCTTTTCTAGCCCCCTTCCTCACACCAGGAGGTGAGCAGTGTGATCCTTAAAAGGCTGCTCGACACCCAGGGGGCTGCCAAATTCCACTGCTGCTTCCAGTGAGAAAAGACCCTATGGTCAAGGCCACCTGTGTGCAAGGTTGTGGCTACAGCTCCCAGTGTACCCACAACTGCTGCTTCATCACTTGCCTATTACCACGAGACTTTGAGGTCTTTAATAGTAAAATGGTACGGGTGACATCTTTTGATTCGTGAGTAAACTGGATTTAAGTGAGGCGGAGTTGCACCAAGTCATCAGCCTCACTTTCTCCTCCAGAATCATCATACTCCAGTGGCAGGACAGAGTCAAGATTACTGGTGATGGCTCAGGACGCAGTGGATGACCTTGGAGTCTTTGGTGTTTAACCAAGCTCTTAGGGCTCCACATGGCCTACTTCAATTGCCTTCATGGCTTTTGGAACAAATTGTTCTCATCTGCCCATTCCACCAGTGAAAGCCTTCACATGCTAGGAGTAGACACCCCACCAACTCACCAGTGAATTGAGACCCCTTGGTTACCCTCAACCTGGTTTGTCCTGTCTGCTAAAACGATTTACCTGAATGTGGCTGCTGTGCGTGCCTCAGCTTCTTGGAGCCACAGGTGAGAGTTGGGTGGAACAGGTGGATACCAAAGGTTGAAAGAGTCCTGAAAAGGGCCTGGCAGGTATCACACTAAAGGTATTTGTTCTCATTGAACATACCTACACCCCATATATACTTATACGTACATACTCATACACATGCACAAGCACATATGTATGTTTGTGTGTGTGTATATACGTATATACGCATGTACGTGTATATATATGTATATGTATATATACATATATATATATACATACATATATATGTAACCTCTGACTACCCTTATACTGAAAATGGTTTCATGAGTGACCAATATCATCTTTCCATGTAAGAATGTAAACAGTTCAACTTTAAAGAGTTCTTTATGACTTCTCTTTCCTGTTTGCCTTTTCATGTTTCTATTGATTCTTGTATTAGAAAACCAAATTTTTGAATCAACTCTGGTATTTTCTTTTTAAAAAAAAGATAATATATTTGTTTCCTATTTTCAAAAATCACTTTGATATGTTATCAGTTTTCTCCCCCTCCCTCTCTCCTCCATCCCTAAGACAGCACACATTCGTATATGAGGTCTACCCACACATTCTTATTAAACACATTTTCACATTAGTCATACTGCATAGGAGAATTAAAAGAAATAGGAGAAACCATGAGAAAAAAAAATAAAACAATAATCTACTTCATAATCTGCATTCTGATTCCATACTTCTTCCTCTGGAGGTGGATGGTATTTTGCATCAAGAGTCTTTTGGGAACGTTTTAGGTCCTTGCATTGCTATGAAGGGATAAGTCTATCAGAAATGGCCCTCATATGCTGTGCCTGTTACTGTGTATAATGTTTTCCTCGTTCTGCTTATTTCACTCAGGATCAGTTCGTATAAGTATTTCCTTGCTTTTCTGAAGTCCACCTGTTTGTCATTTCTTAAAGCACAGAAGTATTCCATTAGATTCATATCCCACAATTTTTTTACTCATTCTCCTCTCGATGGGTGCTCCCTCGATTTCCAGTTCCTGGCCATCACAAAAAGAGCTGTTGTAAATATTTTTGTACATATGGGACCTATCCTATTTTTATGATCTCTTTGGGATACAGCTCTAGAAACAATATTACAGGGCAAAATGGTATGCACATTTTTCTAGCCCTCTGGGAATAGTTCCCAATTGCTCTCCAGAATGGTTGGATCAGCTCATATATCCACCAACAATGGATTCGTGTTCAATATCTCAGTTCTGGTTTTTTCAACAAGAATTCTTGGATGTCCTCTATTTCGATAGGTGTTTCTTTGTTTTAATCCTGCCTCCTTTGACCTCTGAAATACCATATTCCAAGTTCTACAATCTCTTAGTCTAGAACTTGCTAAATATTGTGTTATCCTGATGGTATTTCAACAATACTTGAATTTTTTTCCGACTGTTTGTAATATTTTTTTCTTGACTTGGAAACTCTGGAATGTGGCTACAATATTCCTAAGAGTTTTCCTTTCGGGGTTTCTTTTAGGAAGTTATCAGTAAGTTCTTTCCACTTCCATTTTGCCCTCAAGTTATAGAATGCCAGGGTAATTTCTTGGAAGATGATGTCTAGGCTCTCTTTTTGATCATGGTTTCCTGGTAGACCAATAATTTTTAAATTATTTCTTCTGAATCTATTTTACAGGTCAGTTGTTTTTCCAATGAGATATTTCACATTCTCTTCTATTTTTTTTCATTTTTTGGTTTTGTTTTATAATTTTTTGATGTTTCCTAAAGTCATTAGCTTCCATCTGCTCCATTCTAATTTGTAAAGAATTATTTTCTTCAGTGAGCTTTTGAACTTCCTTTTACATTTGGCTAATTCTGCTTTTAAAGACATTCTTCTCCTCATTGGCTTTTTGGACCTCTTTGCCCATTTGGGTTAGTCTCTTTTAAAAGGTAATATTTTTTTTCAGCCATATTTTGGGTCTCCTTTAGCAAACTGCTGACTTGCTTCTTATGAATTTCTTGCACCTCCCTCATTTCTCTTCCCAATTTTTCCTCCACCTCTCTTACTTGATTTTCAAAATCCTTTCTGAGCCTTTCCATGGTCTGAGACTGTTGCATATTTTTTGGAAGGCTTTGGATGTAGAAGCCTTAACCTTGCTGTCTTCCTCTGATTGTATCCTTTGTTCTTCCTCATCGGAAAGGATGGAAGAAAATACCTTTTCACCAAGAAAGTAACCTATAGTCTTATTTTCCCCTTCTTGGGCATTTTCCCAGCCAGCTACTTGAATTCTGAGTCCTTTGTGAAGTGGGGGGCATACTATCCCAGTCTTCAGAAATCTTCTGCAGTTGTTCTCCAGGATTTCTCTAGACATGTGTACGTTCTCTGTCCCTCCAAAGTAGCATAGTCAAAGGAAAGGTGTTTGCTCCTCTCCTGGCTTGTGCTCTGCTCTGGAAGCAAACACAAGCATTCTTTTATACCTTGTAACTGTAAATAGGATTCCCTCTCCCCAGTCGAAAACAACTCCAGCACGCCAGCACTCCTCCTCATCCCAGGACTGCCCCTCAGGACTGAGTCCCAGATCAACCACTCAATTCCCCCAGGGTGTGTAGGCTGAGATCTCCATATTCAGCTGCTGCTGCAGCAGTGGCTGCAGTCACCCTGAGATTAGGACTGAGGCTGGACAGACTCCCCTCTCACCCAGGTGAATGTCTTCCTCACCGACCTTTGAAGCTCTTTGGCATTCATGGGGTGAGAAATCTGGAAACCACAGCAGCCACCTGTGATTCAGCACTCTGATGCCTGCTCCAGTCCCCTCTGTGCCATGCAGCTTAAGCTTAGCTGCACTCTGCTCTGTGCCTGGCACAATATTCCCTTCCTGTCTTCCTTGCAGGGTGTCTTGGGCTGGAAACCTGTTTCACTATGTCATTTTGTGGCTTCTGCTACTCTAGAATTTGTGTAGAGTCATTTTTACAGGTATTGTGAGGGTTTTGGGGGGAGAACTTGTACTTCTGCTCTGCCATCCTGACTCTGCCCTCCACCTCACTTTCTTTCAAACATACCTCAGATCCACACTGTTCCCAAAGCCTGGTGACTATGCCTTCAAAACATTTCTCACAATTGTCCCCTTTTCTCCTCTTACAGTGTCACTAGGCCACTATAGGTCTTCATCATTTGTAGGCTGGAAGATTGTGATCCCCTACCAGGTGGTTTTCATCTGCATTGTCTGCCTACTCCAGTCCATCCTCCATTCACTTCACAATGTAGTTTTCCTAAAGTGCACATCTAATCATCTCATCTCACTTCACCCTCTCTCAGCACACACACTCTCAACAAACTCCAATCAACTTCCTATCACCTCCATGATGAAATAGAAAATCCTTTGGTGTTCAAAGATTTCAATAATCTCCCTCCCCTTTCCCATTTTCATAAATCTCAAAGTCCTTGCCCTCCTCCCCCCACTCCCAGTATTATTTTACTCACTAATCTTAGCCACATTGCTTTTTCATGAACAAGAAACTGTATATTTCACCTCCACCTATTTTCTATATTCGTTCTCCATGCCTGGGATTCTCTGAGTCTTCATCTCTGCCTCCAGGCTTCCTTGAATTCCATCAGGTAGCCATCAATTTACCACTAGGATAAAGAATTGTTTGGTTTGTTTTTGAACATCACTTCTTTCATTAGATTTGGAACTATGCAAAGGTAGGATTGTCTTTTGCCTTTCTATGTATTTCCGGGGCAGTGTTTGGCATTCAGCAGGTGATTAAAAAATGCATTCTGACTGACTAGCGATAGAGGACTCATAGTTGAATCTCAGCTCCATTACTTAATACAATGATTATAGAAGAAGCCTAAATGGCTTTTTAGATTTGTATACTGCAAGACTGTATGTTTATTTTTAATACACTGGTAAATTCTCAGTCCAATGGTGTACTGGTAAAAATATTTAACAGCAGTTTCAATTTGAAAATTTCATACACGTATGAACATATAAAACTTTATTAAAACTTTTAATGAAATAAAGGATTCTAGGCCACAATTTAAAAATAATTAAAATACAGGTATTACCCTTTATTAGAAATTTTATATTCCAATTGATTGTCACTGAATGCTTTTCTTAATATTTGCTCACCTCAATTTGTCCATACCCAACCCATGGCTGAAATTCAATCACAATTTTACAAAGAAAGTTGCATTTCAGTTGAGTGACTCTTCTTGCAATAGATTTAGTGTCAGTACAATAGATAAGAGATCTCTTGTTAACCTTTTTCTCCTTCATTCAAAGTTTTTTCATTATATTAAAAGTACTTTCAGCTTTTGCTAAAAGAATGCCACAGTGGTGTCTCTTTATTCAACCTTTGTATAGTTGCACTGATTGGAATGTTGTTTAATTCTACATTATTATCTATAAAAATACAATAATACATTTAAATCAGTGCCATGGTTTATAATTTCATTTTCTTCCATCTCATAATCAACTATGTTCTTCATAATACCAGTTAGAAGGTCCTTATCAATAAAATAGATAAAGATGCTTTCGTCGTTCTGTCTGACAAAAAATGTAAGTTCATCTGTTGAAATATATTTTCTAGTAACATATTCCTGGAAAAAATATTTAATGTATTATCTAACTAAATGAAATACTTTTAGACTTATCTGACATATCTACTTGAGAGTCATGTTTTCCAGCAGCAATCCTTAAATTTTCCAAAGTGTGTATGTTATATTGATTTATTTTAGCACTCTGAATGTTAGTTGATGGTGACTAAAATGTAATTGAATTTAATGAAATTTCTTCAGGAATATCAATCACAAAAGCAAAGTTAAAATTTGGCCTCCGATTGTGAGTCCACAAAACCGTGACCTTTGGCAAGTCATTTAAATATTTTTGTCTCATTTTCTTATCTGCAAAATGAGCTGGAGATGGAAATGGCAAACCAGTTCAGTACCTTTGTCAAGAAAATCCCAAATACAGTCATGAAAAATTGAAAATGACTGAAACTATTGAACAACAGTAACAATGGCAGTCTATTTATAAAACATGAATGGGAAAAGAATCAGCAAAAAATTCATATGTAGTACTGGATAAGCATAACATATATAGTAGCAGTGGCTCCTAAACTACAAATCATTCATTTCTGTTTTGGATCAATTTTAATTATTTCAGTGGCAAGTTCTTTAGCTACAAATTCTGCTTTCATGTGATTTTAAAAGTTAGATCGGTGATAAGTAGAGTGGATTTTATTCAGAACTATTTAAAAATGATTAACTTTTTATAGAAATCATCAAATGGTCATTATAATCAATGTAATTCAACAGAACCAAATGATGAATTTAGCAATACCTTCTAACAACTTCCTAGCTATTCCAAACATTCCTTGCAGTATTTGAGACCAGCACAATAAGAGAGAGATACAATAAAGCACAACTTCTGATATTATTGATGTTCAGTCATTTCACTTATACCTGCAACCCATATGAAGTTCTCTTAGCAAAGACATGGGAGCCGTTTACCATTTCCATGTCCAGATCCTACTACTAATGAGGAAACTGAGGCAGGCAAAAAAATGACTCATCCAAGGTCACACAGCCAGTGAGCGATTAAGTCATGATTTGGACTCAGGACAATAAGTCTTCTTGATTCCAGGCCAAGGACTCTACCTACTGGATCACCTAACTGTATTTGGGGCATTGTAAATACTTAACAAGTGCTTCCTGACTTCCTGCCTGACTTCACAATCAGTAGAGAAAATTTCTGAAATGTAGCCATTAGTGCTTTGAAACCTGTAGGAGCCTCTGTGAATAGGCAATGGCAGACCAGTCTTAGCCATCGTTGGATGCTTTGTTTCATAAATTTCCTTCTAATTAGAGATTAGCCGCTTTCCTTGACTCGTTTCTTCCAAATATTGCTCCAGTGAATAAAATTGTATTAATGAGTGACATTATTGTTTAAGCAAAGGACCAGGTTCATCGCAGTGTGATGCCAGATCAGTGCTGGCTCCACGGCTGTTAACTCTTAACCTATATCACATCTCTTGCGTTGAGTCTGAGTTCCTATTTACACTGAAGCAATTCATTATTTGCTGTACTTCACAAGTCATCAATTTCACTTGAGTTCTTTCTGGTCACCTGAATAGCAAGCGAGTAGTACAATGGGCTTAAAGTTCAGTAAAAATACTATTTGAAAAGAGTGGAAATGCAATACCACGTTTTAGAAACAGTGGATGGACAAGTAAAGTTGTAATCTCATGATCTGCCACAAAAGGGTAGGAATTCCACAAAGTTTTCTGTGAGTTGGAATATACTGGTTGGACACATGAAGTTAACAAAGACTGGGTTATATGACAAAATGTTCCTTAATTATTTAGTAAATATTTCTTAAGCCCCTGGCGTTTTCCAGATATTGCTCCAAGTACTGCAGATGCAAAACCAAAAAATGAATCACCTCCTGTCTTGAAGGAATTTTGATCCCCTTGAAATACACAAATTCTTTTCAAGTAGCAAGTAGTATCACCTATGCAGGGACTGATCAAACTAGACACTAGTTGACGTATAACCACCTGAAAATCTCCTGAAAACTTAACAATCAGTTCTTGGAAACATTTGGGAGCTGTTTCCAGCTGGGACTATTCTCTCAGTCATGCTGGTACTTATTTCAAAAACTTTCTTCAGTGTCCAGAAGAGCCACTTTCTTCTATTTCCCTAGCTTTGCTCTTGTGAAGCTGTAACATTAATATGTTACCCAGGGCCACACTCTGTAGAGTCAAGCCTGCTCCACTGTCACTCCACTTCTACTATATCTTAAAATTTGTCATATCATTTCTGACACAAGCAAGGGTGGAAGGGTTAACTTCACTGGTGACAATTTAGCTTGAATTTCTATCTTAACTAAAGGAATCCATTACATGTATTAGTTCATAAATCTAGGATTTCATTTGCCTCCATTCTCCCTTTCTTTACAGCAAATGAGTTTTCACATATGCAAAAATTCAGGAAAAACGGCAAAAATTGAAAAGGGAGAGAATGTAATACTAGGGTTTGGACACGCGATGGCAGACAAGAACTGTAATATCAGAACGGGCCACAAGGCGGCAGCCGTGCCTCAAAAGGTTGCCTCAATAAACTGCAACGTTCTCAATGGACACCAGATGGCAACCAAAGACTGTGTTATGAAACTCAAAGTCAATTCATCCTTCAAAAAAGCGTTTCTTAAGCACCTAATGGATTCCAGAACCTGCTATAGCTTCTGAGGACCAAACAAACATTCCATTCCAGAAATTTGTTGGAGATTAAATTCACTGAATGATCTTCTTACAAAATTCCACTTTTAAATCGGTCACCTGATAACTCAGCAAATTATTCTTGAACTTTGAAAGGCAGATGACTAATATATATATATTTTATTTCAATTGAGTATGGTTTGTAAACCCAACTTAACTTTTGTAGAATCAAAATTTGAAGGGAAGTATTTCTGAAAGTGTGTCTCCATGGACTTCAAATGATCAATTACAACTCTTATAATTAAATCTTGGGAAGGTTATTTTTCAATTTTAAAATCATTTGTAGCTATAAAAATTTCTAAAGAACTATTTTCCACTCAATTCTTCCACATGTTGACTTTTTCAGTAACACTTTCAGTTTCATCTTTTAACAAATATGCTACACTTTTCCTTGAATCAACATGTTAAATCATTGATTTTTTTTAATATAGCTGGCAAAAATGCACTTCTTTAAAACACTAATTTAATAATCAATTTTTAGTTTCCAACATTCACTTACCTAAGAATTTGTGTTCCAAACCTTCCCCGCCTCCATTTCCTCCCCCCTCCCCAAGATGGCATTCAACCTGATATAGACTCTACATATACTATATATACATATATATATATATATATATATATATATATTCATATTAATAACATTTTCACTTCAGTCATGTTGTAGAGAAGAATTGAAATCAATGGGAGTAACCATAAGAAAGAAGAAACAAGAAAAAAAAAGAGAGAGAGCAAATACTGTGCTTCCATCTGTGTTCAGACTCCAAGATTCTTTCTCTGAATATGAATAGCATTTTACATTATGTGTCTTTTGGATTTGTCCTAGGTCTTTGCATTGCTGAAAGGAGGTAATTCTACCAAAGTTAGTCACTGCACAATGCTGTTGTTACTGTGTACAATTTATTCCTTGTTCTGCTTATTTCACTAGACATCAGTTCGTTTAAGTCTTCCCAGACTTTTCTGAAGTCTAACTGCTCGTTATTTCTGATGGAACAATAGTATTTCATTACCTTCATATGTTGCAACTTCTTCAGCCTTTCCCCAACTGATGGACCTCTCCTCAATGTCCAGTTCTTGGCCATCATAAAATGAGCAACGATTAATATTTCTGTACGTGTGCATCTCTTTCCCATTTTTATGATGTCTTTGGTGTGCAGACCTAGAAGAGGTATTGCTAGCTCAAAGGGTATGCACAGTTTTGTAGGTCTTCCAGCATCATTCCCAATTGCTCTCCAGAATAGTGGGATCAGTTCACAATTCCACGAGCAATGTATTAGCGTTTCAACTCTCCATATCTTCCCCAACACTTATGATTTTCCTCTTCTTTTCATGGTAGCCAATGTGAGAGTTGTAAGATAATACCTCAGAGATGTTTTAACTTGTATTTTTCTAATCAATAGTGATTTAGATCATTTTCTTTCATATGAGTGCAGGGAGCTTTAACTCCTTCATCTGAAAACTGCCTGTTCATATCCTTTAACCATTTATGAATTAGAGAATGACTTACACTTTTATAAATTTGACTAAGTTTTCTCCATATTTTAAAAGGGAGACTATCACAGATGCTGGTTGTGAATATTGTTTCCCAACTTTCTGTTTCCATTCTAATCACGGTTGCATTTGTATAAAATTTGTATGAAAGCTTTCCAATTTAATGTCATCAAAATCATCCATTTTGCATTCTATAATGTTCTCTATCTCATTTGGCCATAAAGTCTTCCCTTTTCCATAAATCTGACAGGGGACCTATTCCTTTCCCTCCTCGTTTACTTATAGGATCAGACTTTATATTTAAATTGTGTACCCATTTTGACTGGATCTTGGTATGCAGGATAAGATGCTGGTCTATGCATACTCTCTGCCATAAGATTTTCTTGTTTCCCTGCAGTTTTTGTTAAACAGTGTGTTCTTACCCCAGAAGCTGGAGCCTTTGGGTTAATGAAACAATAGATTAATATTGTCAGTGACTATTCTGTCTTGCGTATTTCAGCTATTCCACTGATGATGCATCACTCTATTTCTTAGTCAGTACCAAATAGTTTTGATGGTTGCTGCTTTATAAAACAAATTAACATCATATGCAACTAAACCACTTTCCCTTCCTTTTCCTTAATTCCCTTGATATTCTGGATTCTTTGTCCTTCCCTATGAATTTTGTTGCTGTATTTTCTAGTTCTAATAACATATTTTTGGTACTTTGGTTGGTATGGTATTGAATAAGTGTATTAATTTCTGTTGAATTGTCATTTGTATTCTATTAGTTCAGCCTAAATATGAGCAAATGATATTTTCCCAAGTATTTGGATCTGATTTTATTTGAGTGGACAGTGTTTTGTAATACTCTTCATATAGTTCCTGGGATTGACTTGGCAGGAAGACTCCTAAATTCCTCTGGAAAAACAAAGCTAACAAGGTTTTGAAAGCCATGTCATTATGAAAAAAATTAATAATATTGGATTGCTGCTCAATTACAAGTATAACAACTTCATCTTTGAATTTCAATACTCTGTTTAAACTTCTCCCTCTTGAGAGTCACATGATTCAAATAGAGGGCCAATCTTGCTATTAGGAGCACCTGGGTCCAAGTCTTACCTACAGGCTTAGCCACATGACCATAAGCAAATCATTTAAGCCCTCTGTGTCCCAGGCAACTCCATAATCTGTGACTGATTGACATGAACTGCAGGAGTCTCCAAAACGGGATTGCCCCTAAACCACTGAAATCACAGGGCTGGATAAAATAATCATGTCAGTAACAGATGAAATTCTTTGTGGTCCTGGTCAGATCTCACCTAGAATATCACGTTCCCTTTTAGCATCTACATTTAGGAAAGGCATTGACAGGTAGGGAAGATGAGGGGCCTGGACAATTCACCCTATGAGAACAAATGAAAGGAGAAACATTGTGTAGTGGAAGGAGTTCTGAAGGTAGAATTAGGAAGTCACTTCGAACTCCAGCTCTACTCCCTACTGCCTGTGAGACCCTGGGCAAGTCACGGAACCTCCCTCTCCAGGTTTGCCTCCTCTAGTTTCTAAATGAATCTATAAGGGTGTGGCATTTCACTCTGAAAATAGGAAACAGCAGAGGCAGTGGTAGCTGTCCTGACATTATGTGAACGCTTGTCCAAAGGCAAAGGGATTAGACTTTGTTCTAGCTTCAGAATAAAGAACCAGAATCAAAGGCAAAGATAAAGTGCCTGACACATAGTAGGTGCTTAAGAAATACTTCTGAGATTGAATTATTAATGAATTGATTGCAGGGATGCAGGTTTGTCTTAATAATGAAAAACTGCACTTTCAAAAGGAATGACCTAGGTGGGGAGGTAGTGAGTTCTCCATTACTGAAAGAACTCAAAGTAGAGATTGGATGGCCTCTTTTCAGGGATTTCATTGGGACGAATCATTGTGTCTCAGGTAGGAAATGAGAGGCTGACTCTCAGTCCTTTTCAGGTCTAAAATTAGAGACTCCTGTGAACTGTCTGGTATGGCAATGCTTTGATGGGTTTGTGGGGAGGGCCATCTCCTTCTCTGTGCTCCTCTGTGCTAAAAAGGTGCAATTTCTCTTCAGAAAGCAAATACACTAGTGTCCTCTTTAAATCCCTTCTCCACAGGGGACCTGGGGATAGGCCCCAGAGATGCTACCCGTGGGGCCCTTTCTGTAATGTCTCCTTGATCTCCCAGTCGCCAGATAGCTTTTCTGTCTTTCTCTTCTTAGAGGGACATGATCTGTTTAATGTCTGTAGGCTTTGTGTCACCAGGGCAGGAACGGTTCCGTTTTTGTCTTTGGACTCGTAGCACCCAGAGCAGAGTGGGACCCGTTTCAAGCTTCTAACACATCGGCTTTTTTGTTTTTGTTTCTTATTTGATTGTATTTATTTTCTCTATCAACCTGTACAGTAAAAGAAAGATAAGTCGCACCTGGGTATTGGTAACACTTCTTACTGAAATATTATCACTACAAATAAGTCTTTATATAATCTGTGTAATGCAGTATCTCTATGCCAGAGAGTAAATGGGAAAAAAATCTACACCTGAAATTTGACATTATGAATTTATACATTATGCACATTATTATAGTCCAAGTGACAGCTATACATAATCTAAATCATTATCATCATCTTTGTCCTTTATAGGCTTTTTGCTTTTGTTTTTCTTGAGCTCATCCCTGAAATTGTAGGCAAAAAGATATGGGTCTTCTTCAGACATTTTTCTGTAGACATCACAAAGGTTCTTGAAATGCAAGATGGAGAGCTGGGCTGGCCGTAAAGTAGGGTCCACATCAGCCAACATTAACATTTTCTCAGTGTTTTTTGAGCAGTCAGCTTGTGGGAATAGGATTCCAAATCCATGATGGCAGTTTTTCCACAAGCTTAAATGGCTGATTTATCTTTGGTTGCACCAGGGGAGTGAAATGAACTACTCCCACATCCACCTGGGGTTTGGGAACCAAAGCTCGGCCCGGAATCATAAAGGAATGCTGAACCTTGCAGAGATTTTGGGCCATGTTGGAAAGTGTCAGTCTCAGCCACTTCCTTTTGAAAGGTTAAAGGTCTGTGTTCTTCCATAAACAAAAGGTCCATCTCTTTTAGAAATATTTTCAAGTCATTTAATAATCAGTGGAGTAGACACACTGAAAGGCAGGTTACCAATAATATACACACTTGGAGGATAATCTTCCCACTTTTTTTGAAGGTGTACTGGAAAAGCCTTTTCTAATTTAAATGTCAACACGTCCCCATGGAAAATTCTCAGTTTTCCAGGTGCTGCATCAGATAGCATCTGTAACCCAGGAATAAACCCACAAGAAGATCAGTTATTTGAGCATTAAGAATGGATCTTGTGATGCCACCTGGCCCAGGATCTACTTCATAAACATGAGCATTTTTCATATTGCCAGTCTTTCATCCAGTCTTATCTGTCAGCCTCAAGTCTTGGAGGAAGTTCTGGGAGGGCTGTTTCTGGGCTTGGAATCCAAAAATTTTAATGATCTCCCTGATCGTGGACAAAGGCGGGAGGTGGAAAGCAGCTAGCTTTACATGGGCACCCATGGGTCCAGCACAGGCTACTCCTCAGATGGGCCTGGGTAAAGGGCTTAACACATGATTTTAAACCAATTTAGTGTCATTGAAAATTGTCACAGTCTTTTGTTGACCTCTGATGGTCAAAAGAATGATACTGAGGAGTATTATGGCACAATCTTTCCTGATATCTCGGGGTCAAAATTGACATCGCAGCATTTGCCAATTTTTTTCTACTGTCTTGTGGACAGATGAAATATTGCATCATAATGAAAGTTTGAGACCAGAGAGGAATATGTCAGACAACTGAGAACCCTGGCCTGTGGTCAATGCCGGTATTATACTTTTAGTTTTTCCTCTTGTGTCCAAGCCTCCTACTCATTTTAAATCTCATTTGATTCCATTGCAGCCCATATTATACAGCTCCTTTCCTGTCAAGTGGGCAGAAAGAAATTAAATAAAATCCTGCATTTATGGAATGAAGTGTCATTCAGTGTCAATACAAACTCAGATGAAATCATCACGGCCAAAACTACCTATTAAATGCTCCATTATATTAAAAGTCATCCAATACAGGATAAGCCTTCATGGCAATGTGGACAGCTTTGGGCTGATTTTACCTTCTAATATGGTTAGATGGAAAATGGCTTAATGTTGCCCAACAAAAGGAGTCAAAAATTTTGAGTGCATCAAGCAAACAAAAGAAGTATCTTTGTTTTCAAGGAATTTTAAGAAAGAAATATCAAGTTTGTTTGACATTTTACCTGGCATTCTGATAAATATGTTCCCCATGTGTGTTATTGTTCAGTCATTCTCAGCCTTTATCTCATGTCAGACTTTATGTGTTGCCATGGATTTTTATCCATGTGGTTTTCTTAACAAAGATACTGGAGTGGTTTGCTATTTCTTCCTCCAACGTGTTCAAAATTAACTTATGAGGAACTGAGGCAAATAAGGATTACCTGAATTGACAACATTGTGTCTGAAGCCCGACTTGAACTGAAGTCTTCCCGACTCCATCCTCTGTGTTCTAACCAATGCACTAAGTTGGCAAGTTCAAAACCAAACAAAACCAATACCAAAACGAAACCCCAGCAACCCTGGGTGTATGAAAGACCAGATGGTCAGGCTACAACGGTACTCATTGGCCTCTACATTAGGCTCAGATTTCAATCCCAGTTTAGTATTTCCTAATCTATAATGTTAATGACCAATTATTTAATTAAGATTAAGGTAGGATTCGAATCCGGGCCCCTTTGACTGCAAATCCAAGCTCCTTTTATTCTCCCACACAGTGGCCCTCTTCCCTGTCCCCATTTCCTGTTTCTGTGTCCAGGTGAGGAGTGTTGTTATCATAAAGCAAGGTCTAATTTGGTGACTTCAAGGTGAGGGAAAAGGGGAAGGGAAACAAAAGAGCAAACCCATCCAGTTCTGGGAGAAAAGTTGAGACCTCATCTTCCCAAGAGTGCTGTTCCTGTATTCCTCACTCTTCCTCTGTCTCATTCTTTACCTTCCCCTCTCCACAGAGCCTAGCCCTGTGCTGGGCAGGCATTAAGGGACCAACAAATAGGCTTTTGTCTAGAATGAACTGAATTAAAAACCAATGAACCAGGCACTGATAACTCAGAATTTCTTTGTCCATCTATTACTCAGTTCTTCCTCAACACTTTGGAGTCTAAGAAATCTTTGCTAATTGTTGCACCTCCTCCACATAGCCAAAGTTCTCCAAGATTTTCCTTGCTCTTTTGTCCCCTGTCACATCTTAGAATGGGGGGCTGAACAAAATACTCTGCTGACATGCAAATCAGTTCCTTTCTAAGAATAGCAGATTCATTGTCAATGGCTTTGCGGTGTTTTGAGAATGGTCACTTGAGAGCAAACCAACTGGGTTCAAGTGTTGCATTTTTCTGTTTCCTTAAGAGCACAGTAGCTCTAGAAAGAAGTTTGTTTTTTTTTTTTTCTGGGAAGAGATCACCCCGGACCCAGCTTTTATGGACAGTCTTCCATTTTGCTCCTTGATGACAATACTCAAAATGCTGAGCCCTACTGTAATCCTCAGATATATGGAGTTAGGTGAGAAAAAGAGGATGCATTCCAATTAGACTCCATTAGACAGATTGTTTTCATGAGAATCACACTATGGTAGTGCTGACATGTCACTCCAGGCCACCTCTGATGTCTAAGTGAGTATTATTGGGATTCACTTGTTTCCATGTTAGGATGTCTCTAGGAGATTTATGTCATCTTTGGTACTGAAATGATGACGTTTATATATTTTTCTGTCTTTACTATCTCATAACCTAAGTTTTTGTGTGGGCAAAGCTAGGATAAAGGAAGTGAAAACTTCAGAATAGACTATTAGGTAGAAAGGAAGTCAAAGAATTCAACTCAGGCCTGTAAGGATCTAATGAGTGCTTTACATCACATAAGCTTGGCTGTGCCTGAGAGGAGATGGAGACAGAGATAAAGAGAGGGAAAGAGACAGAGAGAGAGAGGGAGTGAGTGAAGGAAGGAGGGGGAGAGACGGAGAGAGATGTCTTTGTTTAGAATGGAATATGACAGTGGGAGATGGATGGTCTCCAATTTAGCATTTGGAAGTAGAGGAGCCTGTTTAGAATTCCAACCCCACTACTGATCACAGTGACTACAGCTGCAGTCTCATTTACCATCAGGTTTTGTGTACTCCCAGGCTTATTGCTTTTTGAACTTACTAGCCCTGCTCACGGCTCCTGATTTCACAATGGTCAAGTCTTATTGAAACATTTGATGTTTCTTTCATAAGTGTCCTTCGAAACTGAAATCACTTACATTTTTGTGCTTATTTGCTGTAAATATTGCTCCTTTTTTACCCAATTAATGGGTACAATGAAGGGTGAAACCAACTCAGTGGTATCTCCACTGTTGTGACTTCTTATTCTATATCATTTTACCTTTCTCCTAATGAAGAATTTGGTAGGTTATTTTAACACTGATGGATTGACCTGAATTCCTATTTGCACTGAAGGAATTTTTTACCCACTGTCATGAATTCAGGATTTCATTTAACTTCATTCTTTTTCCCTTAAGCAAGAATATACTGACTCACAAGTTCAAATTCAATAAAATTAGACTCTGGAATTTGTCTAACTGTAATATTAGGAGTTGAACAAAAGTACCCACGAAATGATGAACATTTTGATGCCATTAAATGATGACTTTTGAAGTATTTTTCATTACCCTAAATTATTTAGCAAACCGCACTATTCCGTTTGAACAGGCAACATCAGTGAAAGGGTGCTATGTCCCTCAAGGGCAATTAATTGATCAACAAGCATTAGTTATGCACCTACTTTTCAGTTCAATTCAATAAACATTTATTGATCTACTACATGAACTGTAACTTCATTTCTGATCACAAGATGTCAGTGATAGACTGATCTATGTGCATCAACGACATCTAATTGGTCAACAAACATTTAGCATGTACTTGCTTTCACTTCATTAATATTTATAGAGCATCTACTATGAGGCAGGCACTTCTTACAGTCATGGGGGACTTTTTGAAACTGTATCACGTGTGAGGGAAAATAAGTAGGTGATTACAGTAAAGTACACAAAGAGAATGAAACTAACAAGGCAGGATTTAACTAAATTGTGACAGGCTTTAAACGACAAAGGGAGTATTCTGTTTTATTCAAGATTTACAGCGAGGAGTTGAATGCAACTCCATACAACTGGAGTTGAATGAACACGATTACTGACCAGAGGTTTAAAGATTGCAGTAAATTGCAACATTATTTTGGAGCACCAGATATCAGCGAAAGACTCTGTTATGTTCCTTAATAGCAATTAGTTGATCCATCAGAACTTATTCAGTGGCTACTTTACACAAGTCCTGGGAATCATTACCTTTTCAAAGGCATGTAGATGGGAAATGACGTGTCATGTGTTAGGAAGAGTAAGCAGGCAACTCTTGCTGAATAGAATTCCTGAAGGAGAATAGCCCCCTCTGACATGCCCACTCTTCTACCTCAGTCTCTGATGCAGTGACACTGGCCTCCTTGCTCTTCCACAAAGAAGGCACCCCATCCCTCCATTCCTGGCATTTTCTATGGCTGTCCCCCACCCTTAGACTGCTCTTCTTTCTCTTCTCTGCCAACTAGCTTCCATGGCTTTCATTAAGTCCCAACTTAAATCCCATCTTCTACAAGCAGTCTTTCCTACCACCTCTTAATTCTAGTGCATTCCCTTGGTTAATTAGTTCCTATATATTCTGTAAATTCCTCATTTGTATGTATTGGTTTATTGTCTCTCCCCTCAGAGTTGGTGCTCCTCGAGAGCAGGAATTGTCTTTTGCTTAATACTGCATCCCCAACACTGAGCACAGTGCCTGGAACATTGTAGGTACTTAAAAATGTTTATTGAATAGTGATATTATTACAGAGTAGTATATAGTTTGGCTATAAAGTTAGGATGCAGCCAGAGTTGAAAGGATTTTCAATGACAATCAGATTAGACAATCTATGTTTGATGCTCTATGCATTGGGCAGCCTCTGAACTTTACTGAACAGATTGATTGAACAGAGTTTTGGTAATATCTCTTTGACTATAGAGTGAATGACAAATCAGGGATGAGGGAAATCCTGAATTGGGAGGAGGCTACTAGAAATAGTCCAGGTAAGAAGTGAAAAGATATTGTGAGACAAGTGGCAATGGATTGAAGACACTCTGAGGAGGGGGCAATGACAAAACTCTGCAACTGATTGGATACGGGGTTTGAGGAGACTGAGGCTCATGGGATAGAGCTAGTGGCCAGGATGGAGGTGGAAGCTGGCATCGTACAAATTGAGGGTAGACTTTGGGTGATTATTTGAAGTGCACATTGCATCCAACTACAGCAGAATGTCTCAAAATGTTTTGCTGACTCTCATAACCAAATATTTCATAGGAGGACAGGGACAGATGAATACCAACTCAGCCAAATATAGAGTCACATGGGAACCTGTAGCAAAAGAGAGGTCCCTCAGTATTAACCAAGAAAGCCTACTCAGGAAGGTGGAATTAGAACTGTGACCCATTGGTAGGCCTGAGGGAGAGTTTCAGCCACCTCTTCCTATTACAGCTGGAAATAATTAACCCTTAAGCCTACCAGCCCTGTATGACTGGAGCCACGGTAGGCTTGGAGCTGGGAGGGAATGCTTGTGTAGCAGAAGCACAGCATTCAATTTCTGGTGCTAACTTCCCCCAAAGCTGAAGAGGAAGCATGAGTGGAGGAAGGCTCCACATTGGTCTGTGACACTGATTAGTGTTTTGAAGATGCTCTTTGTATAAGATAATTTAGAAAATGTGAGTTCAGTTCCACTTAATCAACTAATTGCACCCCAGACTGGTCTCTCCACCCCAGGGCAGTTGGCTGGTTGTCCAGCCATCAGACGGTGGGCTGAAATCTGGTTTGTTTGACTCGTCATTCAGGAATCATAAGCCATAGGTTAAATATTCCTCTGGTGGAGGGGTAAGGGTTGGGGGTGTGTTTGTGTAGATGAGTACCCTGAGTACTTGCATCTTGCACCTGCATCTGTCCATCAGATACTCCTGGGTCATAAACCCAGCACAACACAAGTTCCCTAATGTGGCAAGCACCAGGGTTGGGCTCGTTAGTGTATTGTGCTTTTGTGGTACAACCCTCAGAGGACCTAGACCATGAGTGACCCAGACATATTTATATCCTCAATACTATCTTCATGGTAAGGTGAGGGCCAGGTGCCTGGAGTCAAATAACGGGAAAGGGCTTCCACAGCATTTGAGACCACCTCCAGTCATCCTGATCCATATCTTGCCAATGGATCCAGATGACTCTGGAGGAGATAGTGAGACTGGTGACTTTGCCAATCTCTGTCTTGTTAGTATCCAATTCACTTGTAAGTCAAGATATGGCCTTCCTGATACCATTGGTCTTCTTCCAGAAGGAAGGACAAAAATCAATAAAACGGGACAGGTCACGAATCAGGTAAATCTAGGCAACCATCAGGAGAAATAGCAGGAGGCAAGTATTATTATTCAATCACTTTAATTGATCAGTTCATCAAATGGATATTGAGTATTGATAATCTCCTCCTCTACTTGCCCAGCCCCTCCTCCTCTGCAGTTTTGAAGCCATTCAGGCAATTATCCCTTTCCAGAGACTCTCAATTAGACTTTGCACTCCCTGCCCAGCCCTGGTTCACACAGGAGCAGCTCTGTGGGCAGATTGGCCTGGAAGTCTCCTTCAAACATTCTCCCTTTAGTACAAACTTCAGCATGTCGAATCCAGCACGACAGGGCGAATCTGGAATCAAACTATATTTCTGTGGGCATGTTTTGGGCCACATCCAAGACTTGAGGGACGATAGAACCATTGTTCACTTCCCAACAAAAATAATGTAGTCCCCATTCACTTCTGGGTGTGTTGGGAATTGTGGAGGGTGGGAAGGGTGAAAGTACTCAATTAGAGAGTGGGGGGCTGGGGAGGAGGTGCTCCTCAGAACACTTAATACCATTGCTGGAAGGGAATTTGCCCAAGGGCACAGAGTTTGTGCTAGAGATCTTCCAAATAAAGGAGTGGAACCGAGGTCAATTTTATTGATACAGTTGCCTGGGATCTTTGCTCCTTCAAAGCCAATTAAGATGAAAGTCTGCTTCCTACCATGTGACTTCTCGCAGAATCTGGAGTGTGTGTGGTGCAAATGTAGTCTACCCGATCCTGGAGTGAGACCCTCCTTGCTTTTTCATTCTGTTCTTTTTTTAGTTTGTTTGTTTTTTGTTTTGATACTTTGTCTTATTATACCAGATTTAAGAAAAGGATGAAGAAATGGTTAATAATGTACTTTAAAATGTACTTTGATAAAACATTTTTTTTTTTTACCATTTTGCCCCTACATCGCTCCTCATTTTTTCCTCTGCTTTTAGGAGACAAGAATATATTTGTATAGTCCCTTTTCTACATTATAACTCTTCAAAAAATGGAAGACAGCTATCATCTTCCACCTGTCTTCTCTTTTGTAAGCTTAAACACCTACTGTTCCTTCAACCACTCCTCATTTAGATCTATCAGTGTTTATTTTCTTATTACATATCATTGTTTACAAAAAAGATGAATCTTAATGAGTTATAGAAACTGGTGTGACTGTGGATTGTGTAATAGGATAATATTAAATGGGGTGATACTTGGACACACACAAATAATGAAACATACTGAATCAATGAGTCCAGTGTGATCCATGATTAAACAATATGGCATTGTTTATCTGGCTCCACCTCATCTTTGTTTTATTGGGGGGGG
>CM053775.1:44111134-44129213 GCA_028658325.1 Potorous gilbertii
TAAATTATCTCTCATAGAAGAGGTAAGCAGGAGACTTCTTAGTGGAGGGGAAAAGAGGAGAGTTGAGAAAAAAAATGTGGGTTACTCTCATCACATTCGACTAAAGGAAGGAATAAAATGCACACTCATTTTGGTATGAAAACATATCTTACAATACAGGAAAGTGGGGGAGAAGGAAATAAGCAGGATGGGGGGGGATGATGGAAGGGAGGGCAATGAGAGGAGGGAGCAACTTGAAGCAATACTTGGGGAGGGACAGGATCAAAAGAGAGAATAGAAACAATGGGGGCCAGATAGGATGGAGGGAAATTTAGTTAGTCTTACACAACACGACTATTATGGAAGTCATTTGCAAAACTACACAGATATGGTCTATATTGAATTGCCTACCTTCCCAAACGGAATGGGTGGGGAGGGAGGGATGGGGAGTAGTTGCAACTCAAAGTTTTAGGAACAACTGTCGAGTAGTATTCTTGATACTGGAAAATGAGAAGTACAGGTAATGGGGAATCGAAGGTTGTGTGGCCCTACAGGACAGAAGAGAAGATGGGGACAAGAGAAGGGAGGGATGCAGAAGAGAGGGCAGATTGGTGGTAGGGGAAATTAGAATGCTCGGTGTATTGGGGTGGGGGAGGGGACAAATGGGGAGAACATTTGCAACCCAAAATTTTGTGAAAAATAATATAAAAAGTTAAATAAATAAATTTATATTTTAAAAAAAGACTCTTAATTAGTTCAATCTAAGGCAAGATTTAATCAGAGGCACTTGATTATGCTAAACCCAAAACAGCTAAAAATCCTACTTTACTTGCCATTACAAGAATATATACCATGCTCCTATCCTGTGAAGGCAAATTGTTCTGGCTTTCTTCAATTAGTAGGAGCAAAAAGCAAAAAACATGTTACTTAAATCAATAACCCAAACCCAATATCCTTTGCATCCTTTAATTTCATCAATCATTTCTAAAATATTTTGAAGGATTCCCTTAGTAGACTTAATCTAAGAATTATATTTTCTGTATTCTACTCTAAAGCCCCACTCACAGTTTACCTTTTTCACTGGCTAAACTGGAGACTTCTATGGACTAGTTGTTTTGCTAATTAACTGCTTCTTGTTCTAGATCCTTTCAAATTGCAGTGATTTATTTTTATCCACCTTTAATTCTGTACTGGGGGTATTTACAACTCATTTTTTGGTGGGTAAATACTACTGGATACCACTGAATGATGCTTCCCTATTAGTAAGTGAACATTACATTTTGATTTCTTCCATAAGAAAAAATGATACTCAATAATCCATTCTAATTATTGTTTCTTCTGAGCCTGGATTAATGACAATTCTGTTGGTGACCTCAGATCAATATGTGATTTTTTTTAGCTTTCTAAGTACTTTTCAATATAGATTTGTAGAGTCTCTAAACCCAATATGGTTTTGTGGCTATTTCTCATTTTCTGTTACTGAGTTTTGTATTATTGTAATTGAGAGCCTATATCTAAGAGCATTCTCAACTCGTATTTTACCCAATTATGAATCCCAGATGGAGCAACTCTCCCCCTTTTGGAACCCAGCAAGGGAACTGGTGAATCCCCACAGGAAAATTACACTTCTTTATCAGAGCTCTGATGCTAGCTTCATTTTGATTGACTTTGAAGTCCAGGGGGTGGAAAATTCCTACTGTTTCTTATCTATTCTGATGCTTTTTCATAATTCATTTTGCCCTTTATATGTACTTGTATGTATATGCCTGGTAGGGTTTCTATGAATATTTTGTCCTGGTGCTCACATCCTTGCATAGTCTTAAGGCTATCACAACAGACTCCACCATCTACGCCTCTCCTAAAAGTTAGAGAAAGTCAGTTTGTCATTATTCTGACCTGCTAAAATCCATAATCCTTCATTTGTATAATCTGCATCTTTCTATGTCTTCATTCAAATGCATAGATACCAATTCTACCATGTTTTTTTCAATGACAATTGATGTACTTTTATTGGTATGGAGCGGGTAATTGCATTCTTCAAGCATGGAAAATCCAGTGTAGGAGAATATTTTATGATAATACTCTACGGTATGCTGCCTGAGTTTTATTAGTTTAAACAAGCCTCTCTCTTTACTAGCTATCCCTAAGGCTTCATGATTTGGCAGAATCAAGGCAGGCAAATTTACCACCTGATTGATACATTCTTAATAGCCAGGAAGCATCTATTTCTTTTGGTTTCTGAGCAAAGTCTTAAAAATAAAAACCTTGACCTAGTTAAGTTCTGTCATAGGCGCTGGTTTTTGCACTCTCTTCTCCATCCTTAAAAAAATCTTCATATTGGTTAGAGAACGTGGCAAGAATCATATGCACTTGGCTAGTAGATCAGTTGGCCTACTGTTAAACAAATCCTTGCTTGGCCTTTACTTACTGTTTTCATTATCCTGATCTCCCTGGAGAAGAGAGAAAGTCTTAGCAGAAGATGTTCACCTTACCCCTGTAGTTGGAAGTGCAGTTTGTTAAGAATTTTAATTCTATCCCTGGTCAGTGACTTGTGAGTCTAAAAGGAAATATCGGAAATCAGTTCTTGGCTAGCGTGTCCTTTATATCTCCTTCATGAGTTGCCTTTAACAGTGTCCCATCCTTATAAACAGATTTACCTATACATATGCTAACTAGTGTAATTGAAAAACTCATTAGACTTATACTTCTCAGTTCATGCAACCAAACTTCATTAATCAAAATGTGCACACAATACCCTCTGAGAAAAAACCACCAACCTCAGTTGCAGAGGTTCCAATAAACTTGTTTCATACTAGAATTTGACAAGGATCTTTCTCTGCCCAGCTTAAGGTCATGTGTCTCTCTAAATCAATCAGCACTGCCCTCTAGTGAAGATGAACATGTTCTAATCTCAAGTGTGTAGGGAACTCATAAGCCAATCAGTCACATTCTAGTCACAAGTTGGTAAATGGAGACTCAGTTGAGCTTTTTTATACTTTTAACTTTAAGAGGAAGGAAGGAAACAGGATCTATTAGTTACCTGGCATATATGCCAGGCACTGTAAGTGCTTTACAAATATTATCTAATTTGATCCTCATAACAACTCTGGGAAGTAGGTGCTGTTATTATGCTCATTTTTCAGCTGAAGAAACAGATTAAGTGACATCACAGGGTCACACATCTAGCAAATGTCTGAGATAGGATTTGAACTTGGGTCTTCCTGACACCAGATCCAGTACTTTCTCCACTGTACCATATAGCTGTCTCAAAGTGTGGTTTTCCTAAATTGTTTACAATATTATTTGTTTCGTAGTTTGCTATATAAATTATTGATAAAGTTATTTATATTTTCTCATTGGTGGTCTGTCTTATCAGAAAGTGTATATGTTTATCAATTGTTTAAGAACACACAAAGTTGTTTCCAAATTATACCACACAAATGTTTATCTTATTCAAAAACACCTCACAAAGAGAAGGAGTAAAGATGGCAGAATGAGAGCCAGCATTATTGTCCAGCTCACCCAGTACTCCTCTTCCACAACAACCTAAAAATGTGCTATGTTGAATCATCATTGAGAAAGTTAAAAAAAAGTCACAGTGAGTCACTTTTCTAGACCAGGGCAGCTTAGAAAAATAGAAAGATCTGAGGCAGAGCCAAGATGGTGGAGAAAAGCCAGGAAGTTGTTGGACTCCTCTGTTTCAGAAACAACATTAAATCAAGCCTCTAAAGAGATTCTGGAGAGATTGAACCTCCAAAAAGGTGGAGTGAAACAATTTTCCTACTTAGCGTAACTTAGAAGGATGTAAGGAAAGGTCTGTTTCACTTGGGTAAAAAGGGGGCGTAGCCCAGCACAGAAGGTATCTGGGCAAGCCAGTGGGAGGCTTTTAGGCCCAGCACAGATCAGCAACTGAGAGCTCTTGGTCTTGGCTCAGCAGGCCAGTGGCATAACAAGCCAACTGCAAGGCCTCCAGCCCCAGTACAGAAGGCAAGTTGCCAACCCAGGGACCAGGCAATAAGAGACATGACTAAGCTAGTCCACCCTAGTGAAATGAGCCAGCCTCCAGCACCTGAAGACCCAGTGCACAATGTCAGTTAAGAGTCTCCTGGTTCCCATCACAAGAAGTTTGGGACAGTGTTCCACTTATCCCAAGAGGAGAGCTCAATTTTTAAAAACAACAAAATAGGGAAAAACTGAGAAAGAAGCAAAAATGAACATTGACCATAGAAAATTACTATGGTGACAGGGAAGATCAAAATACAACTCAGAAGAGGACAATATTGGCAGTACATCAAATAAAATCTGAAACCTCAAAGGGGAATATGAATTTTTCTCAAGCCCAAAAAGCCTTCCTGGAAGAACTCAAAAAGGAATTAAAAAATCAAATAAGAGAGATAGAAGAAAAATTGCTAATATAAATGAGAGTTATGCAAGAGAAAGTCAATAGCTTGGAGAAAGAATGACAAAAAATGGATGGATGAAAACAATTCCTTAAAAGATAGAATTGATCAAATGGAAAAAGAGGTACAAAACCTAACTGAAGAAATAATTCCTTAAAAATTAGAATTAGGCAAGTGGATACATCAAGAAACAATCAAACAAAATCAAAAGAATGAAAAAATAGGAGAAAATGGAAAAAAACTCATTGGAAAAACAACTGACCTAGAAAATTGATCCAGGAGAAATAATTTAAGAATTATTGGACTTCCTGAAAACTATGATTAAAAAAAGAGCCTAAACAGCATCTTTCAAGAAATTATCAAGAAAAACTCCCTGATTTCCTACAACTACCAGGTAATTACCAGTAGTCATTGAAGGAATCCACCAATCACCTCCTGAAAGAGATCTCAAAATGAAAAGTCCATGGAATATTGCAAGCAAACCCCAGAATTATCAGGTCAAGGAGAAAACACTTCAGGCTGCCAGAAGTAAATAATTTAAATATCCTGGAACCACAGTCAGGATAACACAAATTTTAGCATCTTCTACATTAGAGGATCAGAAGGCTTGGAATATGATTTTGTGGAAGGCAAAGTTACTTGGACTAAAATTAGAAAAATTGAGCATAATCTTTCAAGGGAAAAGACAGTCATTCAATAAAACAAGGAACTTTCAATCATTCTTGATGAAAAGACCAGATCCGAAAAGAAAATTCAATCTTCAAATATAAGACTCAAGAGATGTATAAAAAAAAAAAGGAAAGAAAAAATATGTTATTCAAAAAGGTTAAACTGTTTATATCCCTACATGGGAAGATGATACTTGTAACTATTTAGAACTGTATCTTTATCACAACATTTAGAAGGAGTATACAGAGACCTATAATGTGGGTATAAATTGACTTTCATGTGATGATAAAAATTCTAATTAAGAGGAAAAAAGGGATTGTACTGCGTGAAGAGGAAAAGAGGAGGCAGGAAAGGGTAAATTGTATGACATGAAGAGGCACAAAGACCTGTTAGAGTAGAGGGGAAAAGGGAGGTAGATGAGAATTTTTTGAACCTTGCTCTCATTGGATTTGACTCAAAGAGGGAATAACATACTCGGTTAGGTATAGAAATCTAACCTACCCTATAGGAAGTAGGAAGGGAAAAAAGAAAGAAAAAGGAGAGGATTGATAGAGAAGAAGTAATAAGGGAAAAGGAGAAAAAAGGGAGGGGGTTGATAGAAGGGAGGGCAAATTGAGGGAGGTGATGGTCAAAAGCAAAACACTAGTGAGGAAGGAAAGGGAGAAATGAGAGAGAAAAGCATAAACAGGGGAAAAATATGACAGAGAAAAAACACAGTATTTATAACTGTGAATATGAATGGGAGGAACTCTCACATAAACAGAACTGGAGAGCAGAGTAGATAAAAAAACCGTAATTCTACAATATATTGTTTACAAGAAACACACTTGAAATAGAGGGATACACACAGGGTAAAGGAAAAAGACTGGAGTAGAATATATTTTGCTTCAGCTGAAGTAGAAAAAGCAAGGGATTGCAATCTTCATTGCAGCAAAGAAAAAGCATAAAAAGATCTGATTAAAAGAGATAAGGAAGGAAACTACATCCTGCTAAAAGATACCACAGAAAATGTGGTAATATCATTACTTAAAACATATGCCCCAAATGCATCCAAACTCTTAGAAGAAAAATGAAGTGAGTTACAGAAAGAAATAGGGAGCAACATTATACTGGTGGAAGACCTCAACCTCCCTCTTTTGGAACCAGATAAATCCAAGAATAAAACAAACAAGAAAGAAATTAAAGAGGTGAATAGAATTTTAGAAAAGTTAGATATGACAGACCTCTGAAGAAAACTGAAGGGAAGAGAGAGGAATATACGATTTTGTCAATGGTACATGATACCTACACAAAAATTGACCACGTATTAGGGCATAAAAACCTCACAATCAAATGCAGAAAGGCAGAAATATTAAATACATCATTTTCTGATCATGATGCAGTAAAAATTATATGTAATAAAGGACCATGGAAAGATATACTAAAAAATAATTGGAAACTAAATAATCTAATCATAAAGAATGTGTGGGTTAAACAACAAATTATAGAAACAATCAATAATTTTATTAAACCAAATAACAATAATGAGACAACATACCAAAACTTATGGGATGCAGCCAAAGCAGTTCTTAAGTGAGATTTTATATCTCTACATGCTGACATGAATAAAACAAAGAAAAAAGGAGCTCAATGGATTCAACGTGTATGTAAAACAGCTAAGGAAAAAACAAATTAAATATCTCCAATTAAATATCAACTTAGAAATTCTAAAAACCAGTGACAGAGTCAAAATGGCTGAGTACAAAGAGGCACCTACTCCAGCTGTTCCTTCACAGTCCACAAAATACCTACAAAATGACTAAACAAATTCTAGAGCAACAAAAACTACAAAACAACAGAGTGAAAGAGATTTCCAGCTGAAAGCAGCCTGAAAGGCCAACAGGAAAGGTCTATCACATGGGACATAGAGTAGAGCACAGCCCACGGAGCCCAGCCTAGCTTTGGTCATGTTGCAAAAGCAGGAAGAAGACCAGAGAAGGCCTTAGGGAGGCATCTTCACTAACAGCTATGGTTCCCTGATCCCTCAATCTACAAATACCAAACAATTTCAAAGGTCAGCAAGAAAGCTTTCACACCTGGATGAGAAGGGAGTGGGGTCCTCTCCCAGCCTTGGACCCAGGTGGCAGCAGCAGTACCAGGGTTCATTTGTGGAGCCCTCAGTCTAATGATCCAAGGGGAATTGAATCACTGACCTGGATCTCAGCCCTGAGTACCAATCCTCGGGTGAAAAAGAGTTCTGACGTAGTGGAGTTGGTAGAGGTTCTAAAAGGGGTATTCTACTTGCACATCCTTGGCAGAAAAGCTTTAATAATTCCCAGATCAGAGCACAGACCAGGAGAGGAGTAAACTCCTCTCCCTTGATTATGATACCTTGGAGGAACTGAGAAATTACAGGACTCCAGAGTCTACTCTACTCTTGCCAAAGAACTCAAAAGTCAAATAACTGACTGGGAATAGGCCCCCAAAAGAGCAGAAAATAAAACTATAGAAGGTTACTTTACAGGTGGACAGGTATTTTCTTCCATCCCTTCAGATGAGGAAGAACACAGCTTACCATTAGAGGAAGACATAAAAGTCAAGGCTCCTGCAGCCAAAGCTATCAAAATAAATATGCAATGGGGAGGAGTCAAGATGGCAGAGTATAAAGAGTCACATATGCTAGGTCCGAACCCACAGCCCATAAATTACCTGTCAAAAGGAACTCCCAACAAATTCTGGAGCAGGGGAAGCCACACAACAACAGAGTGGAGGAGATTTCTATTCCGGAAAGCCCTGAAAAACTGACACCAATGGTCCATCGCACACTGGACCCAGAGCAGAGCCCAGCCCTGCCTTGGCCACATGGCCCTGAGAGAGCAGAACCAAGCAGGCTTCAGGGACGGAATCTCTGGTGGCCGCGAAGGTCCCTCCACCCAAAGGTTCACAGGTCAGTGAGAGAGACTTCTGGGCTGGCAAAGAGGGGAGCGGGATGTCTCCATAACTCACCCAGCCTTGGGAGGCAGCAGCAGGGGAAAGGAGCAGACAGCAGATCGGGTCCATTACTAAAGGTCTCCGCATAAACCCCTGAGGGCACTGAGCCTGGGAGGCGGCCCTGACCCCACCTGAGAAGCTGAATTTAATCTTACCCTGAATAGCAGCCCCACCCACCACTGAAAGCCCTGAGGCTGGAGAGCAGCATTTGAATCTCAGACCCCAAGCACTAGCTGGGTGGATCTAGGCGGGGGTGGAGAGGAATCTCAGAAGTCAAGTAACTGGCTGGGAAAATGCCCAGAAAAGGGGAAAAAATAAGACCATGGAAGGTGACTTTCTTGGTGACAGATGTTTCCTCCTTTCCTTTCAGATGAGGAAGAACAACGCTTACCATCAGGTAAAGACCTAGAAGTCAAGGCCGCTGTATCCCAAACATCTGAAATAGATATCCAATGGGCTCAGGCCATGGAAGAGCTCAAAATGGATTTTGAAAATCAAGTTAGAAAGGTAGAGGAAAAATAAATATGCAATGGTTTCAGGGCATGGAAGAGCTCAAAAAGGATTTTGAAAATCAATTAAGAAAGATGGAGGAAAAACTGGGAAGAGACATGAGAGCAATGCAAGAAAATCATGAAAAGGGAGTCAACAGCTTGCTAAAGGAGACCCAAAAAATGCTGAAGAAAATAACACCTTTGTAAATAGACTAACTAATATGACATGAGGTCCAAAAAAATCAATGAGGAGAAGAATGCTTTAAAAAGAAGAATTAGTCAGATGGAAAAGGAGGTTCAAAAGCTCACTGAAGAAAATAATTCTCTCACAATTAGAATGGAGCAGATGGAAGCAAATGATGTCATGAGAAACCAAGAAATTACAAAACAAACCAAAAGAATGAAAAAACAGAAGACAATGTGAAATATCTCTTTGGAAAAACAACTGACCTGGAAAATATATCCAGGGGAGACAATTTAAAAGTTGTGGGACGACGTGAGAGCCATGATCAACAAAAGTGCCTAGTCATCATCTTTCATGAAATTATCAAGGAAAACTGCCCTAATGTTCTAGAAGCAGAGAGTAAAATAAAAGTTGAAAGAAGCCCCCAGTCACCTCCTGAAAAAGAAAAACTCCTGGGAATATTGTAGCCATATTTCAGTCTACCAGGTCAAGGAAAAGTATTACAAGCAGCCAGAAAGGAACAATTCGAGTATTGTGGAAATACAATGAGGATAACATAAGATCTAGCAGCTTCTACATTAAGGACTTGGAATATGATATTCCAGAAGTCAAGGGATCTAGGACTAAAATCAAGAATCACCTACCCAGCAAAACTGAGTATAATACTTCAGGGGAAAAAATAGTCATTCAATGAAATAGAGGACTTTCAAGTATTCTTGATGAAAAGACCAGAGCTGAAAAGAAAATTTGACTTTCAAACACAAGAATCAAAAGAAGCATGAGAAGGTAAACAGGAAAGAGAAATCGTAATGGACTTACTAAAGTTGAACTGTGTGGGGCAGAAAAGGATTGCTTGCCTTCTCAGTGAAGATGGGTGGGGACAGAGGAAAGGAGAAAAGTTGGAACTCAAAGTTTAAGTAATGCATGTTGAGAATTGTTTTTGCATGCACCTGGGAAATAAGAAACACATATAATTCGATATAGAAATCTATCTTGCCCTACAAGAAAAGAGAGAAGGTGAGTATAAGGGAAGAGTGGGGTGTGATAGAAGGGAGAGCAGATTGGGGGAAGGGGTAATCAGAATACACAGTATTTCGGGGTGGGGTTAGGGGAGAGATGGGGAGAATATATGGAGCTCAAAATCTTGTGGAAATGAATGTTTAAAACTTAAAATAAATAAATACATTTTAAAAAGCATTTATACTGTCACCATCCTCTGTAAACACATTTCTGAAAGGAGGAGAGTTCACAGATGAACACTCAATTTGATGATTCAATAAGATGTCTACATATAAAAAAAGTTCTAAAACCCAAAGGAGAGATTAAATAAATTGAAAGGAAGAAAACTATTGAACTAATAAATAAAACTAAAAGCTAGTTTTATGAAAAAGAAGCAAAATAGATAAATCTTTGCTTAATTTGATAAAAAAAGAAAGAAGAAAACCAAATTACCAGTATCAAAAATTAAAAGGGTGAATTGATCACCAATGTAGAGGAAATAAAAACAATAATTAAGAAATATTTTGCCCTATTATACGCCAATAAATTTGACACTCTAAGTGAAATGGATGAATGTTTCAAAAATATAAATTTCCCGGATGAAGAGAAGAGTAAATTAATTACCGAAATCACCCCATTTGAAAAAAAGGAAATTGAAGAAGTCATCAGTGCACTCCCTAAGAAAAACATCTTCAGGGCCAGATGGATTTACAAGTGAATTTTACCATCAAAAAAATTAATTGCGATACTATATAAACTATTTGTAAAAATAGGTAAAGAAGGAATCCTACTAAATTCTCTTTATGACAAAATATGGTGCTGATTCCTAAACCAGGAAGAGCCAAAACAGAGAAAGAAAATTTTAGACTAACTTCACTAGTGAATATTTGTGCAAAAATTTTAAATAACGTAATAGTAAAGAAATTACAGCAATATATCCCGAGGATCATACGGTATGACCAGAGGGAATTCATACCAGGAATGCAGAGCTGGTTCTATATTAGGAAAACTATCAGCATAATTGACTTTATCAGTAACAAAACGAACAGAAATCATATGGTTATCTCAATAGAAGCAGAAAAACCTTTTACTCAAATACCCATTCCTATTGAAAATACTATACAACACAGGGAAAAAAATAGTGTTTTCTTCACAATGATAAGTAGCACCTATCTAGAAATATCAGCAAACTTTACATGTAATGGGGATAAGCAAGAAGTATTCCCTACAAGATCAGGGGTGAAACAAGGATGTCATCACCAGTTTTTCTTTTTTATTAATTTATTTTCTTTCAGTTTCCTACAATAATTCCTATAGGTCTTAGATTTTCTCCCTCTTCCTTCCCCATCCCTCCCTGAGATGGCATGCAATCTTATATGATTTCTATATAAATATTCTTATTAAACACATTTTCACATTAGTCATGTTGCATAGAGGAATTAAAATGAATGGAGGAAACCAGGAGAAAAAAAACAAAACAAAGCATAACACATTCTGCTTCATTCTACATTCCAATTCCGTAGTTCTTTCTCTGGATGTGGATGGCGTTTTGCCTCAAGAGTCCTTTGGGAATGTTCCAGGTCCCTGATGTGCTGTGAAGGGGTAAGTGCACCAGAAAACTTCTTTGCACACTATGGTTCTTAATGTGTACAACGTTCTCCTGGTTCTGCTTATTTCACTCAGCATCTGTTCATACAGGTCCTACCAGGCCTCTCTGAAGTCTTCCTATTAATCATTTTTTAGAGCACAATAGTATTCCATTACATCCATATAACACAACTTGTTCAGTCAGTCCCCAGTTGATGGGCATCCCCTTGATTTCCAGTTCTTGGCCATCACAAAGAGAGCTGCTATAAATATTTTTGTACATGTTGTACCCTTTCCCATTTTAATTGTCCCTTTGGGATGCTGTCCTACAAGTGATATTGCTGGGTCAAAGGATATGCACATTTTTGTAGCCAGTTGGCCATAGTTTCAAATTGCTCTCCAGAATGGTTGGATCATCTCACAGTTCTACCAGCAATGAATTAGTACTACAATTCTCCCACATCTCAAACATTTATCATCTTCTTGTTTTGTCATGTTAGCCATTCTGATAAGTGTGTTGTGGTACTTTAGAGTTGGATTGATTTGCATCTCTCTAATTAATAATGGTTTGGAGAATTTTTTCGTATGACTTTAGATAACTTTAATTTCTTCCTCTGAAAACTGCCTGATCGTATTCTTTGACCATTTATCTACTGGGGAATGATTTGTATTCTTGTATATTTGACTCATTTCTCTATATATATTAGAAATGAGGCCTTTATCACAGACACTAGCTGCAGATATTCTTTCCCAGTATTCTGCTTCCCTCCTGATCTTGGCTGCAGTGGGTTTGTGCAAAAATATTTCAATTTAATGTAATTAAAATTATCGACTTTACATTTCATAATGTTCTCTATCTCTTGTTTGGTCACAATTTTCTCCCTTCTCCACAAATATGGCAGATAAACTACCCCCTTGCTCCCCTAATTTGTTTATATTACCAGCCTTTATACCTAGATCATGTATCCATTTGGACTTTGTTCTTGTGTACAGTGTCAGATATTGGTCTACACCCAGTTTCCACCACACTGTTATCCAGTTTTCCCAGCAGTTTTTGTCAAACAGTAAGTTCTTATCTCAGAAGCTGGGGGCCTTGGGTTTAACGAACAGTAGACTGCTATACTCATTGACTACTGTGTCTTGAGAACCTAACATATTTCACTGGTCTATTTCTTAGCCATTACCAAGTGATCTTGATAACTGCTGCCTTGTAATACAATTTGAGTTCTAATAGGTTTAGATCACCTTCCCTAGCATTTCTGTGCATTAATTCCCTTGATAATTTCAACCTTTTGTTCTTCCAGATGAATTTTGATATTATTTTTTCTAGCTCTATAAAATATTTTTCTGGTAGTTTGATTGGTATGGCATTGAATAACTAAATTCATTTAGGTAGAATAGTCATTTTTATTATATTAGCTTGGCCTAACCACGAGCAACTGACGTTTTGCCAATTATTTAGATCGGACATTGTGCGAAAAGTGTTTTCTGGTTATCTTCGTATACTCCCTGGGTTTGTTTTGGCCGTAGCTTTAAATGGGATTTCTCCTTCTGTCTCCTGCTGTTGTGTTTTCTTAGTAACATATAGAAATGTAGATGATTTAGTGTGAGTTTATTTTGTAACCTGCAACTTTGCCAAAGCTGTTTATTATTTCAAATAGATTTTTACTGTTTCTCTAAGTATATCATCATATCGTCTGCAAAGAGTGATACCTTAGTTTCTTCTTTGCCAAATTACAATTCCTTCATTTTTTTCTTCTCTTATTGATAAAGCTAACATTTCTAGTACCATAATGAATAACATTGGTGATATGGACATCTTTGTTTCACCCATGATCTTATTAGAAATGCATCTAGCTTCCCCCTGTTGCATATAATGCTTGCTGGTGGTTTTAGGTAGATACTGCTTATTATTTTAAGGAAGGCTCCATTTATTCTTATGCTGTCCAATATTTTCAATAGGAATGGGTATTGTATTTTCTTAAAAGCTTTTTCTGCATCTATTGAGATAATCACGTGGTTTCTGTTAGTTTTGTTGTTGATACGCCACAGATATGATAATGTTGATAATTTTCCTAATATGAATCAGCCCTGAATTACTGGTATGAATCCTACTTATTAATAATGTGTTATTCACATGGTGAATTGCTTTATGCTTTTTGCAACAATATTATTTAAAATTATTGCATCTGTATTCATTAGAGAAATTTGTCTATAATTTTCTTTCTCTGTTTTGGCTCTTCCAGTTTTAAGTATCAGAATCATATTTGTACCACAAAAGGAATCTGGCAGAACTCCCTCTTTGGCAATTTTCCCAAGTAGTCTACATAGTATTAGAATTACCTGTTCTTTAAATGTTTGATAGAATTCACTTGTAAATCCATATGACCCTGGAAATTTCTTCCATCGGGAGTCCATTGATGACTTGTTCAATTTCTTTTTCTGAGAAATATTTAAATATTTACCTTCCTCTTCTATTTATCTGACCAATTTATATTTTTTTAAATATTCATCCACCTCACTTAGACTGTCATATTTCTGGGCATATAGTTGGGCAAAGTAAATTCTAATTATTGTTTTAATTTCTTCCTCGTTAGAGGTGAGTTCATACTTTTCATTTTTTATATTCGTAATACTGTTTTCTTCTTTTTTAAAAATCTAATTCAACAAAGATTTGTCAATTTTATTTTTTTTCATAAAACCAACTCTTAGTTTTATTTATTAGTTCAATAGTTTCCTTAATTTCAATTTTATTAATCTCTCCTTTGGTTTACAGTATTTCTTTACCTGCGGATTTTCAATTTGTTCTTTATCTACTGTTTCAACTGCATGCCCAATTTATTGATCTCCTCTTTGTCTATTTTATTTATGAAGACATTAAATGAAAAAAAACTTCCCCAAAGAACTGCTTTTGCAGCATCCCACAAGTTTTGGTAGGTTGTCTCATTATTGTCAATCTCTTGAGTGAAGTTATTGATTGTTTATATGATTTGTTGTTTATTCTACTCATTCTTTAGGATGAGATTATTTATTTTCCAATTAATTTTTGGTCTTTTTACTATGGCCTTTTATCACATGTAATTTTTATTGCATTATGATCTGAGGAGGATGTATTGACTATCTCTACCTTTCTGCACTAGTTTTTGAGGTTTTCCTCTTGATTCCTGTATTTCAAAATCAAATTTGCTATTCAGCGGTGGTCTTTTCATCAAGATTACTTGAAAGTTCTCTATTTCATTGATTGTCCGTTTTTTCCCCTAAAGGACTATACCTGAAGGATTACTGGGTTAGCGATTCTTTGTTGTAATCTTTGTTCCTTTGCCCACAGGAATATCATATTTCAACCCCTCTAGTCCTTTAATGTAGAAGTTGTTAAGCCTTGTGCTTTTCTGCCTGTGGCTGCACCATACTTGAGTTGTTTCTTTGGCTGCTAACAATATTTTCTCCTGGATCTGGGCCCTCTGGAATTTGATCATACTATTTTTGTGAGTTTTCATGGTGAATTCTTTCAACTTCTATTTTGCCCTCTCATTCCAGAATATCAAGGTGGTTTCCCTTGATTGTTTCTTGAAAGATGGTGTCTTGGCACATTTTTCATCATGGCATTCAGGTAGAGCAATAATTTTTAAATTATCTGCTCTGAATATATTTTCCAGGCTTGTCTAATGAAGTACTTCACATTCTCTTCTACTTTTTTCATTCTTTTGGTTCTATTTTACTGTTTCTTTTTTTTCTTTTTAATGTTCTACAATGACTACCATAAAAGTTAGATTTTCCCCCCTACCTATCCCTCACCTCCCCCCTCCCTCCCCATGACGACATACAATTCCATATAGGATATATACACATTCCTGTTGAATATGTTTTCACTATAGTCATGCTGTGTAGACGAACTAAAATAAATGGAAGAAATCATATAACAAATCAAAACATAATACACACACACACACACACACACACACACACACACACACACACACACAAATGATCTGCTACATTTTGCGAATGAATTCCATAGTTCTTTCTCTGAGTGTGGAAGGTATTTTTCCTTAGAAGACCATTGGGAATTTTTTTTAACTTCTTGCGTTGCTACGAAGTTTCAAGTCTACCAGAAAACAACTCACACACAGTGGTCATTGCTATGCACCAAGTTCTCCTTTCGCTCAGCATCAAATCATATAAGTCCTTCCAGGCCTCCTGGAAGGCTTCTTGTTCATTATTTCTTATGGTGCAATAGTACTCTATTACATTCATATACCATAGTTTATTCAATCATTTCCCAAATGATTGACATTCCCCTGATTTCCAGTTTTTGACAACTACAAAGAGTGCTGCTATTAATATTCTTGTACATGTGGGACCCTTTCCCATTTTTATGATCTCTTGTGGATACAGTCCTTGTAGCGATATTGCTAGGTCAAAGGGTATGCATGTCTTTGTAGCCCTTTGAGCATAGTTCCAAACTGATCTCCAGAATGGATGGATGAGCTCACAGCTCCACCAACAATGAATTAATGTTCCAACTCTCTCATATCCTCTCCAAAATTTATCATTTTCCTGTTCTGTCATGTTTGCCAATATAATAGGTGTGATGTGGTACCTCAGAGTTGTTTCGATTTGCATCTCTCTAATCAAAAGTGATTTAGAGCATTTTATCATATGATTATCGATGTATTTAATTTCTTCCTCTGAAAATTGTCTGTTCATATCCTTTGACCATTTATCAACTGGGGAATGATTTGTATTGTTGTATATTTGACTCAATTCTCTATATATTCTAGAAATGAAGCCTTTATCCCTCAGATTAGCTGTAAAAATTCTTTCCCAATTTACTACATCCCTCCGAACTTTGGTTGCATTGGATTTGGTTGTGCAAAAGCTTTTCAGTTTGATGTAGTCAAAGTTGTCCATCTTTCATTTCATAATACTTTTTGTCTCTTCTTTAGTCAAAGATTCTTCCCTTCTCCATAAATCTGATAAGTTCACTATTCCGTGCTCCTCCAGGTTGTCCATGGTATCAATCTTTATACCTGGATCGTGTACCCATTTGGATATTATTCTTGTGTACAGTGTAAGGCAAGGGTCTATGCCTAATTTCTGCTACACTGTTATCCAGTTTTCCCAGCAATTTTTGTCGAACAGGGAATTCTTATCCCAGAAGCTGAGGTCCATGGGTTTATCAAACAGGAGGGTGCTATATTCCTTGCCTACTGTGTCTTGAGCGCCCAGTCTATTCCATTTGTCTACCATTCTGTTTCTTAGCCAATACCAAGTGGTTTTGATAATTGTTGCTTTATATAAAAATTTCAGATCTGGCAGCGCTAAGCGACCTTCCTTAGCATTTCTTTTCATTAGTCCCTTTGATATTCTGGACCTTTTGTTCTTCCAGATGAATTTTGATATTATTTTACCCAGCTCTAGAAAATAATTATCTGATAGTTTGATTGGTATGGCACTAAATAAGCAAGTTAATTTAGGTAGAATTGTCATTTTTATTAGATTAGCTCAGCCTACCCATGAGAAACCCATGTTTTTCCACTTGCTTAGATCTCACTTTATTTGTGCAAAAAGTGTCTCGTAATTGTGTTCATATAGTCCCTGGATTTGTTCTGGCAGGTAAACTCCCAAATATTTTACAGGGTCTGCCCTGGCTTTAAATGGGATTTCTCTTTCTATCTCCTGCTATTGGACTTTGTTGCTAATATATAGGAATGCAGAAGACTTTTGTGGGTTTATTTTGTAACTTGCAACTTTGCCAAAGTTATTTATTATTTCAAGTAGTTTTTATTACTTGAATCTCTGGGATTCTCTGAGTATATCATGCTATCATCTTACAAGAGTGCTAACTTAGTTTCTTCCTTGCCTGTTCTTATTCCTTCAATTTCTTTATCTTGTCTAATTGCTACCACTAATACTTCCAGTACCATATTGAATAATAGTGGTGATAATGGACATTCCTGTTTCACCCCTGGTCTTATTGGAAATGCATCTAGCTTATCTCCATTGTATATAATGATTGCTGAATGTTTAAAATAGATGTTGCTTATTATTTTATGGAAAGTTCCCTTTATTCTTATGTTTTCCAGTGTTTTTAATAAGCATGGGTGTTGTATTTTGTCGAAAGCTTTTTCTGCGTCTATTGAGAAAACCATGTGTTTTTTGCTATTTTGCTGTTGATATGATCGATAATGATAATAGTTTTCCTAATATTGAATCAGCCCTGCATTCCTGGTAAGAATCCAACCTGGTAATATTGTATTATTCTCATGATGAGTTGCTGCATTCTTTTTTCGACAATAAAATTTAACATTATTTCATCTATATTCAGTAGAGAAATTGGTCTATAATTTTCTTTTTTTCTTTTTTTAATATAAATTTATTTATTTAACTTTTTACATTTATTTTCACAACATTTTGGGTTCCAAAATTTTCTCCCCATTTGTCCCCTCCCCCACCCCAGTACACTGAGCATTCTAATTTCCCCTATCACCAATCAGCCCCCTCTTCTATCATCCCTCCCTTCCCTTGTCCTCATCTTCTCTTTTTTTCCTTTAGGGCCAGATAACTTTCTATTCCCCATTACCTGTATTTCTTATTTCTTAGTAGGAAGAACAATACTCAACAGTTGTTCCTAAAACTTTGATTCCCAACTTCTCTCCATCCCTCCCTACCCACCCACTCCCTTTGGGAAGGCAGGCAATTCAATATAGGCCATATCTGTGTAGTTTTGCAAATGACTTCCATAATAGTCGTGCTGTGTAAGACTAACTATATTTCCCTCCATCCTATCCTGCCCCCCA
>CM053775.1:44129713-44153860 GCA_028658325.1 Potorous gilbertii
CAGGGAGATAACACGGGAATAAGTGCGTCTATACGGTTTATAGTATGCAAATCTCCCAGGGAAAATGCTAGGAAGGGTGGGGTAGAAAGGCCTCTAGCTGAATTGGGAAGGAAGCAAGAGGCCTTGGCTGGGGCTGGCTGGGCTGGGGGTGGGGGGTGGGGGACGGGGTGGACGTGACAGATGGGCCAATTTAGAAAGATCTCTGACAGCTGAGATGGCCTGAGGAGGCCACTGCGCAGGCGGCCGGAGAGGGGAGGGGACAAGGAGAGGTGGGCCAGCGAGGGGAGGGGCAGAGAGGGGAGGGGTAGAGAGGGCCCGGGTGGGTGGGGTCAGGCCTGAGAGAGGGTGTGTCTGCAGTGTGTTGCTAGGGTAGAAGTAGAGAACCTCGGCCGCTGATTGGAGGGGGCGCATCGGGAGCCGGTCAGAGCCAGCGGAACAAGATGGCGACGTGGGCGGAGTGATTCTGTACGTCGTAGGGAGCAGTGGTCAGCACTTCGCTTCCGCCTCCTGTGCCGCTCGCAGCTGGCACGTCACCACCAAACCTGCGTTGGCAGCGGCAGCGGTGTCTGGCGGCTGTTGGAGCCCAGCGAAGTTGCTCGGTGGGGAAGACGCGGGCCTCAGCGCAGGCCGGAAGGAGGCGACCCACGAGCGGCGGCGGCGGCGGCGGCGGCGGCGGCGGCGGTGGCCAGGGTCCCATTACCACCCACCCCGTGGGTGAGGCCTGCCCGGCCTGGTACCCGCAGCGGCCCCATCGCGATCGCCCCATTTCCCCTCCCCACCCCCGCAGCATGGCGAGCAGCATAGTTGGGGGCAAGTACGAGCTGCTGCGGAAGGTCGGGGCCGGCTCGTTCGGGGACATCTACCTGGCCATCAACATCACCAATGGTGAGGAAGTGGCCGTAAAACTGGAGTCGCAGAAAGCCAAGCACCCCCAGCTGCTGTATGAGAGCAAGCTGTACAAGGTCCTGCAAGGTGGGGTGGGCATCCCCCACATGCGCTGGTACGGCCAGGAGAAGGACTACAATGTGCTCGTCATGGACCTCCTGGGGCCCAGTCTGGAGGACCTGTTCAACTTCTGCTCCCGCAGGTTCACCATGAAAACCGTGCTGATGCTGGCCGACCAGATGATCAGCAGGATCGAGTATGTGCATACCAAGAACTTTATCCATAGGGACATCAAACCCGATAATTTCCTGATGGGAATTGGGCGCCATTGTAATAAGCTATTTCTTATTGACTTTGGGCTGGCCAAAAAGTATCGAGACAACAGGACAAAACAGCACATACCCTACAGAGAAGATAAAAACCTCACTGGCACTGCCAGGTATGCCAGCATCAATGCCCACCTTGGCATTGAGCAGAGCCGTCGAGATGACATGGAGTCCCTGGGATATGTGTTGATGTATTTCAACCGCACCAGCCTGCCCTGGCAAGGACTAAAGGCTGCAACCAAGAAGCAAAAGTATGAAAAGATCAGCGAAAAGAAGATGTCCACTCCTGTGGAAGTTCTCTGCCAGGGGTTTCCTGCAGAATTTGCCATGTATCTCAACTACTGCAGGGGCCTGCGCTTCGAGGAGGCACCAGATTACATGTATCTGAGGCAGCTGTTTCGGATTCTTTTCAGGACTCTGAACCACCAGTATGACTACACTTTTGATTGGACAATGTTAAAGCAGAAAGTGACCTAAAAAACAGGCTCTTCTAGTGGGTAGGGTTGGCAGACCCCCCAAACCCCAAAGTTTTCCAAGCTTGAAGAGAAGAAACACGTGAAGTAGAGCAGAGGATTGGAATAGGACTATGTTGCTCCCCAGATCTGGACATTTTCGTTCATATGCACACTTGCCAGGGGTGGTGGAAAGCCCTTTACTTGATATGAAGAATCTAATTTCAGTATGAACTGACTCTGGTCAACATTGGTGATGCTGCCTTTGGAGTCGTAGCTGCTGTGATCATGACTATGAGCTGAGAAAGTGAAACGTCCAGTTTTTTGCATTTTTAAGTGAAAAAATGAACACAAGTGATGGAGAGAAATTGTGCATAATGCAATTTTTGTTACGTTTTGTTTTAAATTACACTGCAGTGAAATCTCATTTCATAAGAACAGCATGAACATTGTTCAACCACAGTTGTAATACGTGTAAATGCTCGCAGTTGTGTACTCTTAAAAGTATTTTTTTCCCTCCCTGAGGTTTGAAAGTTGTAAACATTCTTAAAATTGTTGATTTCTATGTGCAAGCCAGCTGACATGGTAGCAACCAAAGATTCAGACTGCCTGCTTACTGTGCTAGAAATAACAGCATCTAAAGTGAAGATTTAAGACAAACTTAGCGACTACTAGATTATCTTTAGAATTTTGCATTAACACTATAATATACTTGCTGTTAAAAAAATTGTCACAGAAAGTTAACATCTTAAAACTGAACTTGTATGTAAGTCGTTTATGTAAATGTAATCACTGTAAACATCTATATGACCTGTGATTGTGTTTTTATTTTGAAATGGGAGCTTTTTTGTTTACAAATTCATTAAAAACTAAAAATTGTTTCTGTTTAAAAAAAAAAAAAGCATGGATATGTGTGATTAGTGCAGAGAAGTTGAGAATAACACCAAAGTTGGGATCTTGAGTGACTGGGGGCATGGTTATAGCCCTGGATGGTAATTGGGAAGTTGGGCAAAGGGAGAGGGGTGGGGAAAGGAGATAGGGGAGGGTGGAAATTATGATAGATTCGGAGATAGACACTAGCAACTGGGGGAAGGGGGAGGGGCAGTAGTTCTCTTAGGCAATTTCCTGAGGCCAAGGCAGGCCCTTAAAAAAATTACTTTGTACCTTTTAGCAGTCTTAAGGTGGAAATTCTTTTGGATAGACTGCAGCTGGGTGATTGAGGTCTCTGGCAAACACCCTATTTACCATTGGCATGCAGTACAGACAGTCTAGTTCACATTTCGGTTCCAAACATTCCCTCCTAGTCCATGGGAACTTTACTGTTTTCATACAGTGTTCGATGAAAGGGCTTCCAACTTGGGCAATGGTACACTGGAATACGTGAGAAGATCTTTGTCCTGAGAAGATCCCCGTATCTCCCAGACCAAGCCTGGTGGTGGCTCCAACTCCTAAATAAATCAGAGCATTCAGACTAACTTCCTCTGCTGGTGGTACATAGAGTCCCATGGAAAAGTAAAAACAGCCCTCCTCTAGAATCTCCCAATTAATCGTGTGGATAATTTATAAAAATAGCACTAAATCTAAAATCTTAAGAACTTACATAAAGTTACATAAAACTGAAAATCAATCTAAAAATTCTTTTAAATGCATTTCCAAATAATGATAATGTTTGCATAGTGCTTTAAGGTTTACTTTCCAAATAGCTCATTTTCTCCTCTTGACAACCTTGGGAGGGAGGGACTATTATTATCCCTATTTTAAAGATCTGGAAGCTGAATGACTTGCCCCGGGCCACCTAGTTAGTAAGCTGGGGGCCTTCGAACTAAGGTCCTTCTGACTCCAAGTACTGCATTCTGTTCTTCGCCCAAGTACTTCAGCAATAATCTTGAAGTCCCAAAGGTGTAGCTCCAGCAGCTCCTCTCCAGAACACACATCAACTATGTTATGAGCAAAAATGACTCCCGATTCATTTTATCAAAACCAATATAAAAATAGGTTCAGATTTTTGAGTGCTAAAATATGTTCAGTTATTCCACCTATTTTCCCATATATACAAGCATATCAGGATCTTTAGACTTAGTCTTAAAAATAATTGGAAATTTAAAAACTGCTATTAGCCTTCTGGTGGAGGAATGTCTCTTCAGTGACTGTCTCATTTCCCAGATGGTTTTCTGAAAGAAGGATTTCCTGTTACAAATTCCCTTTTCTCTGGTATGTCACTTTCTAGTCTAGCCTGAGTGTTCTCCATTGACCTTTTGCCTCTGGAATTCTAGATGAATTCCTTGTGTCCAAGTGTGCGCTTTGGTTAGGGATGAAAATTATTTTCCCTTAGTAAATAAGGTAACTCATATTGATAATGAAGTATTTCTCCTACTGGAGATGATAGCTCTTTAGGTATAGTAATCAGCCTATATTGCTCTTCTTATGTTGATGATATCTAAAAACTTCCTTACCTTTCGGTACAGTTTTTTGCAACCATGGGCTTTCCTTCCTTTTTTTTCTGCCTTTTTTTTTTTTCTGAGTGGGTTGTTTCTAGGGATATAGCTCTACCAACAGATTCCCATGGATAGCTAGGGGATTCGATGGATAGAGCCCTGGCCCTGGAGTCGCAAAACCTGAATTCAAACCCTCAGACACTTTGTAGATGTGTGATCCTGGGCAAGTCACTTTAATCTCTATCTGCTCAGTTTTCTTACCTGTAAAATGAGGATCATAATAGCACCTATCTCCCCAGATTGTGGTGAGACTTACATGAGAGAATATTTACAAAGTGCTTAGAACTGCGCCTGCTACACTAGGTCCTTAATAAATGTTTGTTCCTTTCCCTCCTCTTCCCTGTAGCAGACACCCAAATGAAGACTACTGGTCCCCATTTAAGTAAAAGTCACAAATTCTGTTTTCCTGCTATGGGAGAAAAGAATCAAAGCCCCTCTTTTTTTTAATTGAATCAAATAATCAGAATTGAGTATGCAAAGAAAAGGTACAGGAATCAATGTAATTCGTTGTGGGAGATTGGCTCATTCACTAAGCAATTTCTGTAGACAGAGGACAAATGAATCTCAGAACTGGATAAAGAGATTATGAATGCTGGAGCATCTGGATTTGATGAGTTGTGGCAAGCATCGTATTTTGAGAAGTAAAGGGAGGACTGAGTTAGGTCAGAGAAAGCAGAAATGGAAGGGAAACATTGACTAGAGGCATCTTGGCATCTCATCCCAGGATGAAGGTATTTCCTGCACTGCTGTGCAGGAGCCAGCAAGTAGTAGTGGCTCCCAAGAGTCAGTTGTTAAATGTCCAGTGTTGAACATTTACACCTTGAAAATAGGCAAATGCTACAAAACAAAGCTTGATTTTTCTTTTGCTGATTGTCTAGATTTAGGAAAGCAATGGGAAAAAATGTTAGTAACATTTCTTGCTCTTTCATTATCCAAGTCTTTACAGTAAACTGAATTTTTTCTGAACCACAGGAGCTTAGGAATCAACGATAGACAGATTTAAATGTAAGGGAAAGTACAAAACTCAACCTCTGTCTATGTGTTAGGAGGTTTCTTTACTGGGGCCTTGGAGTGATTGTGACAGAACTTAGAACTTTGCATCTAAAATAAGCTCCCTAAAGGCAAAAATAGCAGAGAACCAAGTGAACCTTAGGGAGGGTCATTATATTAACCCCTCAGCTTAAAAGGAGTCAAGTTCTCAGAAGTACATTTCTCTTTTCATTAATTCAGTATTTCACTTTCTCTTAATAAACTTAATTTCTGAACCTTAGATCTCACTGCTTCCAGTCATGTTTCAGATCCTCCAGTTGTGGTGTTCAATCCAGTTTCCCTTTTATTTAGGGAGTCTCTTTCATAAATGAGCAGTTTTCTTAGGCATCTCACATCTTCTGAGGGATTTTGCTACAGGAAGAGAAGGGGTGAAGCTCCAGGTTTATTAGCACAACTTCCCTTTTTTTCCACATGAAACAATTCGATTTTTTAAGAACCTCCAAACACATGGTTTATTTCAATTCTTTTTAGGTGACTTTGCTCTCAATATTTTCATCCATTAAGTCCTGCCAAATCATTCAAAGAAGCATACAGGGGTTCAACAAAATATTTTTTTTTCCCAACAAAAAAAGTGTCTTTTTCTCAAAAGTAGTTTACTCTACTTGTGGAAAATCTTCCTACCAGGTTACTTCCTTAGAAATTAAAAAGAAACAAACAACAACCAAAAAAAATCCTCCATTCTCCATGTTGGAGATAAGAGACAAAATTAAAAGGGCAGTCAGTCCTTGAAGAGGGGAGTACATTAAGCCCCAAATAAGTCTGAAAAGTCAAATAAGGCAAACCAGCTTTTCTGCCTTTGAATTCACTAGAGAGAAAAACTTACAATCCATATTTCAATTAGGTTAGGACTTAACAACTTTTTTTCACAAAATGGATTTCAAGGGAAACAAATTACGAAAAGAAAACGTGTTTTTGCTTTATGGTAAGTCCCTGATTGGTTTACGTAAACCAAAGTCTATTGGGCACAGTATTTCTTTTTTGGAGAAAGGAATCCTTCTTTTGGAAAATCTTCACCCGAAGTGTCAAATCAACCTGTGTTAAGAATTTACTGGTTTTTCATATTTAGATTGGGTATACACAAACAATGTTCAGGTTCCTCTTTCAGGCATAGAGACACCTCTTGCTTTGGATATGTTTCCTTTTCTGGAGGTTCCTCAAGACGTTCAGCCTGATACTACTGTTAGTAATTTGGAGTCTGGCTTCAAAAAAAAATCAGCAATCTGATCACCCAATTGGGAAACTGGCTTTGGACCTCATTGACCAATAAGATTGTAGCCCACACCTCAGGCTGAATGGCTTCCAAGTGTCTTGCTGCCCGGTCTCCTCTATTGTGGTTCTGCTATATCTGTATCAGCAGTTTTGAAGCTTGTCTATCTAGACGATCATACACTCACTCCTAAAATCAGAACAAATACACATACACTAATTAAACCATTGACAAAGAGTAGTGAGAGTTACACATCCAGACATGAACAGAATCATGATCAAATAACCATTAGTGTGTCTGGTAAACCTGTACTTCCTTTCAAATGGTCAGATTCCATGAACATTCCATGTGGGATAGCAAGACAAAGCAAGTTAATGCTGAGGAAAACCTTCTGCCAGGATAGTTGGTATATTTAATGTCCCTTTCCTCTATTTACCTGGCAACAGAAGACTTTCAAAACCCAGCATCCCAGAATAACACTACCTCCAAGTATATGCAGGAATTCAGGCCCCAAAGCACCATTTCAGTGTACAATGAAAACTCTTTAGTCTGCATTTTAGGCACAAATCTGAAAGGAACAATTTTTAAAAAATTATATATAAGGGCTCCTGTAGGGGTCAACTGTGAGTTTCATCCTCTGGACACAGCAGAAAAGAGTTGAAAGAAAAGAAGAGATTGTCTTAATCTGGCCAGTTTTTAAAGCTGCATCCTGTTCCAACTGTGCAGTCAATCAAAGGAGGCAATACGCATCCACATGGGGAGGGATGCATTGTGCCTAAAGTTGGGAGATCTGGGCATGCTCAGTACAAGCTCTTCAGGGAGCCTCCATATTAGGTGGGGCATCATGAAACTGGTGAGAAGGAAAGGACTTGGTTCCGTTGTTTTCTCTTTCTCTCTCTCTCTCTCTCTCTCTCTCTCTCTCTCTCTCTCACTCACTCTCTCTCATTACCCTACCTCTCAAAAATAGGCCTGAGTGTTTTTTGCTTCTGTTCTGTTTCATTTGTCCTCAGTTTTAGGTGTCTGTGGTGATCTCCACCAGAGTTAGGGTAATCTTGGGGATGTGAGATTCCAGGCAGGTTGGTGAAACCAGTCAGCCAGCCCATCATGAAAGCCTGGGGTGTGAGACTAAGAAGGGTTTTGGACTTTGAATTGAGACTGTGGTCTATGGAAACTGAGCTAAACCATGAACCTAATCCCCTTTCTCTCCCTAGAGATGGAGGCGGTACAAAGGGGGAGGGGGGAGGAGGATTATGCCTCCTACAGGTTGGAGGAATGAATTTATACATTCTTGATTATACTTTTTGAAATTAATATTTCTTTGTAAAAGCTAATCCTACTGTTAGTGATTAAATTAAACTAGGGTGTCCACAATTGAGAGGACCACCACTGGCCAGAGCTGGAGTTATTACCTAAGAGTGTAGATACCCCAAACCCCCTTAAAGGGAGTTTAAACCAGAGAACCCCTGAGGAAGGAGTAAAATGTAATGGGGCCCAGAGTATTAGGTGATTACACACACACACACACACACACACACACACACACGTGTATACACACACACACACACACACACACGTGTATATATACACACACACATACACATATAATCACAAGTCAATGTCACTAACAAATTATTATATTCTCCCCTCCAAAAAAAGGGCAAAAATCAATAATGAGATCAAACATAGTTAAAAAGTTCAGGTAAGAGTTTTGACTCAAAAAATGCAATTTTATCCATCTGAACATTACCCTGACTAATTTTAAAGAGGAGTCCTTCCTTCCTGAGCACATGAGGTCTTTCCAGTTGCAAACTGTCTACCCTTTGGAGGTGAATGATGTAAACAGATTTCAATGCGGGTCACCAATTCCAATGCTTGTCAAACCTCCACTCAGGCCCTGGTAGAGATGTCCTAGGATCTTGGAACAAGAGCCTCAGGAAGAACAATGCCCTGCTTCCAGTGTGGCCCTTGAATCCAGCATCCAAAGGAGCCATCTTTGTGGCTTCCATCTTCCGTCTTCGCTACCACAAATACCTGGAGGGGAGGTAGACACATGAGTTATGGGAATGGTTGCACCTCCGTAATCTTTTATAGATGCAGCAGGCTCTTGAGGTGCATACAGATTTCTGAAGGCATGTTTTCATGAATTCTTATCATCAAATTTCTTGGTAATGTCATGTGACTAAACTTCAGAAACTGATGTAATTTCATCAATGGAAGAGACGTTAAAGATGATGTGTGACCAACTGCTTGGCTACTGTACCCTAATGATGACAAAGCTTTTCCATCTGACTTGCAGCTGAAATTTTCCCTACTAAAATATGCGTTCCTTGAAAGTAGGAACTGTCTAGGTTTTCTATTTGTATCCCAGGACAGTGATTTGTACTTAGGAGGTGCTTATCAATGAGCCAAAGGTGGAGAGTATGAGTGAAGATGTAGCCAGTTCTAGGAAGGTTGAACAATGACATTAGGAAGGAGTTACATTCAGTGAGTAACAGAAGATGAAACATGTTACAAAGGAAAAGGTTTCAGATGAAAACAAACTTATCGATTGTGGAATTATCATTCCAGAGATTGCAGTGGAAAGGGTATGGAGGTTGAGTTGAGGGGAATGGAAGTGAGAGAGTAAATAATTAGGGAGGGAAAACAAGGTTTTACTTCAGAAGCTAGAGGTTCCTAGTCACTGAAAGGAAACAGATTTGTTGTTTTGTTTTTTGAGGGGAGTATGCTAAATATCAAGGAATAACTTCTGGAAAAGTATTAGTTGATGGAGAAGAAATTTATTGAGGGAAGCAGGTGATTAGACCATTCAAGACTGTCCATAGAATTCCACCTCTCAACAAGTGGCTAACTAACAAGCTTTGGAGACATAAATACAAGAAAGTGTGGCAGACCCTGAGGTTTTTAATGGGTCTTCCCTCGCTATTATTGCTTCTTGAATTTTGTTATTACCATTACTATAGGGAACTACTGTGGATTTATTTTGTAGACTGAAACTTTACTGAAGCTGTATGTATGTATGCATGCATGCATGTGTGTATGGAAACATGGATGTATGGAAACACATAGGATAGATTCGAGATCATCTCAGAGAGAAGGCACTAAGATTAAAGAGGATGAGAAAAGATTTATTGCTGAAGGTGAGACTTTAGCTGAATCTTAATGACAGCCAGGGAAGCTGGGGGATGGAGAAGAGGAGGGAGAATGTTGCAGACAGTCTGTCAAAAGGACAGGAATGGTGGATCGAGGCCCAGAGTCACTAGACTGAATTTGTGGGGGGAGGGAGAGGGAAGGGGTTTAAGTGTAGGAAGATTGGAAAGGTAGTAATGGACCAGGCTATGAAGAGATTTAAAAACCAGAGGGTTTTCTATTTGATTCTGGACATATTAGGAAGCCATTTGAATTTATTGACTAGCGGGTGACATGGTCAGACCTAAGCTTTAGGGAAAAACTGAGTGGAAGATGGATTTTGGTGGAGGGCCACTTGAGTCCCAAGCAAAAGGCCATTGGAGTCGTTAGGGCTGGAGAAAATGAGGGTCTGCGTCAGAGAGGTGCCAGGGTCAGAGGAGGGAAGGAGGCACGTACAGAGATGTACGAAGGTTTTTCCAGGGCTTGGCACCTTAGGGAGAGAGGGAAGAGAATGGTGAAAGCTGTCTAAATTCCTAGTCGGGATGCCTGGGAGGACAGTGCCTACGGATGCCAGCTCTAGGTTCTGCCTTCCCTACCTCCTTGAGTTGGCCAGAAAGGGGACTGGGTGAATGACAGGGGATTGGGGAGCTGATGTTTTCTTGGGGGAGAGGGAGAAAGGCCAAGGAGAGGAGGAGGGGCCATTCAGCCCTTCCCCACTCTCCCGCCCCACCCCCAGAACACAGCCCCTCCAGCTACGGGCCTCTCGGGTCCCAGAGGTCTACTTTCCCCCTGCAGCTGGGCACCTTGCGTGGAGCCGCCACTACCTCCAAGAGTATACAGGTCTAACTGAGGCAGGGGCCGGGTGAAGAGAACCAAACGCTTGGTAACACCACTGGGCCGCTTTCTCTCATTCTGCTTCCTCCCATCCGCCTGCAGATGCTGAGCCACCTTCACCCTAGGGATGCTCCAAGGGATGGACTAGACCAAGTTTAGGCAATCTGATGAAGCCTGTGAACCTCCTTCATAATAATATGTGGAAAATAAAAGACATAGGCTTAGGAAGGACACATAGACTGCCTACATTTATCTACATTTTATTTTTAAAAATTTCTTAGATCCTAGGTTGAGAAACCCTGGGAGTCATACAGAAGGAAACGAACACAGCAGTGCAGTTTGATGAACCCCAAGATTTCAGTCCCTGAAGTAGGAGAGGGGGTGGGGGAGGACTCACTATTTGACAAAAACTACTGGGACAAAATGGAAAACATTTTGTCCAAAAAGACTTAGAGACCAACATCTTACCTGGTGTATCAAAATAAACTCCAAATGAGGACGTCACCTAGACATAAATGGTGACATCATAACCAATCAGAAGAACCAGTCAGAAATTGCCTTTTACATTTATGAAAAGGAGAAACGTTCATGACTAAACAGGAAGTAGAGCTTTGGGCCTGGAGTGCGGAAGACCTGACAGGCAAGTCACTTCACCTTGACCTTAATGCACTGGAGATGGAAATGGCAAACTACTCCAAAATCCTTGCCAAGAAAATGCCATGGTCCACTTCACTTTTCAGGCACAGTGGGGCCTGGAGTCATGAAGACTCATCTTCCTGAGTTCAAATAAAGTTTTACTTAATAGTTGTGTGACCCTGGGCAAGTCACTTCACCCTGTTTGCCTCAGTTTTCTCATCTGGAAAAGGAGGTAGAGAAGAAAATGGCAAACTACTCCAGTATCTTTGCCGAGAAAACCACAAATGGGGTCATGGAGAATCAGACAATACTGAAAAAAATTCTAAAATACCAAATCCTGTAACCGTTCTGTGTTACAATTAGGTGTTGTTAGTATTTTGGTCGTGTATGACTCTTTGTGACCCCATGGACTGTAGCATGCCATGCCCTTCTATCCGCCACTATCTCTCAGTCTGTCCAAGCTCATGCTTATTGTTTACATCGTGCTAACTCTTCATCTCGTACTCTACAACTCACTATTATTGTGTTGCCCAACGTTACAATGTAACCCTTACTTATTCCTTACAAGCTCCCTCTTTTGATACTATTTTATAGTATCACTTTTTTAGAGAGTTCAAAATGTTTCAAAGGCAGGACTAACCTAAGATTGTGAAGTTCTTAGAGGCCTGTATAGCCAACATGTCCATAGCCATACTATACATGACAGAATAATTAAAATGATCATGATTTGAATTAGAAAATGCATAACAATATTCCCTTTTGGGTAATATCCCTTTTAAATTTCATATCAATGGTTCACGGTGTGGGCTTACTCTGGTTCAGTTATTCTAAGAAATGCTCCTTAGTAATATAGCAATTTAATGAACTGTTATCTAGTTGAGACTTAATTTTCATTTTGTTAAGAGCATTCACTACTGGGAATTCGTAAAAACTTAATTGCTTTTGAGAATAAGAGGTAGGTGAAAAAAATGAGAAACCATCTTTAAGGTTCTTTCCTGCCTTTGGTACATTCCAGACAGTTTATTTCCATGCTCTCTTCAACTTCTAGTCTAATTGGGCATTACAGACCATGTCTTACATAAGATGATGATCTCAAGCAGTTTGCATTTGAATGACATGTTTTTGCAGATGGCTTATAGCACTAGGTTGATTAGTTAACATTTCTATATCAAAGGAATAAGTAATAACAGTTCCTGTATCTATTTCCCCCTATGATGGTATCTAACAAATCTTTCCTGGCTCCAGGGTGACCCACTTGAGCCCATTAACAAAAACCTTCCACAAGGTCATTGACCATGGCAGACATACGGTGCTGAACCTACTAATATTGGTTTTGAAACATTCAGTGACAGCATCCACTTCACTAATTTGTGTGTTTGTCCTTCATTGCTGAAGAAGAACATGCCATCAGAGAAATGATGACATGACTTACACTTGACTTTGTTTTGAGTGAGGGACTGCTGTGCAGGTCACCAACCTCACTTCTCCTCCAGAATCATCTGAATCCAGTGACCAGATATTCATCAAAATGACTGGAGATGACCTAGGATGAGGCAATTGTGGTTAAGTGACTTGCCCAAGGTCACACGGCTAGTGAGTGTCAAGTATCTGAGGTGAGATTTGAACTCAGGTCCTCCTCACTCCTGCACTGGTGCTCTATCCACTGTACTGCCTTGCTGCCCCCAACTTCACTAATCTAGGGGCTATTAAAATTGGCACTGGGGTCTATGAAGATCTGAGAGTAGGAGGAATATATTTTCTAGAGGTGATATTTTCAAGCACCTGATGAACCCAACCCCACCTTGTTCTAGCATTAGCATTTTTGCCCTCATTGATAGCATGATTAAACAGATTCACAACAAGTGATAGAGTTAAAGGTCTGTTAAGCAAAGGTCCTAACTCAGAGGAGGCGGTAATAATAGCTTACATTAAGTCCTTCTTATAGGTAGGACCAGATTTCTATCCTGTGACTTCTTGAACACATACTCGGGATACGTTTTGTGACCATGAGGAACTGCTCATCTTACTAATAGTAATATTATGGTTGTCAAAAAATTCTAAAATATGTCCCCTTGGTGATTTATCCACTCTTTCAACTAGATCAATAAAATTACAATGCTATATTAGAACACCGTCAGCTATATTTCCAGTCTCATCAACGATACTACCCTCAATGCCCCATTCAGAACAACACATAGCTAAAAAGGTATAAATGCTTTCATTCATACCTAACAGAGTTGATTTAATCACCAAGAAAACACGCAAATTCCCCATTGTTTTTCTTCAAGGTAGGAGACCCTTCAGGGTCAGGCAAAAGAGTGTTAAACTAAATAATGTAAACAGAGTGGTAAAGAAGCCTATTTGAGCTACTGTAAGTCCATGAAAATAAACCTCCTCAGATGACTTCATTCCTTTGTATAGGAGAAAATTTACTTTGTTTTTCAGTTGTTTCAGTCATATCAGACTCTTCATGGACTCATTTGGGGTTTACTTGGTGAAGACACTTGAGTGGTTTGCCATTGTTTTCTCCAGCTCATTTTCCAGAGGAGGAAACTGAGGCAAACAGGGTGGAGTGACTTACCCAGGGTCTCACAGCTAGTGAAGTGTCTGAGGGCAGATTCAAACTCAGCTCTTCCTGATTGTGCTATATCCTCTGCACCACCAAGTTACATTTGTGCTTTAGTCCTTCAATAGGAGTCCTAGTCCATTTTTTTTTATTTGGAGCTGGATTAACATGGCTTGCATGTATACAAATAGATCTCTCTGAAACCAATATTACCTGGAAGGGTCCTTACCAAAGTTGGGCTAATTTATTTCGATGGTGAAAGACCTTGATATACAAACTATCTCTGCATCAGTACCAAAAAACCTCCTTCGCTTAAATCCAATATGTTTGCATGTCATGGCATAACCTCCCTGATGTCATGGCTCCCTTTCAGAACGAAGGGGAAATAACAACAACGTCTCTGGATCAGTACTGATACATCATTCCTTAAGCGGCTCTTGCCAGGTTCAGTTTACCCACCACTATGCTTCTCCTGTAGAAGAAAGTGAACCCTTGAAATATCGTATTTGATTACAGTTGGTCTCAAGAGTATCTGAGAGAGGAAAAAGGCACATCTCCAAATTCATGGTTATCCCAAAAATTAACTCGGGGGGGAGATGCTGCTTGCTACAACGTGTAGTAGGACTTTTCATCAGGACCACGGCATAGTGCTATGTCAACTTAGTTGCAAAGACTATTGTATTCAGTGTAAAGAATTCTTTAATGTTCTATTCATTCTTAGCCTGTTTTGATGTCTGGGGATGTTAAGGAGTGGAAAGAACAGAGAAAGCTGTAGACACTGGCATAAATCTTGAAGGAGCTTAGCTCTAGATATTCTATAAGGTTCAAGATATTCTGTGCATTGTTGGTGGACTTATGAACTGGTGAGTTCATTTTGGAGAGTAATTTGGAACTATGCCCAAAGTGCAGTCAAGCTGTGTATATCCTTTGATCCAACAATAGCACTAATAGGTCTGTATCCCAAAGAGATCATAAAAAATGACAAAGGACCCATATGTATGAAAACATTTACAGCAGCTATTTTTATGATGGCCAAGAACTAGAAACTGGGGGAATGCCCATTAACTGGGGAATGACTGAGCAAGTTGAGGTATATGAAATGCAATGGCATACTATTATGCTATAAGAAATGATGATCAGGTGGATTTCAGAAAAAAAACCTCAGAGAAGATTTACATGAACTGATGCTGAGAATGAACAGAACCAGGAGAACATTGTATACAGTAATAGCAACATTGTGTGATGATAAACTATGATAGACTTAGCTCTATTACTATGGAGTCTTAATACATATTGAAACACTGGAAAGCATTTTGTTGTTTGTGGTTTTTCCCTTTTGTTCTGTTTCTTCTTTTACAACATGACTAATGTGGAAATATGTTTAACATGATTACACATGTATAAGCCATATCATATTATTTGCCATCTTGGAGAAGGAGCAGGAAGGTGAAAAATTTGGAACTAAAGTCTTATAAACATGAATGTTGAAAACTACCTTTACAAGTAATTAGAAAAAATGAAATCATATTTACAAAATGAAAAGACTCGATATTCTGGTATTCCAAAAGTGGGAATAATATAATTTATCAGGGCCTTAAGTACTGCTTAGATACCTGACTTTGAAGTTGGGAAAGTCTCAGGCCAACTTGGCATCACAGGACAGGAACTAGACAGTATCTTTTACCTGTTGCTAAACTAAATTCAATGAAGTTTATTTGCCACCAAAGACTTTGAAGCAAAGGCCTTAGAAATCTTGCAGTTCTTACCTTTGGGTTAGGCTGCAAAGAATTTTTTTTTTTCTGATAGACTGAATACCATGCTAAAACCCCTTTTATAATATTTCTCTTTTGACAAGAGTCATATGCATTCAAGGTTTTCAACATTCCCCTTAGATCAAGGTGAGTCTGTTGATAGTATAACAAGGCCATCCAAGTATATAAGGATTGAGGAATGGGAATAACTCCATTGGGCAGTTTATCCACCTATTCTTTAGCATTGAAACCCTCATAACCTTCCACTTTTGAACTCTCTTTTTTTGGCATAGTTTTGAAAATGCTTGAATAAATCACTAGCTCTCAGTAAAGAATTCACACTAATAATTCTTCATTTTATTGAAGGTCTCTTTACTGCCTTGTCTTCCAACTCATTTCCAAAAGCATGTTAACTGTATATATATATATATATATATATATATATATATATATATATATAGCATGTTAACTGTATATACATACATATATATATATATATATACATATATGTTCACCCTCTTGGCTTTTCCTAATAGTGTAGCTCTATTCTCAACTATCACTTTAGCTGCATGGACACATTAAATTTCAGGCAGGCTATAGACGTCTCATGTGTCATCATAGGAGCCTTTTAAATTTCCTGGGGAGTCCCAGTGACAAGACATGAAGAATATCAAATCAGTGTTCTTCAACGGTCCATCAGAAAGGTCAGGCTTAATATCATCCTCAGTTGCCACTAGGCAATCATGATCCTACAGAACTAGGTTCTCTATCTAGCAGAGTAGCTAGATTGCAGAGGCCTAGAAAAAATATTTAAGAATATGCAGCTAGGTAAAATGAGTTTGGGTTTATGCACATTAGGAGGGAAATACACTAGTGTACAGAAGAGTAGTCTCTTTTTCAGGAAAAAAAAAGACATTTGTTAACCTAATACCTTTCTTACTAACTTTGGTTACTAACTTACTAATGGTTACCAATATGGCTGCTTTCCATCTCCTGACCTTCATTCTTGGTCACAATCTTTGACTAAGTTTGTCCATTTTTTTTCTTTCTCTTTATCATTTCATCTTCTCTTTAGGAGCGAGGTTGTCCTTCATTTTCAGAGGACCAAAATGACATCACTATATTGGAATCAAGGTACAACATGTCTGACTTTAGCTGCTCAGACAATGACCTGTTCACATGAACATTTGGAGTGGAAATGTCTCCAAATTTGAAAATCTTGTGTTTCATTTGAACTACTGCAATATTTTTTTTCTCATGGAACACAGCACCTTCTTTGAGATGGGTACACCATGCTGGGAAGTCCTGTGCCATTGCCTCCCATGTCTCACAGATCATTCCACAGTCTCTCAGAGAAACCTTGAGTGTGTGCTAATGTCAATTCCTCTGACCTCTATGTGAGCACTTGTCTTGTGTGAGTACTCCATATTCCATAAAATATGCTTTTAGGCAAATGTACATTTAGTATTGAAGCAACATGACCAGCCCATTGGAGTTGCACTCTTTACAGTAGAATTTAAATGTTTGGCAATTCATCGCAAGAAAGGACCCCAGTGTCTGGTACCTTATCTTTCCAGGTGATCTTCAGATTCTTCCTAAGGCAATTCAATCGTCAGTGGTTCATTCCAGGAAATAGCATGGTGCTGCTATACTGTCTAGGTTTCACAGGCATACAACAATGAGGTCAGCAAAATGGCTCTGTAGACATTCAGTTTGGTAGGTGACCTAATACCTCTTCTGTCTTATACTTTGCTTCAAAACCTCCCAAACATTAAGCTAGTTCTGGCAATGTGTGCATCAATATCATCATCTATGTGCACATCCCTAGAAAGTATAATGCCAAGGGAAGTGAACTTATCCACAATATTCAAAATTTATCCGTTTTCTGTAACCACTGGTTCCACATATGGATAATGTGGTGCTGGCTGGTGGAGAACCTCTATTTTCTTGTTTAATTGTTAGGCAAAAGTTAGCAAAAGCAGCCAAGAACTGATCTATATTTTGTTGTCTCTCAGCCTCAGAGGCTGTATGAAGTGTACAATCATCTACCAGCAACAACAACAAAAAAACATGCACAAACTCTCCCTCCACTTTATTCTTGACTTTTAGCCTTTTCAAGTTAAATTTATCATCAGAGCAGTAGCTGACCTTGATGCTGTTTTTTGTTCTCCTAGAAGGAATCCAACAACTGCTGAAAATATCATGCTAAAAACATGAGAGTTCACACACAGCCCTGTTTCACTCTACTAGTTACAGGGAAAATATGAGAGCACTGCCCATTATCTAGAATCCATGCCATCACGGAACTGATATATAATACTTGTGAACTTCTCTGGGCAACCATATTTTGCCATGATTTTTCATGAACCCTCCTAACTGACAGTATTAAAGGCCTTGGCTAATTTGACAAACATTGTGTGCAGACCTCTGATCTGCTCCTGGCATTTTTCTGGGAGTTTTCAAGCAGTGAACACCATATCAATTGTTCCTCGGCTCTTTCTAAAGCCACACTATCTGTCAGGTTGATAATCATCTTCCAGATGAAGGGTCACCTCTTGAAGAGGACTTTGACAAGAATCTTGACAGTAATTAATCAAAGAAAGACACCCTCCCCACCATGTCTTCACTGTGATTGTCACAGAACAACCTATTTCCTTTACCTTTATAGAGATGGACAGTGGAGGCATCCTTGAACTCCTTGAAGATAACCCCCTCTTGCTACATAACCCAGATGATTTCAGGCAGTTTTTGCATAAGGAGTGGATCCCTTGCCTTGTAAATCTCAGAATTAACTCCAGGTGCTTTGCCACAGGAGAGGAGAATAATGGATTTCACAACTTCTTCTTCATAAAGTAGATCCACTTCCAGGAGCCAAGATGATGGAGTAAGCAGTACATCACCATAAATCTTCCATATTTGCCTCCAAATAACCATAAAATAGCACTCCAAAACAAATTCTGGAGCAGCAGAATCAACAAAAAGATGGGATAAAGCAATCTCTTAGCACAGAAACTTAGATTAGCAAGGAAGGTCAGTCTCACTCAGGTAAAAGGGGAACACAGTCCAAGACAGGAAGTGTCCCAGCAAGCCAGGAGCAAGCCCCATCTTAGCAAACCAGTGGGATATCCTGAACCTCAGTGGAGTAAAGCAAATAAACACTAACATCAGGACCCCTCACATGCCTCAGCATGGCCAGAAGAATGGGCAAACTTCGGTTCTGTGAACCATCATATTTTTCAGTATAGCCCCAGACAAACAGGCAGCCTTCAGCAGCCAGACCACCTTCTACATCAGTATAACGTCAGGGAAAGGCACTAAGATACTGGTTCAGCATCAGGTAAACTGCCAGAACCATGCAACCTTCAGCAGTGACAGCCACACCCCACCACAAACCCTCAGCACAGCACCAGACAAGAGGGTCTCCTGTTGGCCTCAGGACAACATCAGTGTAGTGCCAGGTAAACAATCTGCATCTGCAACCGTTGGCACAAGAAGCCTGAGACAGTGTCCTTTCCATCCCAGGAGCAAAACTCAAATTTAAAAGACAAGAAAAACGGCCAAAAAAAAGATGGTTAAAAAATAATAAAAAGAAGAATCTGTACATATAAAGTTATTATGGGGATGAAGAAGGTCAAGACACAATCTCAGTGGAGGAAAACAATGCCAAAAACACTTATGGGCAAATTCCAAAGAAAAAGGGGAAGTGGTCTCAAACCCAGAAAGAAGTCATGAAAGTACTCAAAAAAGAAACTTAAAAATCATATAAGAAAGAAAGAAGGAAAACTGGGAAAAATACAAACAAATTATGAAAAAAAGAATCAGTAATTAGGAAAAAGAAAATAACTCTTTAAACAGTACAATTGACCAAGTGGAAAGGAAGTACAAAAGCTAATGGAGAAAAACAACTCCTTAAAAGTTATAATTGGGGAAGTGGAAGCTAATGACTCTATCAAACAAATTCAAAAGAATTCTTAAAAAGAAAGAAAATGAATTATACCTCACTGGATAAACAACTGACCTGGAAAATATATCTAGAGAGACAATTAAAATCGATGGACTAGCTGAAAGCCATAATCAAAAGCAGGATCTAGGCAGGATCTTTCAGGAAATTATCTAGGAAAACTGCTCTGATATCCTGGAATCAGAGGGCAAAATAGGCATGGAAAGAATTCACAGTTCACCTCAGGAAAGAGATTCTGAAAAAAAAGCTTTCAAGGAACATTATAGCCAAATTTCAGAACTATCAGGTCAAAGAAAAAATACTGCAAGTGGCCAGCAAGAAATAATTCAAATATCAGAGAACCACAATCAGGATCACACAGGACTTAGCAGCTGCAACCTTAAAGGATTGGAGGCCATGGAATATGATATTCCATAAAGCAAAGGAGCTAGAACTACAATGAAGAATCACTTACCTGGTGAAATGAAGCATATTATTTCAAGGAGAAAAATGATCATACAATGAAATAGTATTTCAAACTTTCATAAGAAGACCAGAACTGAACAAAAAATTCCATCTCCAATATCAAGATCCAAGTGAAACTAAAAAAGGTAAAAAGGGAAAAGAAAACACAAGGGATTCAATGGTGCTGAACTGTTTGTCAACGTCCCTACGTGGGAATACTTGTAATTCTTAAAAACTGTACCAACTAATAGTACCTCTAGAAAGAATATACATAGGCAGAGAGTACCAGTATTAGGTGAATTTGAGGGGAATGAGAAAGAGGACTGTGTGCAGAAGGAAATGTGAAGTAGGATGAGATAAATTACTTCACATGAAGAGTTGAAAAGACTATTCCAGTGGCAGGAAAAAATGAAAAAGATGGGGAATGGGCGTTGCTTGAACCTTACTTTCATTAATATTGGCTCTAAGAGAGAATAATATGCGCAGTCAGTTGAATATAGAGATCTATCTTATGTAACAGGAAAGTAGGAGGGAAGAGATTAAGTTAAAGGGAAGGGAAACTGACAGATTAACTTAAAAGGAGGGCAGATCAGGGGAGGTGGTAGACAGAAACAAAACACTGTCGAGGGAAAAGGTGAAAGGAGAAAGAGGGCAAACAGGAGGAAAAATAGGATGTAGGGAAATATGCACAGTAATCATAACTGTGAATCTGAATGGAATGAACTGCTTCATGAAACATAAGTGGATAGCAAAATGGATCAAAAACCGGAATCCTACAATATGTTGTTTACAAGAAACACATTTGAAGCAGAGAGACACACACAGAGCAAAGGTAAGTGACTGGAGCAGAATCGATTATGCTTCAGTTGAAGTAAAAAGAAAAAAAGCAGGGGTAGCAATTCTAATCTCAGAGAAAACAAAAGCAAAAATAGACCTAATTAAAAGAGATAAAGAAGGAAACTATAATTTACTTAAAAAGGTACCATAGACAATGAGGAAATATCAATACTAAACATATATAGACCATGAGGTATAGCATCCAAATTCTTAAAGGAAAAGTTAAGTGAGTTATAGCTTCATGACCACACAAGAGACAGAGAATATTACAAAATGTAAAATATATAATTTTGATTATATTAAATTAAAAAATTTTTGCACAAACAAAATCAATGCAACCAAGATTAGAAGGAAAGCAGAAAGGTGGGAAACAATCTTTACAGCAAGTGCCTCTGTTAATTGCCTCATTTCTCAAATATATAGGGAACTCAGTCAAATTTATAGGAATACAAGTTATTCCCCAATTTATAAATAGTCAAATGATATGAATAGGCAGTTTTCAGATGAAGGTGTCAAAGCTACCAATAGGCATGAGAGGAAGTGCACTAAATCACTTTTGATTAGAGAAATTCAAATTAAAATAACTCTGAAGTACCATCGATTGGGTAATGACTGAACAAACTGTGGTATATGAATGTAATAGAATACCTTTATGCACAAAGAAATGATGAACAGGCAGATTTCAGAAAAAAACCTGAAAAGACTAGAACAAACTGATGTACAGTGAAATGAGCAGAATCAGAGAAACATTGTCCACAGTATCAGGAGTATCATGTGGTGATCAACTCAGCTCTCCTCAGCAACACAATGATTCAAGAAAAGTACAAAGGACTCCTGAAGAAAAATGGTACCCACATGCAGATAAAAGAACTGATAGACTCCAAATGTCCATCAAAGTCCACCCCCACTTCATTCTTTTTCATGTTTTTTTTCTTTTGATCTATTTCTTGTTTCACAACTCTGACTAACGGGAATATTTTACATGATGGCACATGTATAACAGGTATCAAATGACCCACCATTTTAGGAAGAGGGAAGGGAGAAAAATTTGGAACTCAAAATCTTGTAAAAATGAGTGATAAAAGTTGTCTTGATATGTAATTGAGAAAAAAAATTGGGAAAAAAATAAATACTGTTAAAAAGAAGGAAAAGTTCATAAAGTAAAGTTTTAAAAAATCCTCTTCTTCAGTTGGAAGTTCGGCTAGAGAAGAATTGACTTCAGCATTAATGATGGTCTCAATGTTTATGTAAAATATGAGGCAAAGTTCTCATCTGAGTGGGTGAAGGAGAGGGATCCATGGGAAGATTGAGGAAGGATGAGATGGTTTATAAAAGCCGCTGAGGAGAGTAGGATAGTAAGTTGATAATGCAGCTTTGCCTAGCAGCAGTGAGGGCCCAGGTGAAGTTGTATCGCATAAATTGGTAGTGGACCCAATTAGAACTGTGTGATTCTTCTGCACCTTCATACAAGAGCATATACATAGGAATGAAGGTGATGAATGAAGGTGGGAGTGATCCAGGGCTAAGACTTAGCAAGGCATGATTGGTACTATGACAAGGAGGCTAGGGATTGAAGAGAGGAGGACAGCATAGAGCTGAGTTGGCTCACCAAACATTCATGGTGGGCAGAAGAGGAGAGAGTGTCTAGTGCACGGGAGAAGTCCTGGGAGAGAACTGACGGGTCAAAGGATTGATGGTCATGGTGGGGATGAAAAGTAGGGTTAGGGTAAGTGAAGGCAGAGGGAGAGGTGAAAAGTCAATAGATTCTGGTCAGATAAGGTGATTTCAAAATTCTTGAACGTGGAGGTGGTTCACGGCAAGAACAAGGGTGGGGGAGCTGAAGATGTAGGCATGAGTCAAGATAGAATATGACTCTTCCTTTTTTATGGCTTTTCCCTTTTGTTCTTTTTCTTCTTTTACAACATGACTAATGTGGAAATGTGTTTACATGATTGCTCATAAATAACCCCTGCAGATTTCTTGCAGTCTGTGGAAAGGGGCTGGGAGGGAAGAAGGGAGGGAGAAAAAATTTGGAATTCAAATTTTATTTAAAAATGAATGCTGAAAACTATACATGTAATTAGAAAAAATACTATTTTAAAAAATGCTTGTTGACTATTTTAAAAGCAAAACAAAATAACAAAAAAAAAAACAAGATTGAATTTGACAAGAATAGGTCCATGCATAAGGACATGTGAATCAAGAAAGATTGTAATAGGAACAATCTACTTAGATAGTGGAAGGAGATAGTAAACATTAACAAGGACATGTGATCCAAGACAGAAGGGGACATGAGAAATATTTATTTCTCAGGAGGGAGAGGAGATGTAATATTTTGACTTGAGAGAAGCAATCTGCAGGAGAGTGGGGAGGGAGCACAAGAAATTGTGATCCAAAATAAAATATGATGGAAACAAACAACTGGATATGGTGTGTGTGTGTGTGTGTGTGTGTGTGTGTGTGTGTGTGTGTTTGTGTAAGGAATGCAGGGTGGGGCACTGGATGATGAATGACACATGACACCTGAAGAAGGAAGTGAATTGAAATACAGTGGTGGAACAGTAGAATAGGTTAGGTACACAAGACAATGACTATAACAATCTACTGTTTGTAGATTACTTTTGTTTGTAGATTACTGTTTGGAGACTCCAGTTTCTAGGATAAGAACACACTATTTGACAAAATCTTCTGGGAAAATTGGAAAATATTATGGCAGAAACTAAGCATAGACCAACATCATACACCTTATACCAAGATAAAGCCAAAACGGGTACATGATTTAGATATAAAGGCAGATACTGAAAACAAACTGGGAGAGCAAGGAATAGTCTGTGAGATTTACGGAGCATGGAAGAATTTATAACCAAAAAAGAGATAAAGAACATTATGAAGTGCAAAAATGGTTTATTTTGATTACGTTAAATTAAAAAGGTTTTGCATAAACAAAATCAATGCAACCAAGATTAGAAGGGAAGCAGAAAACTTAGAACCATTTTTATAACCAGTGTCTCTGATAAAGGTTTCATTTACAAAATATTTAGAGAACTGAGTCAAATTTATAAGAATTCAAGTCATTCACCAATTAATAAATGGTCAAAGAATATGAACAGGCAGTTTTCAGAGGAAGAGATTAAAGCTATCCATAGGCGCATGAAAAAATGCTCTAAATTACTGTTTATTAGAGAAATGCAAATCAAAACAACTCTGGGGTACTACATCATACCTATTAGATTGACTAGCATAACAAGCCAGGAAAATGATAAATGTTAGAGAAGATCTGGGAATATTGGAACACTAATGCATTGTTGGTGGAGTTGTAAACTGATCTAACCATTCTGGAGATGTAAAGCCAATCCCAGGAGCACATCTGAGGGCTGCTGCTGTGAATGATTTCAAGGCTCTAATGGAATAGTATAATGAACTCTCTACTTATTCAACAACAAATTAAACGTTGTTCAATAAATGAAATCGTGACAATCATAGCAATATCCTTAAGTAAAACACATCATTCAATCAGTATGTATCTCATAACAATACCGGGACAGCTAGGCGGTACAGTGGATAGAGCACTACTGTA
>CM053775.1:44153960-44166590 GCA_028658325.1 Potorous gilbertii
GTCATGTCATTATTTCTCTGATGGCATGGTCTTCTTTGGCAAGAACACATCTCATAGCAATAGCAATGTCCTTAAGTAAAATATATCATTCAATCAATATCAAGTGTCCAATTAAAGTTCTCTTTCATCTTAGCTAGAGGTTGACTTCCAAGTCCCATGGCTCTTCCTCTGTGGTCTGAGCACTTCTGACTCCTGCCTGAATTCATACATAAGCAGCTCTCTGCTCCTGGGGACTCAGCTCATGGTGACTGCTCCACTTTGCAACTTCTATCTGTGGGAAAACAAAGCTCAGCATGGCAACAAAAATACTAGCATATACCACCAGCACCATTATCTCCATTCAATCATAAAGACCAATAGACAGGACTTCTGTCTGAGAAATCAACACAGATCAACAGACAGGGTTTCCTCTCGGCTATCAGAGGTCTTCCTCTCTACTACCAGAGGTCTTCTTCTCAGCTCTCTTCTTCTCCATGCTGCCTCTCTTCATGTCTGCTTCTCTCAGCTCTCTCTATTATATGTATATGTATACACACACACACACACATACACACACACACACATACTCTTTCTAATTGCTATCAAAGATAGAATTTGATGTTTGTACCCTTTCACAGCTCCACCAACAATGTATTAGTGTGCCTATCTGGTCAGTCTTAAGTGTTATGGTAGATTTTAGCAAAGCTCTGGAAGCACAATGGGGAAAATGACCACAAAACAAAAATATAATTTGATAGTAAAAATCTATTGGGTGAGAAGAAGTATGACATAGGCTCAAAAATGTGATCTAAGATAGGATGTGATGGGAAAATTCTTCTGTGGATGAAGGGTGAGAGAGGGAGGGCACATGTACAAGGAAATATGAACCAAGGCAAACTGTGATAGGAACAACATATTAGAGAGGGAGTGATAGGAGACAGACCAAAGGAATTTTGTCCTTAAATGGAACAGGAGAGGAATAACTTTGGAGGGTATCAGTGTGATATTATCCATGCACAAGGAAGTATAACTCAAGAGTAAATGTAACAACAACAATCTATTGAAGGACAGTGGAGAGATATTAAACATGCAAAATAAGTCGAATCCAACGCAGAACAGGAATACTCCACTTGAGAGAGAAGGAAGAGAAATTTTACACACTCGAAAGTCTGATCCAAGACAGAATGTAATAGGGAGGTATTCCACATGCACAAATAAATCTGAAACAAAATGGAATGTGATACAATCAACCAGAGGGGAGAGAACTGAGATATGAAAACTGTGTGAGTCATTCTGATCCAAGGTAGAATGGAATAAGAATAGCTGGGGGAAGAGGTGAGGGGAGATTTTACACTTGCGTAAGTGAGTGTGATCAGAGGTAGAATGTAGTAGCAACATTCCATCTTGGAGGTGGAGAGGTAGAGATATTAGACATGCATAAGTAAGTCTGATCCTAAATAGAATATATGAGGAATAATCTACGTGTGAAGAGTGGTAGGGGCGTTATTACACATGCATGGGGAGAGAATATAATAGAAACAATTCACTCCAGTAGGGGAGATCTTACACAAGTATAAAGAAGTCGGATCCAAGATAGAATATATAGAAACAATCTACTTGAGGGGAAATGGTGATTTTAGAGTTGTCAAGCAAGTTGAATCCAATGTAGCATATCCTCCTGGGAGGGGAAGGGAGATTTTACACATGTATGAGGAAGTCTGATCCAAGGTGGGAATATAATAGGAAAAAGTTATGTGCAACAGATGGGATGGTTAATATAACACATGAACAAGGAAGTATGATGCAAGAGAGAATGTCATAAGAAGGATCTCATAGGTGAGGGAGAAGGGACAGGTTATGCATGTACAAGTAAGTTTGATCTAAGACAGAATGCCATAGGAAAAATCTAATTTGAAATTGTGATGATGATAAGAGCTCTTACTCATGCACCAGTATGTCTGATTCAAGATGGGATGTAATAAGGATGAACTACTCTAGTGATGATGGGAAATAGTACATGTGCAAAGTTATTTATTCCAAGATAAAATATAATAGTAGCAATCAACTTGCTGCTCTTTTTGGGAGGGGATGAGGAGAACATATTATGCATACTCCAGCAGGTCTAGATTCAAGTAAGAGGAAAATCTACTAGGGAGATGAGTCAAGAGACAGAACAAATATTACACATATATAAGTAAGAATAGAGGTATCATGTAATAGGAAAAAACTTCATTGAGGCTGATGCAAGATATTATGCATGGATAAGGAAGGGTTATCCAAGATTGAATTTTATAAGTACAATCTATTTGAGGGGAAGAGAAGGGGGGTATGATACATGCACATTGATTGTGATCCAGGAAAGAACAATATTCAAACAATGTGTTTAGGGTGGGAAAGGGAGATATATTACCCAAGAATTAGGAAGTGTGATCCCTGATAGAATAATATAGCAAAAACATCCTAGGACTTGAGGGTGAAAGGTAGATATTACACAGGCACAGGGAATTGTCATCCAACAGATAATTTTATACTAAAAATCTACTGAGTTGGAAGGAGAATATGACATAGAATTTGAAAGTAACCATCTACGGGGGACCAAGGAAGGGGGTTAGGTATAACAGGGCCCATAGAAGTGGGAAACAAGTTTGAATCTCACAGGAATAATTTCTGGTCCCAGGGATGTGAGGTTACTTATGACCCATGCATAAGGAAGCAAGAACTGAGAGAAAATCTAACAGGGACAATCTACTCTGTGTTTGTGACAGGGGAAGATATGATATTTTCTCAAGCAAGTGAGATTCAAAATAGTTTGTAGTGATAGTATGGATAGAACTTTTGACTTGATATGTGAGTGGGACAGTGGAGGGGACATGTAACATGTGAACAGGGAAGTCTGATTTGAGATATAAGATGATAGCAACATCCTACTAGTTGGGGGTGGGGGAGATAGGACACCTGTACAAAGAAGTCTGATCCAAAATAGAATGTGACAGGAACATCTATTAGGCAAGGGGTGGGGCAGACATGAGAGGAGCCCAAGGAAATGTGATCCAAAATAGAGTGTGATGGGAACAATCAACTGAGTGTGTGTATGGGGGGGGCGGGGCAATGAAGTGTGTGGAGGGACATATGAAACATGAACAAGGCCGTCTGATCTAAGACAGAATGTAAGAGGAGTAATCCACATGGGGAGGGGGGCCGGATGATATGACACACAGGGAAGTTTGATCCTAGAAATAATGTGACAGGAAAAATCTAGGGGGTGGGAGGTGTGATGCATGAATATGAAAGTGTGATTCAAGACAGAATGTGATAGAAACAATATACAAGGGGTAGCTGTAGATATTACCCATTCATAAGGGAGTGTGAGTTGAAACTGAATGTGAAATAATATACGTGTACATGTATGTGTATACGTGCATGAGTACATTAGTGAGTGCATGTGTGCTGGTGTCTATTGGGTGGGATAGGGGAGCAATTATCCACAAACAGGGAAGTCTGATCCAAGACAGAATGTGATAGGGAAAATCTACTGGGGCAGGGGGAGGTGGGGCACTTACACAAGGAATTCTGATCCAAAATAGAATGTGCCTGGAAAAACTCCTGGGTGTGGGTAGATGTGACAGGTGCACAAGCAATTCTAGTCCAAAATAGAGTGTGACAAGAGCATCTACTAGGTGGGGGTGGGGGTGGCTGAAGGGGTGACATGTGCATGTGACATGTCCACAAGAAAGTGGGATCCAAGATAGAACATTACAGGAATAATCTACTGGATTTGTTTGTGGAGAAGGGAAACATCGGCCATATGCTCAAATAAATGGAATCCAAGAAAAAATAGTAAAACAACAACCTACTGGGTGGGCTCCATTTTTGTGTTTTGGAGAGGGAGAGGGAGAAGTGATATGACTTACTCAAAGAGGTGTGACAGGAAGAATAAATTAGATTGACCCCTTTCCAATGAGTGGAATACAACATTTGTACATTTCTATAAGGAAACAAGATCCAACATAACTAATATGGAAATAGGTTCACACGATTGCACATATATAACCTATATCAAATTCTTTATCATCTTAGGGAGGTGGGAGGAGAGGGAGGGAGGGAGAAAATTTGGAACTCAAAATTTTATCAAAAAGGAATGTTGAAAAGTGTCTTTACATGTAATTGGGAAAATAAGATACTATCTTAAAAGTACCTATTGTGTGCCAAGCACTCTGCTGATGAAAAGGCAGTTCCGTCCCTCAATGATAAGATGGAATGGAGGATGAAGTCACTGGAATTGAAATTAGGATCTTGCATGTTGGGGGATCTAAAGGCGTATCTATAAATATGTTGAAATAACTTAGAATGAGGGCAGGAGATGGAGTGATGAGAAAGACTGAGGCAGGCACCTGAACTCATTGAGGGAGGAAGAAAAATACCCTGAGGCTTGGCCGGTAAAGGCCACCAGGATATGGACTGGGTGACAGATTTAAAGACCATTAGCTACAAAGGAGGATGTTTCTGTGTAATGAGTTTACCATCTAGTGGGGGAGACAACATGCAAACAAATATATACAACACAAGCTGACAGTCTCTGTGTCTCTTTCTTCATCTATAAAATGGATATTAAAATACCACCTGCCTCCCAGAGTCATTATGAGCATAAAATAAAATAATATTTGTAAATTACTATGCAAACTTTAAAGCACTACCTAAATGCTATTATTATTTTACATATCACTGGATTGTGCTTTACAATTCATTCTACTATCCCTTTCCCTTTCTTTTATGGATACGGCAGGAACAATCTAAAGGGCAGAACAGATCTCACATATGGACAAAAAAGTGTGATCCAAGATAGAATCTAATAGGAAGAATCAGTCACTCTTGTTTGAATGAGGTGGCCATCATAGGTCTTACAGAATACAACATCACCAACCGCTCACCAGGATGGGTAAAGTAGGAGGGACAGGTCTCATCACCTACCTCCCTCAACAGACTTCTCCAGCCACAAGTACTACTAGACTCACTCATTCTTCAATGTTAGCATATGTCTGCACAGAGACTCTTGATCCAAGTGATTTTAATCCCTTGCCATCACTGAATCCCACTTTCCACTCCTACTTTCCACTATGCTCTCTGTAATGCCCGCTGGAGTATTATCAACCTTGCTTCCATGTAAAACATTTTCCCCTCCTTTCTTCCTTCACCTGTGACTTAAGTCATATTTGTGACTGATGACACTATATCCCTTAGCTTCCTTAGTAGGAGAGGTTGCACTTTCACACAAGCCTCTCAACTCACTAATGGCTGTGGAAACGGTCCAGAACAAGTCTTGCTTTTCATTGCCATCTTCAGGATTCAGAAACAGAGAAATATCCTATTTTATAATTTTCTGCTGCTGTTGCTCAGTCCTCTTAGTCATGTCCAATTTCTGGTGATCCCATTTGGTATTTTCTTGACAAGGGTACTAGAATGGTTTACCATTTGCATCTCCAGCTCATTTTTACAGGTGAAGAACCAAGGCAAACGAGGCAAAGTGTCTTGCCCAGGGTCACACAGCTAGTAAGTGACAGGCTGGATTTGAACTCAGGGAGAAGACTTAAGACTCAGCACTCTAGCCACTGTAGTTAATGGTCTTTCAATTTGTCACCCAATCCACATCCTGGATTGGCCAACCCTTATTGGCCAAACCCCAAGGTGTTTTCCTTCCTCCCTCAATGAATTCAGTGTCTACTTCAGTCTTTCTCCTCACTCTAACTCCTTATCTCATTCTAAAGTATTTCAAAATATATATGGTTACTCTTTAAAATCCCTGAGCTTCCCAGGTCCTCAGATTTTTCAATTCCTTTGACATGATTTTTCCATTCCATCTCATCATTCCCTGAATCTTGTGATCACCCACAAGTGTTCCACTTCCCACTTCATGAACCCCCAAATTCCTTCAGTCAGTTTCCTTTTACCACTCCACCTTTCCTACTGCCTTATGACATACTCTCTTCCCAATCTAGACCCTTTGTTGAATTAATTCAATTCTATCCTGTCCTTTTCATTATACCCCTTGTCCTATCAGCAATTATGCCTTGGGTTATTTCTATCACCTGCCTCCTTTGTGCCCATTCATGTCTTCCTACCTAGAGATGTGCAAAGTCATAAAAGATGCTGACTGAGAGCACCTTGAATTTGTGATGCATAATTTCAACCAGGCATACACTCCAGGAAGGCAATCCCTTTATACCTTCATAATTGATTCATGCTCTCACTTATCACAGTGCCTATTCCCAACTTTTTCATTCTCTCCTCAGTCATCCATTGACAACCCCTATCCCTACCCTTAGCTAAGGAACTTGTGTCATACTTCAGTAAAATTGGAGGTCATTCAAAGAGAACTCCCTCTTCATCATTTCATATCACTCAAATGCCTTCCACACTCTGGTCACCTACATCTCCATGACAGTTGTCTTGTTCCTTCCTGGGCACCCTTCATTCCCCTGACCCCCAGAACTTTCCAGGCATACTCTGTTCCCTTATGCCCTAGGACAATTTCACCTCGGAGTAAGCCACACAGGCAATGTTATCCTTCCTAAACTCATTTGTCAAGAATTAATATACTTCTACCCCATCATAGTCTTCCCATCCCAGAGATTATTTACCTCCAGCTGCTCTTGTCCAAAATGCTGATCCTCTTCCCCTGCTGACTGCTCCCTCATTCCTATCTCCTTCAATCTAACCTAGCTCTGCCCCATCTCTTTCCTTTGTGCTCTATAGGATGTTGATTCCATAGGTTACAGACTAGCTTTCATCTTCAATATTTTCCTTTCTTAATCCCTCTATCTTCTTGCATTCAGTGAAATCCAACTTTCCTGACCATTCTTTCCAGTACTGGTTACACTTTCACACAGTCTGTATTCATTCCCAATCGAGATTCTGGTTACTGTTGTCTACTGACTGCCAGGACCTTGGTGTTTCTTCTTTATTTCTTCAAGGAGTACTTTGTAATTGAATCTGCACAACTATGTTGTGGCTCTAGTGCATGACTTCTCATGAATTTTGATCATCTTGCAATTTTGGGAATGAGAGTTCCCTTTCTGTTGCCTCTTGTCATTATTATATGAAATGTTGATTGTTATATGGAAGCATTTGCTTTGTAGCCTGCAACTTGCTAAAGCTATCAATTTCTTCAAATTGAGCCTTTAATGATTCCCTAGGATTTTTAAGCCAAGATAAATAGTTTTATTTCCTATTTATCAAGTTTTTACATTTATTTTTCTTGTCTTGTTATTACCAGTATTTCTAGAATTACATTAAGCAATGGCAGGGAGAGCAGTGGGAGAGCCTTTAGTGTTTTACTTTGCATTTAATGTTTTTTTTAAGATAATTTTAAAAGATGGTATTATAATAGATTCCTCTAAGCCTTTAGTTGGTAGTCTCTTTAGCACTAAAGTACTACTTTGGAAGCAATTTGAAACTCTGCCTTTAAATTTACTCAACTGTGCATGTTATTTAACCTAGTGATACAACTATTAGATCTACACCAAAAATAATTTTTAAAAAGGGGACAAAAATCTTTATGTCCAAAGTTATTTATCTTTTTGTGGTGACAAAGAACTGGAAACTAAGCATATGCTCATGAATTGGAGAATGGCTGCACAAACGGATATATATGGTGATAATGAAATACTACTGTGGTGCAAGAAATGATGAAAGAAATTGTTTTACAGAACACTTAGAGGACTTGTATGAATTAACTTAGAGTGAAATGAGCGAGATCATGAAATCTATGGGCTTTTCCAAACACAACCCGGGAGATTTCTTGAGAACTGTACATTTTGAACTGGATTGGGGGAAGTACAAGCAAAGGGGATGAATTAAATTAATTCACTGAATCTGTCATTCCATCCTGCCCAACCAAATACTCTGCACAAAAGGGCTTAGATGGTCCATTTGAGTCAACACCACGTAACTGTCCTATATCTGTTATAGTCATCCTATAAAATGTAAAATATCTGTTTTAATATTTGGCTACCCACAGTTTAGGAAAGATGCTAACAAGGTAGAGAGCATCCAGGGCCCATGTGATATGAGCATCAGATGAAGGAACTTGGGATATTTAGTTTGGAGAAGAGAAGACTCAGGGATGTGATCACAGTGTTCATATGTATGAATTAGACTTGCTTTGTTTGGCTCAGGAAAGCAGAGCAAAGGTGTAAATTCAAGCTTAATGTAAATAAAGACTTCTTATCAAATAGAGTTCAAAAAAGAGAATGGACTGCCACAGGTGGAATATTTTCCTGACTGTGGCTCCTTAATATTTGAGTTCTTTCCAGCTGCTTACAGTATTTTTTCCTTGACCTTGAAGCTCTGAATGTTGGCTATGGGGTTCCTGGGAGATTTTGCTTTGAGTTTCTTTTAGGGGGTGAATGGTGAATTATTTCTGTTTTCACTTTTCCCTCTGGTCTATGAGATAGGGGCAGTTTCATGATTTTTTACAATGAATTTATTATTTAATTATTTAACCCCCAATTTAAAAAAATGAATTCTGAATTATCCTTCTCCAACCTCTCCTGTACCCATTGAGGAGGCAAGAAATGTAATATCAATTTTACATGTGAAATCATGCAAGACATGTCTATATTAGCCATATTGCAAAAGAGCAAGACAAATAAAGCAAGTGAAAAAAGTCTGCTTTAACCTGTACTCAGATTCCATGAGTTCTTTCTCTGGAGATAGATAGCATTTTTTGTTATAAGTCCTTCAGAATTGTCTTGGATCATGGTAATAATCAGTCATTCATAGCTGATTACTGTACAAGAATTTTATTGCAGTGTACAATGTACCCCTGGTTCTGATTACTTCACTTTTCATCACTTCATATATGTCTTCCCTTGTTTTTCTGAAAGCATCTTCCTTGTCATTTCTTATAGCACAATAGACACACTTGGCTGAATGGGGGTACTCAGCTGGGTAAATCAGCTCCTCCTCTCCTGTCTGTCTCCCCCCTCCCCTTCCTTCTCCTCTCCAAAGGAAGGTAAATTTGGATGGACAAAAGATGCCCAGTTGACTTGGGTTTTACTGGCTAGTTCCCTTCCCTTCCTTTCCCTTCCCTTCCCTGTCCTTTCCTGAAACCTGAAACCTACTGCACTCTGAAGTTGGGAAGCCAATGGGCATTGCCTCACTCTAAGTGAGTATCTGTAAGGACCTGGGCCTAAAGGGCCCAAGGTCTCCCAGTGCATGTCCAGACATCCTGATGAATATCTGATCACTGGATTCAGATGGCTCTGGAGGAGAAGTGAGGCTGGTAACCTGCACAGACCTCCCTCACTCAAAACAAAGTCAAGTCCAAGTCATATCATCATTTCTCTGATGACATGGTCTTCTTCAGCAACTAAGGACCAACACAGCACAATGGTATTCCATCACAATCATGTGCCACAACTTGTTCAGTCACTCCAATCAAAGGGCATCTCCTTAACTTCCAGTTCTTTGCCACCATATAAAGAACTCCTATGAATATTTTTGCACCTATCAGTCTTTTTCCTTTCCCTTAGATCTCTTTGGAACAATTACCTATTAGTGGTATTTCTGGGTCAAAGGATATGAATGGTTTTGTAGACCTTTAGGCATAGTTCCAAATTGTTGTCCAGAATGGTTGGAACAATTTACAACTTCACTAACAGTGCTTAGTGTCCCAATTTTTCCACATCTCAACATTTATCATTTTCCTTTGCTGTCACATTAATCAGCCTGATAGGTGTGAGGTGGTACCTTAGAGTTGCTTTAATTTGCATCTCTCCAATCAATAGTGATTTAGAGCATTTTTTATGTGACTATAAATAGCTTTGATTTCTTTATCTGAAAACTGCCTGTTCATATCCTTTGACCATTTATCAACTGGGTAATGACTCATATTCATTACAAATTTGACTGAGTTCCCAATATATTTGAGATATGAGACCTTTTTCAGAGAAACGTATTGTAAAAATTTCTCCCACTTTCGTTCTTTCCTTCTAATTTTTACTGCATTTTTTTTGGTACAAAACCTTTTAAGTTCTATGTGAAGAAAATTATCTATTTTACTTCTTGTACTTTCTCCTGTTTGGCCACAAATACTTTCCTTTTCTAGAGATCTGACAGGCAAAATTTTTCGTGCTCCCTTAATTTGTTTCTGATATTGCCCTTTATAAATCATGGATCCATTTTGACCTTCGTTTAGTGTATGGTGTGAGATATTGGTCTACATCTAGATCATGCTAAGCTGTTTTTTCAGTTTTCCCAGCAAATTTTGTCACGTAGTGAGTTCTTGTCCCCAAACTTAGAATTTTGGGTTTGTCAAACACTCGATTATTATTACTACTGTGTATTATGTACCTAATCCATCCTCTGTTTTTTATCCTGCAGCAGAATATTTTCATGATTACTGCTTTTTAGTATACCTTGATGTCTGGCACCACTAGGTTGCCTTCCTTCACATTTTTTTTTTATTAATTCCCTTAATATTCTTTAACTTTTGTTCTTCCAGATGAATTTTGTTACTATTTTTGTAGCTCTATAAACTATATTTTGGTAGTTTGATTGGCATGGCAGTGGATTAGTAAATTAATTTAGGCAATTAGTTTTATTTTGAAATATAATACATATGCTCTTTGGTTTTAGTCATGGCTTTCTATGGCATAGCCTAGTGCTTCTTAAGTGATCACTCCTTGATTTGTTTTCCAGGTCATTTTTTAAAATATAGAATATCTAACACTTTCTTCAATTTTTCTGTCTTTTGACTTTGTTTTTAATATTTTTGGTGTTTCATGGAACCAGTTACTTCTGTTTGGTCCATCCTAATTTTCAAGGACTCTGTTACTTGGCTGAGGTTGCACTAACTTCTTGTGATAATTTATAAATTTTCTTCCCAAGTCTCTCTTCCATGGCTCTCATTTCTTTGTCCTCACTTTTTTTCTTTCTTTATATCTTTCCTCTATCACTCTCATTTGATTTATAATGTCATTTTAAATTCTAATGTCATTTCTTTTAGGAATGTTAATTGATCTTCCAAGTTTGATTTTTTGTTTTTTTTTTTTTTGGGGGGGGTCATTGCTGGTTGGTATTTTGGAGTTATTCTCTCTGGGTTTGCGCCTTGGCAATCTTTGACTACATAATAGCTCTTTATCCTTCTGCTTAGTCCTTCTTCCAATGATCTGCTTTAAGCACTCCAGAGTGGCTAGCTGAGCTAAAATTTCTGGAGGCTGAATCTGAAATCTTGGCTCCTCTGGAAGGTTCCCTGAGTCACTGTCCTGAGTAGGAGACTCAATCCATAATCTGCTCTGGACCCTGTGGTTATAGCTGATTCTATACTCTCAGATTCTCTGGAGGACAGTAAGATGCTGATATGAGTAGGGGTGTCCACTCTGGGAAACTCTGGAATATCCTATTCTAGCTACCGGCTTATCTCAGAGTCCTGGGAGATGATTTCACCTGGGAGTTCCTGTGCTGCTAACCTAGGCCAAGAGCTGAGTCAGAGATTTGCTATGGATGTTCCTAAGCTGCTGGCCTAGCTTAGAACTCTGGGCACTGAAAGAGAATTTTTGGTCCCTCTGGAAGACTCTGTGCTACTAACCTGACCTGAGAATTGAGTCTAGGATCATCTTTGGGAATATCCAAGCCTCTGGCTTCCATTAGAGCTCTGAAGGCTGGGTGTGTGGTCCTAGCCCACTCCAGCTCCTCAGTTCTCACTCTGGTCACCTGCTTCTGGGCTGAATTATGATATTAGGCTCTGAGGATGACTCGTTGTAGTTCCTCCTTTGATTTCACGATACGTATTCCATTTGCTGTTCTTCTTAAACCTTGGTTGGAGGATCTGGGCTTAACTGGTTCCTCCAACTCCACCATCTGAATTGGTCTCCTGATTTTCTTTTTAAATATAATACATTCAGGGGGGTGGAGCCAAGATGGCACAGTAGAAAGACACACATACGCAGGCTCTCCCCACACAGCCCATAAAATACCTGTAGAGAGGGACTCTCAACAAATGTTGTAGCAGCAGAAGTGGAGAACAACAAAGTGGAGGAGATTTCCAGCCCAGGGTGACCTGAAAGGACCACGAGAAATGCTGGTTGCATCAGACCCAGAGCAGAGCCCATCCCAGTCTTGGCTGGCATGGCTTGAGAACAACCCTTGGGGGCGGAATCTCCAGTAACAGTAGCAACGAATTCCCAGTCTCACCAGCAGCAGTCCGCAGATCCCTCAACCCACAGGTGCCAAAGGTGAGTGACAGGGTTTTTTCAGCTGACTGAGAAGGGAGAAGGGCCTTCACATTGCTCCGGCCTCAGGCAACGGCCCACAGAGGCCACATCCGCAGATGGCACCAGTTCCCACAGCAGCCTGTACAGCCGCGAATCCATTGTTGGATTGAAAGAAACCCTGGAGGCACTGAGGAGCTGAATATTACCTCAGCCCTGGGTAGAGGCCCTGAGAGAACTGATCTTTATCTCACACTGAATGGAGGTCCTTGCCCATCCAGCTTATCTTAAAATCAGCCCCCAGTCAAATTTTCTTTTCAGCTCTGGTCTTTTCATCAAGAATGCTTGAAAGTCCTCAGTTTCATTGAAAGACCATTTTTTTTCCCTGAAGTATTATACTCATTTTTGCTGGGTAGGTGATTCTTGGTTGTAGTCCTAGTTC
>CM053775.1:44167090-44185725 GCA_028658325.1 Potorous gilbertii
GACTCCTATGTCTTTACCTGATGGTAAACATTGTTCTTCCTCATCAGAGAGGAAGGGTGTAAACATCTGCTCACCAAGAAAGTAACCTTCTATTGTCTTATTTTTTTCCCTTTTCTGGGCATTTTCCCAGCCAGTTACTTCACTTCTGAGATTCCTCTCCACCCCTGCCTAGATTTGCTCAGCTAGTGCTTGGGATCTGAGATTTAAATGCCTCTCCTCAGCCTCAGGGCTTTCAGTGGTAAGCCTGGCTACTATTCAATATGAGCTTAATTTCTGGTGTTCCGGTGGGGGTATGGCTACCTCCCAGGCTCAGTTCCCTCAGGGTTTTTATGTGGAGTCCTTCAGTAACGAACTCCAGTTTCTGCCTGCTCCGGGAGCCCCTGGCCACCTCTGCCTCTGTTGCTGCCTCCCAAGGGGGCCTGAATTATGTAGACACACCCTCCCCTCTCAGCCCAGCAAACAGTCTCTCTCACAGACCTGTGCGCCTGTGGGTGGAGGGACCTTCACGGCCGGCAGAGATTCTGTCCCTAAAGCCTGCTCCGATCTGTTCCTCTTGGTGCCCTATGGCCAGTGAAGGGCTAGGCTCCGCTCCCATCTGGTGTGGGATGGACCTTTGGGATCGGTTTTTCAGGGCTCTCTGGAACGGAAATCTCCTTCACTCCATTGCTGTGTGGCTTCCACTGCTCCCGAATTTGTTGGGATTTCTTTTTACAGGAAATTCATGGGCTGTGGGGTCGGAGCTAGCATAGCAAATCATTCTACTCTGCCATCTTGGCTCCTCTTCCCCAAGAAGAAGAAACTTAAGGATTGGGCTAGATTACCTCTAAAGTCCCTTCCAATTCTAGGTTCTATGAACTGATTCCTTTTTTAAAATTATCATTAGGATTTTCATTAATGCAAATAAATATTTCAATATATGCTTTTCCTGTGTGAATTCTCCATAAAGTAGTCTTTTTGGCAAGCATACCTTTAGCAATCAAACAACGTGGCCAGCCCATCAGAGTTGCACTCTCTGAAGCATAGTTTGAATGCTTGGCAGTTCAGCTCGAGCAAGGACTGGTACCCTATCCTGTCAGATGCACTGCAGAATCTTCCTAAGACAATTTAAATGGAAGCAATTCCGTTTGCTGGCATGGTGCTAATAGATTGTCCAAGCTTCACAGGTATGCAATAATGAAATCAGCACAATACCTCTGTAGGCCACCAGTTTGGTAGTCAGTCTAATACCTCTTCTCTCCCAAATTTTTCTTCATAACCTCCCAAACACTGAGCTAGCTCTGGCAATGCATGTGTCAATCCCATTATCAATGTGTACATCCCTGGAAAGCACACTACCAAGGTAAGTGAACTTATCCACAGCATTCAAAACTTCTCCATTTGCTGTAAACATGGTGGACAGAAGAAGTGATAGAAGATCTTCTACATTCATTCCTTCGAATGAACAGGTGGTCTCCAGCCTGGCTACTGGAGACTACAACAACGTCAGAATCAGTCAAGCTTCTTACATAATTCCAAACTTTGAATCTCGAGGCAACCGTTCCCTGGACATGTGACTTCATGTTCTCCTCTCTGATAGGCTTTCCCTCAGACAGCTCATCTGGACTGTGCAGTAATTTTTGTCCTTTTACCTAACTGTCCTTTGTCATGACTCTGTGGAAACAGAACTTCCTTGTTCCTCACATCCATCTTCCTTAACAAATACACTTTAAAAAATAACCAGTTGTACTATGTAAACTTTATTTGGAGAAGTGTTTGTTTCCTCCTCAGGTGGTTAAAATTAGTTTTCTTCTCATGTTGTTACACGTTGTTATGGTCAAATTGTGAAGCACACACTTCTAACTGCTGGTAGGGTATGTCACACTTTGAGTAAACTGCAGTAAAATATGTCTCTGATTCATACTGACTTATTGGCCATGGCTAGTTGATGACCTAAAGAAAATTTTGGTGACCTAGGTGGGACTGACTGGTCTAGAACTTCCTAGTTACCCATCTCCAGGGAACATTCCAGTTCACATCCATTAAATTTACCAATTCAGAAATTTCTAGAGAGGAGGAAGTGCTGATAGTTGCATTCCAGAATCTTTGTGCTCTAAATCGTGAGATTTATAGAAATAAGTTAGTGCTTTGTATATTTTTGTGCTGTTGTCTGATTTGTGTTTATTGAGTGTCTTGGATACTCTTGCTATCCAAATCACCGGTTCAATCCGTTACAAAACAGATAATGGTCATAAATCTGGAGTAAAATTTCAGTAGTTAGTGGCATCCCTTTAACATAAGGTAGAAGCCTGATAGAATCCACTAACGTTATTTGGAGTGGTCAGTGGTCATTATGAGATCTGGTCACTCTGTTCTGAAACATAGCCCTTTGGGGCACATTTTGATTAATTGGGGGAAAAATTCCAAGAAAAGCTGTTGTACCCAAGCCTGAATTTGTAAGTTTTGTCTATGTAAATGACCAAAATTAATGGCATTATAAACTAGAGACTAAATTTGTTACTAAAATATAATTTGTTTACTGTGCGTTTCCAAATTATGATGAAATGTGGTTTGCATGTTATTATAAAGGCTAAAAAAATCCTAGTGATTCTGGGGGATGGCGACCCCCTAAAACTTTTAATAATTGAATCTTTATGAAATATACAAACATCATACCTCTCTATCACTCTTTCCCTTCCCTGAAGAGTAACAGCTTTGTTGTTTTAGGGTAAGGGAAGAAGATAATTTCACTGATTGGAGAATAAATGGAACTGAAGGCAGTTTAAAAGTTTTATTTCCATTGATTCCACAAGCAGGGAAAAAATAGTTTTGCAGTCTTCTGTTTCCAAATTTATCTGGTGCTTAGAACCATTTAGTTCCATTATTCATTCTTCTCTCCAACATGGAAGGAAAAAGATTTGTTTAACCAGAAAGCAAATAATTTGGGAACAAGCAACATTTTAACTCTAAGAGAATATTTTGGTGCGTCCCTGTCACAGCAAGTCCAAACAGGAAGCCCCGGGGTGATCTGAAGCAGGGGCAGCACAGCAGAATCTTGGGCATAACAGCCTAGGACAGGAGTCCAGCAGAACCGAGTGAGTGAGAGCCATGGAGCCCCAGGTATCTGCAGTGGCTACTCCTGAGATTATCAGCCCGCAGATTAAACGTGTATAAGTCACCTACTTGAAGTTCCGGGAGCCAAAATGGCAGAGTGATCGGCGAATGTTCTCATCCTCTCCCCTTGTTGTCCATGAAAGAACCATAAAACATTTCCCCAGAAAGATCCTGGATCAGTTGGATCAGCAGAAGAGGCAAACAGTCTCGTAGCACATGAGGCTAGGAAAACCACTAAGGAGGATTTCTCTTGCTATGGTGGAAGGTGAAGAGTGCAGGACTGGAACTGTCCCAGACAGCCCATCTCAGTGAGTGGGGAGGAGATCTAGAGCCCCAGGGGTGGAGCCTCGCAACCACCAATACCAGGACCCCAGGCATGCCTCATCACCCTAGGGGAAAAGGGGAGACACTAGGGCAAATGGGATCACCAACCACTGAACTTGCCTTTGCTCTAGCTCATCTGAGGAGGAGCCAAACCACCCCTCCCCCACACTTAACAAGCTATCTCCAGGGAAAATCTGGAGAAACACAAAAAAACTTCACCTGGCCTCTATTTTTTCAAACCAGCCAGCTCAGCACCAAATTCTTTAGCTTCTAGTTGAAAGAAGCAGGGGCCACAACACACAAAGCCTCATCATCATGAGTAAGAAGCTAAGCTGGAAAAAAAAATAGATCATAGAATCTTTCTATGAGGACAAGGAACAAAACACGAATACCAAAGAGGCCAGCATTGAGACTGTACTCTCATCTGAAACTTCAGAAGAGATTATGAACTGGTCACAAGCACAAAGAGCACTTTTGGAAGACCTAAAGAAGGATTTTAAAAGCCAAATTACTGAAATAGAATAAAAAGAACTGGACAATGATTTTTAAAGTATGAAAAAAGAATTCACTGAAGAGAACAGCTCCTTAAAAAGGAAAATTGGACAAATGGAAAAAGAAGCACAAAACCTAACTGGGGAAATTAGACACATGGAAAAGGTAGTACAAAAACTAATTAGATTAAATAATTTCTTAAAAGGAATAATTGGACAGATGGTAAAGGAGATACAAAAGTTAACTGAAGGAAACCACTTGATAAAAATTAGAATTGGGCAAGGAGAAGCTAATGAGTCTATGAGACATCAAGAATTAGTCAAACAAAATCTAAAGAATGGAAAGATAGAAGAAAATGCGAAATATGTAATTGGAAAAACAACTGACCTGGAAAAGATATCCAAGAGAAAAAATCTAAGAATTATTGACCTATTAGAAAGCCATGATGAAAGAAAGAACCTGGGCAATATCTTCCAAGAAATCATCAAGGAAAACTGCCCAGAAGTCCTAGATTCAGAGGACAAAATAGTCATCAAAAGAATCTACCGTTCACTTCCTGAAAGGGAAGAAACTAAAAATACCAAGAAATATTGTTGCCAAATTCCAGAACTATCAAGTGAAGGAGAAAATACTACAGGCAGCCAGAAAGAAACAATTAAAATAATGAGGAGCTACAGTCAGAATCCCACAGGACCTTGCAGCTTCTACATTAAAAGATCAAAGGAATTAGAATATGATATTCCATAAGGCAAAGGAACTGGGACTACAACCAAGGATCAATTACCCAACAAAGTTGAGCATAATATTTCAGGCAAGGAGATGGACATTCAATGAAATAAGGGATTTCCAGACCTTGCTGATAAAGAGGCCAGAAAAAAATAGAAATAGAACTCTGGATAAGATAGGTGTGATAGCTCTCTGGAGAAAAATGAATGGAGATAGAAAGGAATATACCTTTTTCTCAGCCATACATGGTACATATACAAAAACTGACCATGTTCTAGGGCATAAAAATCTCACAGTCCAGTGCAGAAAGGCAGAGATAGTCAATCCATCCTTCTCAGATCATAATGCAATAAAAATTATATGTAATAAAAGTCCATGGAAAGACAGATCAAAAATTACTTGGAAAATAAATAATCTAATCCTAAAGAATGAGTGGGTTAAACAACAAATCATAGAAACAATCAACAACTTCATTCAAGAGAATGATAATAATGAGACAACCTACCAAATCTTATGGGATATTGCAAAAGCAGTTCTTAGGGGAAGTTTTATATCTTTCAATGCCTACATGAATAAAACAGAGAAAGAGGAGATCAATGAATTGGGCATCCAGCTGGAAAAGCTAGAAAAATAACAAATTGAAAATCTCCATTAGAAATTATAAATACTAAAAACCAAAGGAGTGATTAATAAAATTGAAATTAAGAAAACTATTGAACTAATAAATAAAACAAAGAGTTGGTTTTATGAAAAAACACTAAAATTGATAAACATTTGGTCAGTTTGATTAAAATAAAGAAGAAAACCAAATTACTAATATCAAAAATTAAAAGGGTAAACTCACCTCCAAAGAGGAGGAAATTAAAACAATAATTAGAAATTACTTTGCCCAACTGCATACCCATAAATTCGACAATCTAAATGAGATGGATGATTATTTTAAAAGCTATAAATTGCCCAGATTAACAGAAGAGGAAGCTGAATACTTAAATAACCTCATTTCAGAAAAAGAAATGAAGAAGCCATCAATGAACTCTCCAGGGCTGGGGGGATTCACAAGTGAATTCTATCAAACATTTAAAGAACAGTTAATTCCAATACTATACCGACTCCTTGGGACAATTGAGGAAGGATTCCTCTCAAATTCTTTTTATGATACAAATATGGTTTTGATACCTAAACCAGGAAGAGCCAAAACAGAGAAAGAAAATTATAGACCAATTTCTCTAATGAATATAAATGCAAAAATTTTCAATAAGATTTTAGCAAAAAGAATATAGCAACTCATCACGAGAATAATACATTATGATTAGGTAAGATTTATACCAGGAATGCAGGACTGGTTCAATATTAGGAAAACTATTAGCGTTATTGATCATATCAACAACAAAACTAACAGAAACCACATGATTATCTCAATAGATGCAGAGAATATTTTACTTTGCCACCATTGTTTTTTTTTTGTTTGTTTTCTGAGGCGATTGAGACTTGCCTGGGGTCACAAACCTAGTAAGTGTCTGAGGTCAGATTTAAAATCAAGTCCTCCTGATTCCAGGGTAATTGCTCTATCCACTGCACCAGCTAGCTGCCCCCACTGTGTTTTTTTGTGACAGATTTTATGGAATTTCATTGCCTAGGTAAATTAGAAGCATAAAACAAAACCTAGAAGGAATTTGCAGTTCTTTGCATTTGCAAGATCTTAATCGGGACAGTTTTACCTGGCAAAATGAGAAACTTGACATTTCAAGATCAGGGAAAAGTAAAGGTTTTGCAATTGATTGGTTTTCAAGTTTGTGCTAATTTTGCAAAGGAAAGATTTAGTGGAATAAAGAAAACTAGTTCTGTAGGTGAACTGGGATATGATTGGGAAATGAAAATATGAGGGACTGAGAAAGGAGCGAAAGGTAAAATCAGGGTGTAGAAGAAATGGGCTTTTGTAATAGTCTACGGGAAGAAAGAGAAAGAAAGTGAAATGAGAATTAGAGTCCATGTGCAGGTGAAAGTAAATCTGAAGGCAATTTCAAATAAGAACTTAGGTTTCCTGAAGAGCAAGAATACAGAACTGGTGATCGATTTTGACCCAAAGTGGAATAATACAAGGTATTCATGTCTACCAGCTATCAAAATGTCCAGCATACATCAAAAGAGAAGCTCAGGATTTAACCAAGTATTGCTAAGAATTGTAAGTCATCATATCTCACTTAGGTAAGAGAAGAGGAAGATTTTCAGGCCTATCAGACTGTGGAGAAGTGTTTCTTTCCTCAGGCATTTAAAATTAGTTTTGATATTCCTCATGAGTTCACTTATTTTGATATTCTTGATGTAGAAAATTAGCTGGAATTACGTTGCAAACTTTAAAATTGTGCAAATCAAGGATTGGCTTTATATTGTGTTTTGATCAAGTAATTACAGAAAATTATGATTCATAGAATGATTGATTTGTGCTCTGAACCATAACTGTGAGTGCTACCTTTGTAACTACAAGAAGCAACTAAATCCTAATGACTCCATCCTGGCCTCTCAATGCTACTTTGTATGGAATGCCAAAATTCATTGATGGCTAAGATGATTTTTCTATGTAAGATTCTTTAAAAATATATTCAATTGGACTATTAGATTGGTAAGAAGTTTCTCGTTCTAAGTATATGATGCTGTTTTATGTTAATAATATGCTCTTTTATTTGCATTGTGATTTGGAGAAACTGTTGTGTAAGAAAAACTATTATGATACCTAATGTGTACTGGATTTGTATCATTAGATTAACTCCTCTTTTGATCTGAATGCTGTGAAATTAAGAACTTAAGCTATCACTTATTAGAGATTTTTGGCTTTATGTTTAAAAATTTCTTAAATATTTAATTGATTTACTTTGCTTTAGCATGAATAATAATGATAATTCCTTAGTGTATGGGTGAAATCCAAAAGAACTTGTACATTTTCATTATCTATGAAGTTCTTTAGGGACTTTCCACGTCCTCTAGGTATTCGACCTTGGCCAGGCCATGAAATCTGAACAGTTCTGTGAGAGAAGGAACTGTAAGAATGTTGTTGTTTGTACTTTGTTTTTAATGAGAACCAATGACATAGCAAGGTGATGTCTTGACTTGTGAGTGTTTAATGGATTTAAGTGAGGCAATCTTGCACTAAGTTATCAACCTCACTCCCTTCTCAAGAAGTCACCAAAGTCCAGGGGCAAGACAAAAGTCAAGACAAGTGTCAATGGTGTCTTTAATATCTGACCAAGCACCTGTTTCATCTGCCTTCATGGCGGTTGGAACAAATTGTTCTCATCCACCCATTTCACTGGGAGAAATCTTGGTGAGTATTGACTGACTCCATTTTGCTCTGTATGCACCATTTTGCTGTGTATGACCCCTGGCTGAACTGCAGAACCAGATGTACCAACTGGTTCCCTTCAGTGTCTTCTTTGCTCCCTCAGTTGGTACAAAAAGACTTAATTCCTTTAAAAAAAAAAAAAAGGAAGACTTCAACAGCCTAAGGAGCGTTCCTCTCCTTTACCTAGTCTGACAGGTGAGGTATATTTCCTTTAGGCTTAATGCAACAAGATATGCTAATAAGGACATATCCCTTCTCAATATCTTATAGCTAACAATAGTCATTTTCCGAACCAACTGCACTATAGTGAGTAGCCATCTTCGTTTCTTTCCCTCTTGTAACATACAACTGCTACTAGCCAAATTGTGATCCACACATATTTCCGCCATCTGCTGGTGGAAGTTATTATGCTCCGAGTGAATAAACCACGTAAAATCTGTTTCTGATTCATGCTGGCTTATTGGCAGTGGCTAGCTAATTGATGATGTAAAGAAAATTCACACAACAAATTTTATTTGTAATTTTTAAGAATTCATTTCCTTCTCCTGAAATTTTGTCTTGAAGTTCTCTTAACCCATAATATGTCTTCATTATATTAGGAATTCTGATTATTCATGTCTTCAACCTTAATTCTTTCATTGAAACATTTTGCCAGGACAAAGGTATATCCTATTTCACAATCTGGAATGGAGTGATTAAGCCTGGAGTAGGACAATGCTGTGAGGGGTTTAAATTCTTGCCTCTGCAGAAGTCTGAATGCTTTTGTTCAGCTGTGACTTGGGATGAGGTAGATGTGTACTTGTTCCATCTTCTGTCCATGACTGGGAAGCTATTTGGGGGCAAGCCCTTGTTCCTTTCTGCAATCCTATTCTGAAACTGGGAACCAGGATACAGCTCTGCTCACTTCCACAATCAGGAGCTTTAGCTGTCTTCTAGCATGGCCAGCAGCCAGGAGATCATGCTAACCTCACTCTGTCTTATGGTCAGCTGGGACTAAAAGCTCATACTGATTTTTAGCCTAATCCATATGACTGGATTTAAGAGCTCACTGGTGGTTTTGTTAAATATTTTGTTCATCATTCCTTAGGTGTTTCTCACAGAAGTTTGGCTTGGATAGAACCTTGAACACTATCATTTTGGACAGAAGTCCTGAACTGATTCTTTTTAAAATGTAAATACTCTCTAGGAGAGGTAATGCCATAAACCTTAACTATTAAGCTCATTGGAATTTGATTCTCAGAGCTGTTCAGACATGACGGCTAAGAGCTTCTCCTTGACAGAATAAGATAGATTGAGTGGAGGAAAAGAAAGAGAAGCACTCACTATCTGGGGAAGACAAGACTGACTTAGAAAGTCTGGGTCACAGGAGAACATTAGAGGAGGAAGGGAGAAGAAATCTGTAAAAAAAAATGACCTTATAGTGGAAGATGAGTGTTCCTGACTGTAAGCTCAGTACTCTATCCACTGAGGTGCTATCTACTTGCCCAACTGCTCCAACTGCCTATAGTAATCAAGATGTCTCCTAAGAAAAGGAGACCAATCAGGAGATATTGTAGTAGCCCCAGCGTGAGAGGATAATCACCTGTAAATGGAGAGAAAGGGATGTATACCAGAAATGTTGCCAAGTTAGAAATGACACGTTTTAGAAATTGATTGGTTATGTTGGATGAATGTGAATGGTCAAATATGACACTGAGATTATGAATCTGAGTGACTGGGAGAATGCTGGTGCTCTCACCAGTTTAGAAAGGGGGAGAATTTAAGGAAAATTATAATGAATTCTAATTTTGGACATATTAAGTTTAAGACATTCCATAATAAGTTTAAGGGACATTTCAGATGTCTGACAGGCATTTGGAAAAGTGAGATTGGAAGTCAGCAGAGAGGGTAGAACTTGATAAATAAATCTGAGAATCTTCAGCATAGAAGATGGCCATTAAATCCACAGGAGCTGATGAGATCACCAAGTGAAGTCAACTAGAGGGAGAAGAGAACAGGGCCCAGAAGTGAACCCTGGGAGATATCTCTGAATGAGGATCTAATAAAAGAGAGTGAGAAGCAGCATGGAAGGAGAAGAGAATGATCCACAGGGTCCAAGGTTGCAGACAGCTCAAGGAGAATGAGGAAAGAGCTACTGGATTTGGAAACTAAGAGATCACTAGAAACTTTGAAGACAGTAGTTTCCATGGAATGATGAGATCAGAAGCCATTCTGAAGAGGTTTTAGAATTGAGTGAAAAATAAAATAAATGTATTTGTGATTTTTAAGGATTCATTTCCTTCTCCTGCAATTTTTCTTGAAGATCTCTTAACCCCTAATATGTCTTCATTTTATTAGGACTTCTGGTTATTCATGTCTTCAACCTTAATTCTTTGATTGAAACACTTTGCCAGGAGAAAGGTATACCCTCTGTCACAATCTTGGATGAAGTGATTAGGCCATGAATGTAGATAGTGTTTTCTCAAAGAGTTTAATTAAGAAAAGGAGGTCATAGGATAATAGCTACTTGGAGTGGTCAGATCAAGTAAAGGTGTTTTAAGGATAGGAGACACATGGTTATGTTTTTAGGCAGAAGAGAAAGTGGCAGTGGAGAGGGAGAGATTATTGATTAGAGGGGAAAGCAAGTCAACGGAGAAGATTGGCCAGGATCACAGATGCATGTAAAGGGGTTTGATTTGGCAAGGGATAAGGACTACCTCTTTATGTGAGACAGGCGTAAAGAAAAAGATATCTTAAACTTGATGTACTCCAAACTGAAATCCTTGAACCCTCTCTCACCACCCTCATATCCAAGCTGTTGTCAAATCTTGTCTATTTTTAACTTTTTGACATCTCCTGAATATGCCCCCTTCTTTCCTCTGACACTGGCATTCCCCTGGTGCAAGCCCTCATCACCTAATAGCTGGACTTTCGCAATAGCTGCTGGAGGAATCTTCCTGCCTCAAGTCTGTTCCCACTCCAGTCAATTATCCATTCTAAACAATCTTCCTAAAAAAGAGGTCTAATTATATTACCCTCATTCAATAAACTCCAGTGAATCTCTTATCACGTTTAGAATGAAACATGAAATCCTCTTCTTAGTGGTGTAAGTCTTTCATACCCTGCCTATCCTTCCAGGTCTTCTAATACTTTACTCCTATGTACTCTACAGTTCAGTGATGCTGGCCTCCTGGATGTTCCTCTCTTACAATACTCCATCTCCCAATCATGGGGGCATTTTCCCTGGTTGTTCCTCATGCCTGGAAACTCTCTCCCTCCTCATCTCTATCTCCTGGCTTCTCTAGCTTCCCTCAAGTCCCAGCAAAAACTCTGCTATCTACAAGAAGCCTTTCTCCATCCTTTTCAATGCAAGTGTCTGGCCTCTGTTGATTATTTTCATAGTCTATTTGTACATAGCTGTTTTCATGTTGTCTCCTCGATTAGGCTGTTTTGCCTTTGTGTCCCCAGCAGTTAGCACAGTGCTTAACACTTCACAGGTGATAAATAAAAATGGGCCCTCTTGACAAATGGCCTCCACTTTTTCAGTGAAATCTGAGGCAAGAGTCCAAGCTGAAAGGGGTAGTTGTGGAAGGTTTGAAGAGGGATGCAAAGGTTTGGAAATGGTGCTGAGGTGAGTAGGGTGATGATTCATTTAGGAAAATGTTTCTTTCTGCAGTGAGGATCTAATTGAGGGAAGGAAAAATAAGCATTTATATGTGTGCCAGGTGCTGTGCTAAACCCTTTATAATTATGATCACATTTGAGTCTCACAATAACCCTGGGAGGTGAGTGGTGTTATGATCCCTATTTTACAGCTGAGGAAACTGAGGCAAGTAGAAGTTAAAGTGACTTGCTCAGGGTCATACAGCTAGGGATAATTTGAACTCAAGATTTCCTAATTGTAGGTCCAGCCCTCTCCTTTGTACCACCTAGTTGCCTCGAGACTATGTAACTTTAATTTATAGTGGATCCAGTAAGCTCAGTATTGTGACTTTCTGCAGCTCCACTCAATATGTGAACAGTTGGGAGGGTGTCAGATGGTGGAAGAAATTCAAGGTTGTGGTTTGGGAAGGCATGACTGATGTTGGAATAAGTTGTCACGAGATTAAAGTGTAGAGTTAAATGGATTCACCAAGCAGTTGGAATAAGAGAGAAGAATATAGTCCATGGGGGAGGGAGGTAGATGGCCTGGGATAGAACTGGAGGGATTGGAGGTCATAGTAAGGACAAAGCACAAAGTTAGAGATTATGAGGCCAAGGGAGATGGAATGACAAAACATTATGGTCAGATGAAAGGAAATTCACCATTAATGAACACGAAAGTGGAACACTTATGGGTGATGGTATAATAAATGGTACGACCATCTCTGTGTGTAGCTGAAGTGTAGTGGAAGGGTGGACCGTAAGAAGTAAACAGATTGAAGAAAGGGGGAGTTTGGATATTTAAGGGAATTTCCATTATGTATATCAAAGTCCCCAAGTACGAGAGCAGGAGGGAGTGGAGATAAAGACCTTAATCTAGGCACTGAACTTTTTGAAAAAGGAAAGAAAACATCCTGGAGGTCACTAGACAGCAGGTATCAGAATCTTGAATGGGTGATAAAATTAGATTAAATGAATCTCAACAGAGAAGTTACTGAGTGATGGTGGTAGAGAGTGTCTGGAAGTGACTGTAAGGAGACCCATCATGGGCCAGTGAACTGTGAGGAATGAGTTAAAATGGAACCAAAAGGCAGTTAGGCATGCAGGGTCATCAGGGGGTAGTCAGGTCTCAGGGAAAATGCAGAATCATGAAGAAAATAGTTGTGTTTGGGACAGAAAGAAAACGTAAAGATGTCAAACTCAGAAAGACACAAAAACATAACATTCTCTGACTTGGTTTCATCTCCATGAGAAAGCTTGGTCCACCAGGTAAAGGGGGGGGGTAGGACCACTCAAATATTGGGAAATTAAAGAGCAAAAGGACCCAATGTGTCCAAAATGCATCCCTCAAATTCTCTGCTATGGTAGGGTTATGAACTTTCTCTTCTTTGGGTTTAATTCTGATAACTTCTTCTGAACACATTTGAAAACTACACCTCAGCAACAACGGTTGTTTTCCTTCACATTTGAAGAGGATCAAAATGACACCACTACGACATCAGGATCAAGGCACAATTTGTGTGCAATTGTGACTAATCAGATCAAAATGAGCTTAGAAGGTTCTACCACGAATCAGGTACAAATAGTCCATATGAACATTTGGAGTAGAGATGTCTCTAGGGAATGGATCCTGGGCAAATGGTAGAGTAGATCAGAAAATTCCAATCTCTCAAGATTTGGCCCCACAAATGACAAAATAGCACCTCAAGGTGAATCTTGAGCAGTAAACTATAAAAATAACCATTATAAATAATCAATAAATAAAGATAAATAATGACAATGCTAATAAATAAATAAGAGTAGAGGCAGAACTCTTGGGACAATTTGACAAAACCTGAAGAAAAGTTCTGGGACAAGGTTTTATCCCCGTGAAGAGTAAATACCTTTAGGCTAGGTCCAAGTACAATAAAACAACAAGCAGCAAGTCCTGGGGTTAGCTGGGTTGGGAGGCTGTCTTGGCTGCAGGAACTTTTACCCCTGGGACAGTGAAAGGTGTTGGGCATCTAAGCCGGGGAATATAGAGGGAACCTCTGCTGACAAGTGATGGCAAACCCAGCTATGCTGCAGAGAACAGCAAAGATGAGAAGGAACTAGCATATGCCTAGTGAGTACAGAAGCAGTGGGGTAGAGATACCATTGGCTGTGGGTATCTATAGGAAGCCAGAGGTCTTGGATCCAGTTCCCCAGGGGAAAACTGAAGGAGAATCTGAGGCCAGAGCCATTATCCCCTATACCCCAGGACTAGAGGCTAAACTTACAACAACAAATAAAAAAAAATACACAGGTGAAGGTGAAGGAATCCCACCACAGAGAGTTTCCATGGAAATAGAGAAGACTGGGGTTCATCTTCAGAGGAGGATACTGAAGCAAAGAAACCCTCTTCTTCCCCAAAGAATAATATCAAATGGTCAACTGCTCAAAAAGAATTCAATAGAACTTTTAAAAATACTCTCAAAATGAAACGAGAGAGGTTGAAGAAAAACTAAAAAAAAAAAATAGGAATAATCCAAGAAAAACAAGAGGATTATGAAAAGAAAGTCAACCAACTAGAAAAGGAGGTCCAGAAACTTAAGGAATAACATGACTCCTTGAAAATCAGAATTGGGCAAGAGGAAGCCAGTAAAGTTATAAGAGATCAAGAAATAATAAAACAAAATATAAAGAATGAAAAAATAGAACAGAATGTGCAATATCTCATAAGAAAAAAAAAATGATCTGGAGAACGGGTCAAGAAGGGAAAACATAAGAATAATCAGACTACCTGAAAGCTATAATCAAAAAATGAATCTTGATACAATAATACAAGAAACAGTTAAAGAAAGATGTCCTGAAGCATTATAACAAGAGGAGATAATACAAATAGAAAAAAACATATACTCATCGCCACCTAAAAGAGATCCTATTAGGAAATCCCATGGGGCAAGTATAGTCAAATTACCGAACTCCCAGCTCAAGAACAAAACATTATGAGCAACAAGAAAAAAATAAATTAAATATGGCAGTGCCACAATTCGAATCACACAAGACCTAACAACAGTGACAATAAAAGACTGCAAGTCTTGGAACACAATATATCAAAGAGCAAAAGAACGAGTTCTGGCTGAAAATATCACACCCAGAAAAATTAAGAATAATTTTGAATGAAAATAAAATGAATATTTGATTAACTGTCAGACTTCCAGGACCTTGTTAGAAAAAAAAAATCTGAATTTTATAGAAGATTTGACAAACAAGAGCCAAGAGAAATATAAGAATTACAAGGTAATTTAATTAGGACAGACTGTTATCTTGCCTGTATGTAAAATGTAAAACATATGTCTAAGATTGTCTTTAGAAATTGAGTAGTTCATAAGAAAGATTGGGGTAAACCTGAGTATATGACATTAAAAAGTGAAATCATTTAGGAGCAGCTTAAAAGAGTAATTATTTTATACAAATGAAGTGTGAAAGAAAGAACCAACACAGAGGAATTAGATAAGGGAGGAGGGCTGGTAGTTCTGGAAACCTATTTTCATTGGGAATGGGTTCAAGAGGAAACTCTCTCTCTCTCTCTACATATATATATATATATATATGTGTGTGTGTGTGTGTGTGTGTGTGTGTGTGTGTGTGTGTATGTGTTTGTCTGTGTCTGTGTGTATTTATGTATGTATGTATAAGCCTTCTAAATTCAGAAAAATAAAATGCTAAGGGGACAGAGAGGGAGGAGAGAATAAGGGAGGGATAAAGGGATCTCTAGAGGGGAGAGTGAGGGAATAGGCCAAAGAGGCGTATGGAAGGCTATTTAGATTTATGGGGATGGGAAGATAAGGAACAGATCCTTGTGGGGGGTAGGTCTTCATTTTTTGTGTCTGTTTCAATTGCAGGATGATATCCCTATCTGCCACAGTAAGCATATCAAGTTTGGGTAAAGCAGACAATTTTTAAGGCACTTTTTCTAGCCCCTTTCTCGTGGAGGTGAGCAGTACCTCCAAAAATGCTCTTCAGATAGCCAGGAAGCGACCAAATCCCACTGCTATTTTATTCCAGTGAGATGACCTTATGGTGTAGGCCACCTGTGTACAGGCTTGTGACTACAGCTCCCAGTGTATCTGCACCTACTGCTTCATCACCACAGGACGTTGAGGTAGGTAAAAATGGTAAAATGGTATGGGTGATGTCTTTTGACTCATGCCTAAATTATATTTAAGTGAGACAGAGCTGCACAAAGTCTTCAGCCTCAACCTCTCTTCCAGAGTCATTGAAGTTCACTGGCAAGACAAAAGTCAAGATGACTCGTGATGGGTCAGGATACAATGGCTGACCTTGGCATCTTCAATGCCTCATCAAGCTCTAAGCATTCCATAGTGCCTGTTTTCACTATCTTCATGGTTCACTGGAACAGACCATAGACGTCCACTTATTCCACTGGAGTCATCTTCATATACTTGGGGTAGACAGCCCCCTAATTCACCAGTTACCCTCAACCTGGTTTGGCCCATCTGCTGCAATATTTTATCAGGGTGTCAGCATTACTTTTGCTACAGTTTCTTGGAGCCAGAGGTGAGTTAGGTGGCAGGAGAACACTAAAGATCGAAGTCATCACTCATACCAGAGGTACTAGTCTCTCCTGAACACCTATACACCCGACTCGGCAACCATATGGTAAGGATGAAAGAATGGGGGAATGGGGGAGCGTTATATCAGATGACCTTGACCTTAGCAAATAAGAGGCAAAGTCACCTACTGAGTAGAGATAAATGAGACTTCTTAATTAACTGACTTTTGAAAGTTAATAAATCTTCAAGAATCAGAATTGTGTGCCTTTTGCTTTGTGCTAAAGAGCTTCCTCTCTAATTATATATTTAATGGCATTTGCCAGCTCTGGGGGGAAATTGCTGATCTGAGATTAAGAAATTGTTTTCTTTTTATATTCTGTTTTTTTTCTTTTTATGATGCAGCACACAATGACTGTATGCTTGTCATCTAAGTATTACTCTAGTCAAATTTGGAGAGGTCTGTCATCACAGGTTAACCACACAGTAGTGATTTATTTTTTTATGACCATTCATGATACTGTCCATTAAGATGATGAAGAGCCACAATCACATTCCCTGGAAACATTGAAGTATTAAAATAATCTAGTTCACATTGGTGACATCATGGAAACAGTGAAGCACAGGCCACAGCATCCTCATTGTTCCTCGGGGTCCTGCCTGATCTGAAAAATCACAGAAATCACAGCCTAGGAGAGTGGGACAATTTGAAAAGCCAGTCGCAAATCTGGAACAAAGAGATGTGATTTCTTTTTCCCTTTAGATTTACATGTATCAGATAGCAATAAAATGGACATTATTTCTCCCTGGGCCCCTAGGCCGAGGGATATCTGTTAGGTTACTGGGCAGGTTTGGATAACTTGCCTAGTAACAGTTTTTTTCTGTTGTTGGGCCCCTGTCAAAATGTAAATCCCTTTTGGTTTAATATCTGATAAATTGTTAACAGTCATTTCTTGTTTAGTCCATTTGCATGGTAACCACCTGTGCCCCACCAATGTTAGCCAGGTAACAACCTTCTGCTGAGCACCCCCCTTTCCTGATTGGTTACCTCTACTGGCACCTGTTTTCTGTTTGGGGTCCTTTGCCTAGTAACACCCTGAAAACCCCCTCTGTTTTGGGAGTTCTTGCCTAGCAGCAAGCCCCCCTCTTACTCTGTCAGGACTATGTTTGTTGTGGAAACCGCAAGGCTGTACGGAGTAGCGCCGAAATGCTTAAAATGCACTCACCTACCCTAGTTCAGGGCTGTTTCCTCTGGGTCTCTACGTGAGGCAGCTGCCAGCCTGGCTAATAAATGACACTCTCGAAATTTCTAATTGACATTTTCCTGTGACTTGTTAACTTGGTCCATTTCATCAATAGAGATCTGTATTATTATTTCTGAGTCCTAGTTTTCAATTTTATTCAGAAGGAGCAACCCAGAAGTCGACCCAAGGAAGAGAAAATTTGTAGCACCACCGTAGCAGAGAATTTTCAAGCATGCATTTTGGGGGACATCTGGATCCCTTTCCTCTTCAATTTTCCAATATTTGGGTGGCCTTCTCCCACCAGCCTTTTACCTGGTGGATAAGATTTGTTATGGAGGTGAAATTAAGTTTTCTCCTAACAGTGCATCACTATTTATGTAACTGACCCTCAATCACCTTTTTTCTTTCCCCACTATACTGTGAAAAGATGAGATTATCTCTCAGTGTGTGTGTGTGTGTGTGTGTGTGTGTGTGTGATAGAGAGATAATTTAATCTTTTCATATGTGTGTATGTGTATTTATATATGTATCTCTTGTAGGAATTTAGCTGTTTGCTTGTCTCCTCATTAGAATGTGAGTTCCTGGAGGACTTTTCCCTTTCATTATATCCCCAAGGCTAAGCATAGAGCCTGGTACATAGCATGTGCTTACTTAATGCTTGCTACAGCTGATTTGGCCCTAGCATTCTGAAATCCAGTATCTTCTTTCACAGTAAGGCTGATTTGCTTGTTTTGTATCTGAACTAGCCCACAGATAGCCAATTTAGCTGCAGTACAAAGGTTCCATTGCCCAAGAAGTGAAAATCCAGGACAGCAGAATAGAATTTGGCTTCTGATGACATTTAACCGGGCCCTTGGACAGATCCTTAACTACACTGGGGTGGCCAGAGCTTTGTTTTAGGGTGGAAAATTTAGAGGAAGTCAGGAGAACTATGATAGGACACACACTATTTTCTCCTCTTCTCCCGATTGCCCTAGGTACCAAAAAGGCTAGTTTAAATCTTCTAAGACCCTGTCTTTAAGGGTTACAGTTTTTTAGTAAAAATCAAATAATTCAGAACAAGTAAAGATTAGGTTGCATGGCATTTACATCAAAACAACGAAGAGGAAGAGGAAACAGAATTGCCCAAGCTTTATGCTGCCATGTAGCTTTTAATTGGGTCATTTGTTTTCCAAATCCATCAATTAGAACCTAGAGTTAGAAACTCTTATTTTAGCCAAGACAGAGTTACAATTAATTGTCTGCATCAAACATGACCCTACTGCA
>CM053775.1:44186225-44203369 GCA_028658325.1 Potorous gilbertii
CTATTGAGGAGGGGAAGAGAGACAGGAGAGCTAAAAGCACAAATGGTGGGAAAGAGGATGGAGGGAAATACACTTGTCGTAATCATAACTATGAATGTGAATGGAATGAATTCTCCCATAAAACGTAGACGGATAGCAGAATGGATTAAAAGCCATAATCCAACAATATGCTGCTTACAAGAAACACATTTGAAACGGGGCGATACACATAGGGTAAAGGTCAAAGGATGGAGCAGAATATATTGTTCTTCAGCTGATGTAAGAAAGGCAGGAGTAGCAATCCTAATCTCAGACAAAGCAAAAGCAGAAACAGATCTAATCGAAAGGGATAAGGATGGAAACTATATCCTGCTAAAAGGCACCATAGACAATGAAGCAATATCATAACTAAACATGTATCTTCCAAGTGGTATAGCATCCAGATTCTTAAAGGAGAGTTTGGAGGAGTTGAAGGAAGAAATTCCAGCAAAACTATACTAGTGGGGGACCTCAACCTCCCCGTCTCTGAACTTGATAAATCTAACCTCAAAATAAACAAGAAAGAGAACTGAATCAAAAATATTTGGAGGTAGTGTGACTTAAGGGCTGAAGTACTGAACTTGGAATCAGGAGAGACCTGGGTTGCAACACCTTTGGTAACAATTACTAACTAAGTGACCTTGGACAAGTCCAAATAGTTTCCTCACTTGGAAAAATGAAGATAATAATACCTACAGCACTGATCTCTCAAGGGTTGCTCCAGCAAGCAAATGAGAAGATACATCTAACACACTTTATAACTCCTAAAGCAGTCAGAATGCCAGACACCATTATTAGAAAGGAAATGTAAATGCCATCAAATAGTTATGGCATAGGATAATGTCAAGAAGATACTTATGGACTCCAGGTCCCGCCATGACTCTCAGCATGGGTTCCAGATCCTCAGCATAACGACACATGGGGCCTGTGCACTGAAATTTTTCACGGGGTCCCATGGCCATGGGAAATTGACCTTCATTGGAGACCACTCCTGAAAACAAAGATATATAGGTTACCATGGAAAAGCCTTTCCTTACTCTCCCAATGGTCTACATGTTTCCCCCTCATAGGTTTCATTGCAGAGCTAAAGACTTCACTGTAGCCACTATGGCCTACCATAGCAATATCTGAAGTGAGATCAAAGGGAGAAGGATAGTTTTAGTGCCACTTGGGTTAGATAATAAAGAGGGTAGTCACTCTGGTTAAAGGCATAGTCCTTTTAGGGAAGACTATGAAAAAGGGGAAAGAGAAAAACAATGAAATGCACGCAATTTCTTCCCAGCCAGGTATTCCATTATAATGTGAAACTCATTCATTTGCAAGCCACTTCCTTCATCTCCTAGTAGAAAGGAAGAAGCAGGAAAAAGCCACAGGATTTCTAGAAAGTGCCCCTGAATAAGGTAGTGAGGGGGATATTAGGTCTAAATCTATAATCTACATACAGCCTGGGTTTTAGATGAACTGGGAGGAACCCCATCCCTCTGTCTAGACTCAACTAGAATCTAGAAATGGAATCGTAGAAACATTTGGGTTTCTGCAGGTGGATTTATATTTCCTTGTCAAAGATCGATGATTTTCTTTGTGAACAGAACTAGCTTCTGTGTGTGTGTGTGTGTGTGTGTGTGTGTGTGTGTGTGTGTTTGGCGGAGGTGGGTTGTATCTTGGTGTTCAAACCTTTGCCGGATTCAGTATTTCAGAGATCTGCAATTCTACTTCAATGGCCACCTTTCCCCTCAAGCAATGCAGATCACAAACCGCCACACTTCAAGAGGCATCTATTCCAAAAGGATGGTCACCAGGGAAAGATAATGCTTTTTCCCCAAATATTCTTATCTCTCCTAACTCAACTCCCTGATACTCCAATTTAGGCCAATGTGGAGGGAGGCAGACAGTCAATATCTTCCTTCTAACAACTGTCCCCACTTCTGATGTTATTATTTTGAATTTTTTCCCATGCTAAATAACACAAATCTCTTTCACTTTTTTTCATGGATCTCACTTTTTATCCTATTTTCTGTGCCTTCCTTTTGTATTGCTCAGTTTTGAAAGATCAAAATTGAACTCTTTAATTGTGAGCTGGTTAACATGTATATACTTAGTACCATGGAGACAGAACAATTTATTATGTCCAGAATTACAACAGCACTTAAGATTTTACTCCCCAAACCTTATATATATTTCTGAGTTCTAGAGAACATCATTCCTGTGTAATAAATATAATATTCCCGTTGTCCAGGCTTCTCCTACTGGAGAGCAAAAGATCTCTTTCCCTGGTCCCAGTGCTAGATGAACATTACCTGATGTGGGCTTATGTCCAAAAATCCCATTGAAAAAAGCTGGCATACGGATGCTGCCACCAGTATCTGAGCCCACACCAATTACTGAGCAGGCAGCAGCTAGAGCACTGCCTTCACCTCCTGAGAACACAAGAAAGAAGACATCAAGCAAACAAATAAGCAAGAGCCACTGAAACTTTCTGAAGCACCCATCTACTCATGAGATGATCTCGAATACTGAACAAAATAAAAGTTTAGAAATGATCACCCAACTTATCATCTCTCAGTTTTAGAACAGTGATATGTCCATTTCCTAGGGAGAAGAGGCTGCTAAAGATTAGTAAGCTGCCACCTATGGCGCCAAACGATCATGAAGTTGTTATGGTTTTAGGTAAAAGTCTAGAACATGAACAGGAAGCAGAGGATCAGAAGGACATCTCTTGTGGTAAATACATGGAGACTTCCAGGAAGTCTCCCTGGAAAAAAGGTATTTGGAAAATTTGGGGCAAGATCCTCTGTGGAGCAACATCTCTACTTGTTGGAAAGTATATTGTATCCATACACTTGTCTTGCCATAGTTACCATATTTTACATGCCATATAAGAGGCATACAAATAATCCTACAGAAAGAAAAAGATGAAACTTCCCCTCCACTTCATCCACTCAGAAACAGCTACTTGTATCCATGCTTTACAACCTTTCCAATAATGGAGGGGTCATACTTAAGGCTTATTGAGGACTGGAAAGATTTTTTATACCCCATAACCTATAATAGCTAGCCTAGTCTACCACAAAACAGTGTCTTGTACATGCCATATACCCAATAAACATTTGCTAAAATTTCAGAATAAAAGACTTTTAAGGTCAACAACTCCAAACCCACACCAGCTTTGATAAGTGGTTACCCAGTCTCAGCCTGGAGACTCCCAAAGACAGAGAACTCATTACCTATCTAAGAGTAATTCATTTCTTATATTGAATCCCCAAAATAGGCACCTTTGAACTTTTATCCATTGGCTCTCTGGGGTCATAAAGAATAAATTTAATCCTCTTTACACATAATAATTCTTCAAATATTTGAAGGTCACAACCATGGACATCTTCTCTTTTCCAGGCTAAACATCCCAGGTCCTTCAATTTTTATGTGATGTTTTAAAAATGAATTTTATATCTCTCTTGATATATCTATATCTATCTATGTATCTATGTATTTAGATAGATAGAGATAGGATGTAGATATAGAAAGCTAGATATAGATATAGATGGATAAATATATAGACATAGATATAGATATATATAAATATAGATAGATACTCTACGTCACCAAAATTTCCCCCAGATATCGCTCCATAGTCCTCCCAGAAAACAAATATTGGGAAGGGAGGGGGGAAGGAAAACAAGAAAAACAGAGAAGGAAAGGGAAGAAATAGAGTGTTATGTGGTGGTTGTTCGTTCTTTCCTTTCAAAGAGGATCAGTGACATCATGGGGTGATGCCTTGACTTATGCATGAATTACAGAGTTGCACAAAGTCATCAGCCTCCCTCTCTCTTCCAGAGTCATCAAAGTCCAGTAGCAAGACAAAAATCAGGACAACTGGAAATGGTCTGGGTTGTAGTGGATGACCTTGGCATTGGTGATGTCTGACCAAGTTCTGGTCTAAGCCCTCCACAGCAGCAGGTGTCTTCATGGCTGTTGGAACAAATCATCTCATCCATCCATTCTGTCAAGGGGAAGTCTTTACATTCGTGGGATAGACATCCAAATTCATCATTGGGTTTTAGGGCTTTGATTACCCTCAACCTTGTTTAGCCCAACTGCTGAGAGGGTTTTACCAGGGTGTGGCCATTGCTTATGCTACAGCTTTTGGGAACCACAGGTAAGAGCTGCATGTAATTATAGAGCACTTAATTATAGTGATGTAGCTCGGTGCCAAAGAACACATGAGAAAACGACTCTTTACCCTACATTGAGGAGCTGGGGCCTACAGGTATAAACTTAGTGTCTGTTTCCAGACTCTGTGGATGGTCTTGTGACAGCTGGATTTTTTGTCTTCTTTCTTTTTTAAACTTTGTAATAAGAGATGGCTTGCTGGGTAGGAGAGTGAGGAGGGATGTGCTCAGAAAAGAAGCAATGAGGCCGGAGCCAAGATGGCAGAGTAAAGGAAAGGATTCCCATGAGCTCTTCTCCCAAACCCTCCTTATACTTTTAAAAGATGACTTCAAACAAATTCCAGAGCAGTAGAACCCACAAAAAAGATGGAGTGAAACAAATTTCCCATCTAAGACAACTGGAAAGGCTGGCAGGAAAGGTCTGATACACTAGGATGAGAGAGGAGCACAGTCCAGTGCAGGTCATGCCAGCACAGAACAGGGCCTCAACAAACTGGAGCAGGCCTGAGGGCACCTGAATCATGGGCAGCAACAGCGGTTTCCAGATTTCTCAGAGCACAGACACCAAAGACAACTTAGAAGGTCAGTAGGAAAGGTCTGCTCCACCTGGGTGAAAGTGGAGCACAGTCCAGCACAGGTCATGCCAGCACAGCCCCTACCACAGCAACCCAGGAGCTGCTTTGGGAGCCACGTAATCAGCAGTGGCAACAGCAGCAGCTACTTTCAGAGCTCTCAGCCCATAGATGGTAAGGGTGTCAAACAACTGGTCAGAAGGAGACTAGAGGGTCCTCTTTGCTGGCACTGAGGCAGGATCTTGTTGCTTTGCCCATACTCAGATCTAGGTCTCAGGCCTGGGTGGCAGTCCCAGGGTGAGGAGGAGCACTAACATAGCAGAGCTTATGATCACAGTGGAGGGAGGGGGGAACCCTCATCCCATTTCCAGGGCAGAAAGGAGCTCTTGTGGTTGCTCACTGACCAGAGCAAGGTGAGGAGAGTAGTAAAAACACCTCTCCTTAGATCACACCACATTGGAAAAACTAAAAACTTACAGCCCCCTAGAAGTATCTCTGAAAATATCTGGACAAATATCTTGAAGCTTGGGACACTGTGCCTTCCACCCTGGAAACAGAGCCTTACTTTAACAGAGTTAAAAGTTAAGTAATAGGATGGGAAAATGGGGAAACAACAAGAAAGAAGACTGACTATTGAAAGTTACTACAGTGACAAGGAAGTTCCTAACACACACTCAGAAGACAACAAAGCATCCAAGAAAAATATGAAATGGGCTCAAGCCATGAAAGAGCTTTAAAATAATTTGGAAAATCAAGTAAGAGAGACAGAGGAAAAATTGGGAAGATAAATGAGAGTGATGCAGGAAAATCATGAAAAACAAGTGAACAGTTTAGCAAGGAGATACAAAAAACATTGAAGGAAGTAACACCTTGAAAAGCAGAATTGGTCAAATGGAAAAGAAGGTTCAAAAGCTCACTGAAGAAAACAATTCCTTAAAAATGAGAGTGGAGTAAATGGATGCTTAAAAGGTAGAATGGAACTAATGACTTTATAAGAAATCAAGAAACAATAAAATAAAATCAAAAAAATGAAAAAAGGATAATGTGAAATATCTCATTAGAAAAACAATTGATCCAGAAAACAGATGCAAGAGAAATCATTTAAAAATTATTAGACTAGCATTTTGTCTGGGGTGGTAGAATGGAGGTGGAAGAAGGCAGTGGGGCTGGGAAGGGTGGGAGCAGGTGGTCTTTGGGCCTCTGTCTAGTTCAGTTTGATCCGGTTTGGTGCTGTGTGTTCCATGTGCTCTCCTACTCGCCATTTCTCGAGGAGGGGTCTCTATCTCACAGAGCTCAGAGTTACTGGGACTCTTCTCCCCCCAACCTGAGTGCTAAAGAGATTCTGATGTTGAACTCAACAGATCAGGCCATGAAAACTTCCATACTCAGACAATGAAACAGATCTGGTAGAAAACAACACTTGTTATCCTGGGCCTGGCAGCAGGAAAGAAGACAAGTGTTGGAAATCTTACAGTCTGCAAAGCAGACATAAAGGTGACATAAAAGCTGGAAATGGGTCATGGAGAGAGATTCAACATTCCAGTTTCCCAACAACAGCAGCTTAATAGGCAAAAGAACAAGGACCAGAATCCCCACACAAAGAATGTTCACAGGAAGAAAGAAAGAGGACATTCCTGTAATTCATCTGCAGCTGCATGGCAAGCTGTACAAAGTGAGGGGAAGAATGGACATTTCCCAAATAATCAAAATAGGAATTCTAGCTTAGCAAGTTCCACTTTATTTTGAAATCCCAAACTAATCAGAACTGTGATAGAGCCAAATTTAATGAGCCCCCATCACCAAGTGTTCTGTCTAACCCTCCCAGCCACTGGATTCCAGGTTCCTTGAATCCTTCCGATAAAGAAATAATGACCTTTCAACTGAAAACCTTATTTAAAGTCCAGCTTTAATAGAGATAATCAGATCACTGGTGTTTAAATGTTTAGGGCTTCAGGTATTGGAGAGGAGCAAATATTGATTTGCTCCCAAACATAAAAACTAAATGGCTAGAGAATTTGTTTTTCATCTGTATAGAGCAGGTGGCAACTGTGGGTAATACTTGCTGTAAAATTTCATCATGCTTGTGTGTGTGTGTGTGTGTGTGTGTGTGCATATGTATATATGCAAGTCATTCAATTAAAATCATCTTCTTATTGACCCTTTTAATTGAATGAGGCTAGGAAAATCACTAAGGAGGGTCCCTCTTGCTGTGGTTGAAGGGGATCAGTGCAGGACCAGAGCTGTCCCAGACAGCCCCACCTAAGCAAACCAGGAGAAGATCCTGAGCCCCAGGGGGGTGTGAAACCCACAACCTCCAACACCAGGACCCCAGGAATGACTCAGCACCCCAGGGGAATCGGGAAGACGCTAGCACAGATGGGATCACCAACTGCTGAGCTTGTTTGTGCTCTAGCTCTGCTGAAGAGACCTTATGTGGCCAGACCACCCCTCTCCCACACTTAACGCAGCTAGCTCCAGGGTAATTGTGGGGAAATCCAAAAAGACCTTACCTGGCCTCTGCTTTCCAACACCAGCCAGCTCAGCACCAAGTAAGCTGCAGCATTTTAGCTTCTAGATGAAAGAACCAGAGGCTACAAGACACAAAGCCTCAAGTTTTAAGCACAAGAACTGTGGGAGAGAGCCCTTGTGCCCCAGACACAGAGATCTACTTTAAAAATCAGGAAAATTTTGATTATCATGAATAAGAAGCAAAGAAGAAAAGAAAAGACCGCAGAATTTTTCTATGGGGACAATGACCAAAATACAAATACTAAAGAGGTCAGCATTGAGACTGTACTTCCATCTGAAACTTCAGAAGGGAATATGAACTAGTCTGAAGCATAAAGAGCTTTCTTGAAAGAGCTCAGAAAGGATTTTAAAAGCCAAATTAGAGAAATAGAAGAAAAACTGACCAGTGACTTTAAAAATATGAAAAAAAATCACAGAAGAATTTAAAAGGACAATTGGACAAATGGAAAAGGAAGTACAAAAATTATTAGACTACTTGAAACCCATAATCACAAAAAGAGCCTACACATCATCTTTCAAGAAATTCTCAAGGAAAACTGTTATGATATTCTAGAACCAGAGGGTAAAATAGAAATCAAAAGCGTCCACTGTTCACCTTGTAAAAGAGATCCTAAAATGCAAACCGTCAGGAATATTATAGCCAAATTCCAGAGTTCTCAGGTCAAAGAGAAAATATTGAAAACAGTCAGAAAGAAAAAAAAAATTAAAAAAATCATAGAGTCACAGTCAGAGCTACTAAATCTTCTACATGAAAGGACCAGAGGGCTTGGAATACAATATTCTGGAGGGCAAAGGAGCTAGGATTTACAACCAAAAATCACCCACCCAGCAAAACTTCAGGGGGAAAAATGCATATTCAATGAGATAAAGGACTTTCAAGCACTTTTGATGAAAAGACAAGAGTTGAATAGAAAATTTGATTTGCAAATGCAAGACTCAAGAGAAGCATTAAAAAAGGAAACAAAAAAGAGGAATCATAAGGGACTTAATAAGGTTAAATTGTTTACATTCCCACATGAAAAGATGATGCTTACATAAGACCTTCGTAATCATTAGGGTAGTTAGAAGGAGTATAGATAGAGGGCACAGGTATAAGTTGAATATGAAGGGATGGTATCTAAAAATTAAAATTAAAGGGTGAGAGAGGAATGTACTGGGAGAAAGAGAAAAGGAAAGGTAGAAGAGGATAAATTATCTCACATAAAATAGGCAAGAAAAAGCTTTTACAGTGGAGGGGACAAAGCGGGGACATGAGGGAGAATGAGGGAACCTTACTCTCATCAGAATTGTCTCAAACAGGGTAAACACTCAATTGGGTATAGAAATCTATCTTATCCTAAAGGACAGGAGGGGAAGGATATAAGAGAAGGAAAGGTGATAGAAGGGTAGACTGGGGGAGGGGGTAGTCAGAAGCAAAACACTTTTGAGGAGGGACAGGATGAAAAGAGAGAGAGAGAGAGAGAGAGAGAGAGAGAGAGAGAGAGAGAGAGAGAGAGAATAGAATAAATGGGGGAAGGGGAATTGGAATAGAGGGAAATATAGTTAGCAATAGTAACTGGGGAAAAAATTTTGAAGCAAGTTTCTCTGATAAAAACCTCATTCCTTAAACATATAGAGAACTGAGTCAAATTTATGAAAATAAGAGCCATTCCCAAATTGATAAATGATCAAAAGATATGATCAGTTTTCAGGTGAAGTAATCAAAGTTATCTATAGCCATATAAACAAATACTGTAACTCACTATTGATTGGAGCGATGCAAATTAAAACAATTCTGTGGTACTACCTCATATCTATCAGATTGGCTAATAGGACAGAAAAGGAAAATGACAAGTGTAGGAAAAATGAGACATTAATGCACTGTTAGCAAAGTTGTGAACTGATTCAACCATTATGTAGAGCAATTTGGAACTATGCACAAAGGACTATCAAACTATGCATACCCCTTGACCTAGCAATAGCACTACTAGATTTGTATCCCAAAAGAGATAAAAAAACCAAAAAGAAAGAAGACCTGTATGCACAAAAATATGTATAGCAGCTCTTTTTGTGGTGGCAAAGAATTGGAAACTGAGGGGATGTCCATCAATTGGGGAATGACTGAACAAGTTGTGGTATATGATTGTGATGGAATACCATTGTGCTATAACAAATGATGAAGATGATTTCAAAGAAACTTTAGAAGTCTTATATGAACTGATACATGTGAAGTGAGCAGAACCAGGAGGACAATCCATACAGATATAACATCATTGTAAAGATAAACAATTTTAAACAATACTAGAACTCTGATCAATGAAATGACCAACCATACAGACTGAGGAAATAATGCTACCTATTTACTGACCAAACCAACATTTCTGCATGTAGTAAATGTGTGGGTTTTTTCCTTGACAATGTTTATTCATTAAAAGGATTGTGGTTTTTTTTTTCTTTTTTATTTTAGAGGAAAGAGTATTGTGTGAGAAAGGTGAACTATTCATACATAAAGAAATGAATGAATGGATAGATGAAAAGCAGGTCATTGAAGCCTTTTTAGAATGCAGAGAAGAGATGAGAAGCATGTTCAAACAGCAATACAAGTAGGGCAGGGTAACCTTGAAAATAGCAAATGAATTTAAGATTCTACATTGTGCCCACGGCAAAGTTGACACATAAGGAAAGTGATAAATATTAAAAGTGTGGAAGGAAAATAGTTACATTACTACACTTTGTGAGGAGCAGTGACATTGTGAACTCATTCTAGCAAACATCTTGGAATTTTTTCTCCAAAGCTAGTAAATTGTGCATAGCCTTTGACTTAATGATACTACTACTACTAGGCCTATACTCCAAAGAGATAAATTAAAGGGGGAAAAGGCCCATGTATACCAAAGTACTTATAGCAATTCTTTTCATAGTGGCAAAGAACTGGAAACTAAAGAGACCTGCACCAACTGGGAAACAGCTGAACAAATTGTGGTATGTGAATGCAATGGAATATTCCTGTGCCACACTGTACCAACAGAAATGGTTACTGCATTAATCAGTTAACATCAATTAATCTTATGTCTTTCAATTTTACTGTTATAGTTCTGTTCATTTCACTCTTTATCAGTTTATACAAGTCTTCTCTGGCTTCTTTAGAATGGGTAAGAAGAACTTTGAAAGACTTAAGAACTTTTCAAAAGATAAAATTTCAAAACATTTTGATTATGTGAACTTAAAAAGCTTCTGAAAAAAAAGAAAAGCTTCTCAAACAAAATGAATGCATCTAGGTTTAGAAAGAAAGTGATAGAATGAGGAAATAGGTTTGTATCCAATTTTATCAAAGATAAGGGTCTGTCACTCAAGACATATAAATAAATATAAAGATACACACACACACACACACACACACACACACACACACACATATATATATACACATCTAAACAATAGCTAGTCTTCAACATATAAGTAGTCAAAGGACATGAAGGAACAGCTCTCAAGAGAAGAATCACAAATCAAAACAACTCTGAGGTTTTACCTCATACCCTGCAAACTGGCAAAGATGACAAAAGATGGGAATAATCAGTGTTGGAAGGATTGTGGGAAGAGAGGCACACTGGTATATTGTGGATGGAGCTGTGCAATTTTACAACCATTTTGGAAAACAACTTGGAATTGTGAAAATAAAATGACTAAAATGTCCTTATTCTTTGACTCAGAGATTTTATTACCAGACATTTACTCGACGTTGATTATTGATAAGGAGAATGTCTCCATATGCAACAAAATCTTTATAGCAGGGCTTTTTGTATTAGCAAAGAATCGGGAAAAAAAGTAGGTGCCCATCATTCAAGGAATGTCTAAACACATTGTGGCACACGAATGTAATAGGATAAGACTGTGTTGTAAAAAATGATGTGTGTGATACATACAGAGAAGATCTACATGAACTGGTGCAGTTGGAAATCATCAGAGTCAAGAAAACAATATCAATGACTACAATAATGTAAATGAAAAGGACAAAAATGACAAACCAATCAAAAGCAAATGTTGCACAATTGCAAAGAAAATGGGTAGCCCCAAAGAAGGGATATGAAATGATACTTCTACCCCACTCCTTTGCAGAGGTGAGAAGGCCACAGGTGCACAACATGGCATATATTTCAGACTTTTTCTTTAGGTAGATTGGTTTTGCTGATTTAAATTTTTTCTTTAAAAAAATATTGTTATATGGCCTGGACAAAACCTCCGATTGACGCAATGACTAGTCAGGATTCCCGAGGACTCATGATCAAGAATACTGCCTACCTCCTAACAGAGAAATAATGAGGCAGTTCTGGGGCATCACAGTGCACAGAGTGCGTGGCCTGGAGTCAAAAACACCTGAGTTCAAATTCAAACTCAGATTCTTGCTGGTTGTGTAATTCTGAGCAAGTCATTTCAAGGATTAGATTCAGTTAGGAAACTTTAAAATGAGGATGATGACAATAGCACCTCCCTCCCCGAGCTGCAATGAGTAACAAATGAGATAATATTGATAACGTGTTTAGCACAATATCTATCTATAATAAATACTACAGAAATTTTAGCTACTATTATCATTATTATTATTTAATGATGGCGTCAAGATGGAGAATGAGACACATATTGTGATGCAAACAATGTGGGAACTTGTTTACCTGATTATGCTTATTTGTTATGTGTTTCTTTTTTTTCTTTTACAATGGGAGTGAGATGGGAGGGAGAGAAAACAAATTCCTATTAATTGAAAAAAAATTAAAAGGTAAAAAAGTAACATGGTTAATTTATTATCTATATTTTAGAAGCAAACTATATAATAGAGATTCAAGTTTTCACAAATGATTCTCTTTCTATTTTGCTTTGTATCTGGAAAAGTTCTTTTTGTGTTTGCTAAAGTCAGAATAAAATTAGAGAGGAAAGCAGTGTAAAAATAAAACATAAAGACACCATTTTTTAAATAGAGGAAACCACAATGTTATATACACAAAAAGTAGCTAATAAATACTTAGTGACTGAATCTTATCCTAAAGCTAGAAAGTCTTTGTGAGAAAAATAACCATCTTGATTGGATCTCGTTTACATTTGTGTTGAAAAGATTTTCCTCAAGTAACCATGTCTTTATCTACTAGCTTATAAGTCAGACCAATCGGGCAAACAGAACCATTTGTCAGCTCCACTAGATTACAAGCTCTTTGAGGGCAGGGATTGTCTTTCTCCTGGCATATCTGGCACTTGATCAGTGCTTATTCCTTTTGTAGTCTTAATGCACTACTTCCTGCCTGCTAATTCAAACATGATAACTCACCTGAACTACCACCCACGATGCACTGCACATCATATGGGTTGTTGGTTCTGCCATAAACATTGTTGCTGGACTCATACCACATGCAAAGCTCACTGCAATTGGTCACTCCAAGGGGAATAGCACCAGCTTTCTTTAGCAATGCCACTACTGCAGCATCTGATTTGGAGATAACATTCCGGCGATTCACCAGGCCTGAAGAATTGGGCATTCCTAAAAGGACAAAGACAGGACAAATCAGCTTTGATTCTTGGATTCTAGGTAGTCAGATATGAAGAAAACCAAAGCAGCCTTATGTTGCTCTAACGATCAGTTGACTCATGCCCTGAAACGGAGCAGTCTGATTAAAAAATAAATAAACTCAGAAGTGTAATGGAACTCAAGCAGTTAAGTGAATGGGCAACTACAAACATGGTTTTACCTTGTACATGTCAATGCATTGACCATCTCCACACTGATCTCCATGCTCTGCACACTGGTCTCCAGAACTGGGGTGTATACCCACTTCACTCTAGCTCCTTTAAAGTTACCTCCTACAGGAAGCCTGTCTTGATTGTCCCAATTCCTAGTCCTTACCCACCCACACAGATTGCCTTTTATGCCATTCAGCTAGCATCAATACTCAGAACATAGTAGGCACTTAATAAATGTTTGCCCTTTCTGCTTACAGGATCAGGGAAATCTCCATTACCTATAAGTTTCATCCAAATACCCCTTGAGAAAAATAAGGTTACCATGCAACTCAAAGGCTTCCTTAACAGTCAAAGGGACTCCCAAGAAGGGCCATTTCTTTTCTAGTGTTGCTTCATCTTCTTGTCCCTCTGACAGCCTTTTATCTACTGCTAAAGCTTCTTGCTGAGCCTCCTCAAATCTGGAGAGGAAAAAGAAAACCCCCTCAGTTAAAAGCATAAAAATACAGAAATTGGTAGGCAAAAGTGCATCTGTTGTGAGTATCTGAACTATACTCTGCTACTCCAATGAAGCCATTATTTCATGCTATAGTCAAAGGAAACATCCCTCTCAAATACATGGGATTAGGGCTTTTCAGTATCTCAGTTTATACATCTTCAATGTAGGAGTGCAAGTACTCTATTCTTGTGAGAAACAATTTCATTTTTAATCACAAAATGATCCTAGGTCACTTAGAACTTCAGTCACAGAAAATAAATAGTCCAAACAGGAATATAACGATTGTTCAGTGGAAAGGAGTCCAAGATGGGCAAGCTCCATTCCCTTCCTTACAGGATTACCTCCTACTGCTTGCCAAAGTATTTTTTCTAGCTGTTTGCCGTGCTGCATTGGTGAAGACAGTTGATCAAAAGGGAACTGTCATGGATGATGCAACCAAAGCATCAAGAATTCCATAAGCACTAGCCTTTTCCCCAAGGGACACAAAGATGAGAATTTTGTTTCCTAATCATTTTCACTAAAAGAGATGAGAAACTTTGAAAAGAACTATGATTCCCTTTCACCTGCAGCATATTCATGCCTACTTATGAGTATCTGTCATCAGGGACTGTCCTGGGACTCTGACTCACCTATCCTTGACAATTGCATTGATCATTGGGTTCACTTCCTTTATTCGGTCAATATATGTGTTAATGACATCTATACATTTCACCTGCAAAATAAAAATAAAAGCAAAACCCACATTAAGAAGCTAGTAGCATCGCATATTTGCAAAGGCTTCAATCAGTGATTCCATTAATGAGTACTGATGGTGTATCTACCTTGAGCAAAGCAGAATAGGTATAGGCAAGGATACAAAAAGGATTAACATAGCTCTTTTTCTAAAGGACACAAATTGTCATAACATAGAGGAGGGAGATAAACCAAGATTGGAGAAAAAGATCATTACAGATGGAGGAAGCCACTTGGATGGTGGTAGAAATGATTTAAAAACCTAGCCCTGGGGTTACAAATAAAAAAAAGAACAACAAAAACAAAGACAATTCTCTGCTCTCAAGGAGCTCACACTCTAGTTGGAAAGACAACACATACAATAGATTTTGTAAAGGCCCAGTAAGCAGATGGTAAGGTGTTATCCCGAATGTCATTTCCAGAGATAAAGTCAAACCAACATGTAACAGTTAATCACTTGATCCACCATCTCTATAGAAAGTGATTCCCTGGGTGAGGGCTTCCACAGCTGAGCTAGGAAGCAGGAACAGTAGGGAGCACATATCTTTCCAGTAGTTCTGGGATATTGCCTTTGGGACTTGAAGGGAGAGGTGATATAGGTAGTGAGCTTCCCAGCATGCACTGCCTCCTGTTTATCCTTTTGCTGCTCAGATAGGTTGACTTTCCTGCCTCAAACCTGGTAGGTGGTCAGCATTTGGTGGAGATCTGACCTATATTCTAGAGTCCTTTAATAGGTAGGAGGATGACAAGGTAGGAGGAATTGTGATTTGAGAAGATTCACACTGTAGTATTGTGTAGGATGGAGTAGAGAGCATAGAGATGTGGAGGCAGGGAAACCAGTCAGAAGGCTGGTCAATAGCTTCTGTAGACAAGGACAAGAAGCAGATGATAAAGAAGTAAATAAAGTCATGTGTACTCCAGAATGGAATTCAGGCAGATGTCTCTCTCTGTGTGTCATCAGGAAACAGCTGATCACAATCACTCTCACAGATGAAGGTCCCCACTATGCTGATGACCAGCACATGCCCAACTCCAGTCAACTCTTTCAGTAATGCCAGGAAGTGATGTTCAGCATGATACCTGGCACATGGTAGGGGCTCAAGGAATATTTAATTTAAAAAATGATAGTAGGAGGAGCCAAGATGGCAGAGTATAAAGATACACATATGATTAGCTCTTACCCCACAGCCCATAAAATACCTGTAAAGAAGAACTTTAAACAAATTCTAGAGCAACGGAAGCCACAGAACAATGGAGTGGAGGAGCTTTCTGTTTCAGAGAGAACTGAAAAACCAATGGGAAAGGCCTGGTGGGCACCGGACCTGGAGCACAGCCCAACCCTGCCTTGGCCACGTGGCACTGAGAGGAGCAGATCTGAGCATGCTTCAGGGATAGAATCTTCAGCAGCCGCACAGATCCCTCAACCCACAGGCACTAAACGTCAGTGAGAGGGACTTTTTGGCTGGCCAAGATGGAAGCAGGGTGTCCCCATAACTCAGGCTACCTCAGGAGGCAGCAGCAGAGGCAGCAGCAGATAGGGGCTCCCAAAGCAGGCAGCAGCCCGCATCCATTGTTGAAGGTCTGCTCATAAACCCCCTGAGGGAACTGAGCTCCATGTGGTAGACCTGAGCAACAGAACTTAATCTCACAATGAATAGCAGCCCCACCCCGCCAAAAACCCCTAAGGCTTGGGAGCAGCTCATTTGAATCTCAGCCCCCAAGCACTGGCTGGGTGGAACTGGAGGCAAGGTTGTTGTGGAGAGGAAACCCTGAAGTCAAGTAACTGACTGGGAAAATGCCCAAAAAAGGGAAAAAAAAATAATACCATAGAAGGTTACTTTCTTGGGGAACAGGTGTCTCCCTCCATCCTTTTGGATGAAGAAGAACAAGGCATACTGTCAGAGGAAGTTAAGGCCTCTGCTTCCAAAGGGAACTTAGAATGGGCTCAGGCAATAGAAGACCTTAAAAAAATGATAGTACAGAGAGAATAGAAGGAGGAGGAGAAAGACAAAGAATGAATGTTGAGGAATGTTGTGTTTAGGGGATGGAAACAACAAGGATAATACTCAGAGAAGTATTATCAAAGTATCAAAAGGCAGTATCAGAAGAGTAGTGCGGGGAGAAGTTGGGACTCAAAGGACTGTTGGAAATCAAATAGAAGCAGGACGAATACCTAGCTCACTCTTTCAAGAAGTTTGGGAGTGAAATGGAGGAAGAGAATTTCAAATATTGAAGACTGGAAAGAGCCAGTCGATGGTGAAGGGATTAAATGTGGCCTCAAAATCCCTCAAATGTCAACAAAGTAGTCTTTAGACTTTCCCTAAGGAATGTGACGTACTTCAAGCATTCAACTATAGCTCTCTAACCAGGAAAGCTGCAAGACAGGGTCTGCTTCCTGCTTTGATATTGATACTGATATGCTATGCATATCCACTTATGTTCCTACCTGGGAGAACTAGGTACTAGAAGAATGGAACACAGAGTAACTGGCACATAGACAAAGGAAAGGAATCCTGACCCTGCTTACTTCTGGTGAGATCTTATGCCAGATCTGTGGACCTTGGTTTTCTCATTTCCTAAAATGATGGGGTTCAAGGGGTCCCTTCCAATTCTAGGGCCAAGGATTTTAATAAAATCATTAATTATATCCAAGTTTCATTGCTCTGTCTATGGCTTTTCTTTTATTTTGATAACTGTGCTTCAATATAGTTGGTTTCCTTTGTCATCGTATTATTTTATATATTTATAAAGGTGATATCTGAGAAAGGGTCCCTTGACTTCATCAGACGGACCACCAAAGGGGCCCAGGACACTCTAAAAGATCTTTGCTTTAGAGTATACTCAATGAACAGAAAGCTACAGGATCTTGATAATAAGAACTAACACTTCTATGTCATTTAAGTAATATAGATGTTGGTATCTTTG